>VYXC01012581.1:580411-788432 GCA_013397175.1 Platysteira castanea | reverse complement strand
TTTTTTTTGGCATGGCATATGCAAGTCGCCAGCGGAGGGAGCGGGCAAAGGGAGGGAGGAGCAGGAGAGCGGCATCGTGGAGCTGGAATCCTTTGGAGTTAGGCATTATATAATGTCCCCGCAGTGCCTTGCAGAGCTGGAAACCTTTGGGGGCTATTCCCAAAGGGGGTGGAGGGAAGGACTCTCAAAGGGAACTTTTCTTCAAATCTGGGTTTCACAAGTGCTTTTTTTCTGTAGAGCTTTGCAGGTCTATAGAGTAGATGCAAACTGCCTTTTTGGCTTTCCTTAGCCCTGGCTGAACCCCCCTTCACTAGCTGCTGCCGAGATCCTGCGTGTCCCACTGCAAGGGGCAGCTCTTTCACTGCTGCCTAACTCAGAATGAATCTGCTGCGAGAAGTGGCACCACTTCGACCCTTTCCCACTCTCGTCTTGCACTGATTGTCAGTGGCTGAAAAATAGGTCTCTGTCCACTCTAAAGGTATCTTCCCAGGCTCCCAAGCCCCACCTTCTGCTTCTGCTATTTAGTGCCTTCCAGTACAGATTCCTTTTTATCTGGACCAAGGCTTTCTGTTTTGAGACAGAAGAGCTCTGCAGAAATCTCGTGGGGCTTTCTTTACCTATATTTAGTTTAGCAAGTGATGCTGGAAAGCTGTGTCTCTGCAGTCAGAGTCCATTTGTGTTTTGCTGTGTGCTCAGAGTGTGCCTGGTCAGATGGAGGTGCGTGCCCCTAAGGTACAGGTTGACATGTGCACGTTTCAGAGAGTTGTTCCGCACAGCCTTGTGTTGCAATGTGCTCTCAGCCACAGCCGTCATGCTCGGAACCCGTGTCTGTGCGGTGCAGAAAGGTGCCTGGGTCACCAGGACCAAGTGTGTATAGTTTGTGCATGTCTGGGATCGAGCACCCTGGAGCACGAGCCTGTTGGCTTGGGGATGTGCAGAGCTGGGAAGGATGGGACTCTGCTGAAGCTCTGGCTGAAATGAGAGGTTATAAACTCATTTAAAGGTTGGGGATAGATTCCAGGGAAATCTGTCTTCCACAGAAACTCTTAATTTATTGACATGGGGAAGGAGGTATCAAGACTGTGCATTATTAGTATTGTTTGACCTTGAATTATGATTGTCTTAAAACTGTGTACTATTTAGTATAGGTTTTCAGGATTTGCATTGTGTATTTGCATGCTGAGATGCTGGAGAAGATGCATATTAAAAAAACAGTAGGAGAGGAGAGCTCGGACTGTGTGTCAGTTGGGCATCCAGATGAAGGATGGATAGCCCTTGTACGCGGAGTAGAGGAAGCCAGCACAGGTGAGTTCAGCTCTAGCACAGTGCTGCCTTTTCTCAGGGGGAGCACTTGGCTACTAGGCTGGTCCTTAGCAGTACTTCACTGCAGGTTTGGCCAAGTGTGGGGCTGAAGGAGTGTAACACATTGAAGACAATATTCCCAGCCATGTTATTCTTATTCCGCAGTGTTGTTTGAAGCAGTGGAGTGCCATTACTTAAACCTGTGAACTTACTTCCTTGGGGCTCTGTCTCATTTATGAAAAGTAAATATTGTTGATATGTTAAACTGGTGATTCCCACTGAATGAATTCAGCATTGCTACAGTCTTTCTCTGTTTAGTTCAGTCTCCAGAAAACATTGCCTACCTGGTCTGAGTTCTCTTATATTGTAGGAAGCAAGCTTGCCTGTCTTCCTTGGAGATCTGGGAGGTGAGCTTCTGTATAGGCATGACAAGCTGATAGAATAGAATAAATATGAGTGTGTGGAGTGACAAGACTAGAAACAGCGATGGAAAGAAATGGGAGATGCTGGAAGGTAGAAACGTGCTTGAAAAAGAGGAAACAAAAATTGCTAATGAGAGTAAGAGCTCAGATTCATTAACAGAAAGTACCTTAGCCTTATCCCCCTTAATCCTAAATCAGTGAAAATGAGTGTTAAACGAGGCCCAGTACATTATGTACTAATTGCAGATAAAAGAGAGAGTCTTCTGTGGATGGGAATTATATGCTAAAAGGCTTTTTCTCTGTGTGGTGCATGGTGAGGTTGCTGGCTTGCGTGGAGCACAAAGCCCTCCCTTTCTTGGACAGCCCAGTGCCTTGCTGGCGTTTTCCTCCAAATCTGTTTCCCATCAGGGCTGGGAGAGGGGGAAGGTGTCGAGCATCTCAGAGAGTGGGGAGGGAACTGCCGCCTCCTTAAGGGGTCCCCCCAGCCCATGTGGCAGCCAGCAGTGCTGAGTGTGTGTGCGTGTGCGTATGTGTGTGCCTTTGTAATGAATCCCCCCGCCATTGTCTGCTCCCCTCCCTGCTCTCGGCAATGGAACCTTTCACCTGGGCTGCTGCCCGCTGGCGGGCCTTCTTCCAAGATAGGAGGAGGAGGAGGAAGGGCTGCCTGTGGTAATTAAAGCCAGACCTTGGAGAACTGCTATTTTCTGACCTCAGCACCCCATTTTCCTTCTTTCTCTGTCTTGAGTTCCCAGCTTTTGATGTGGGTGTAAGCAGGAACATCAGAAGGTCCGCTTTTGTGCAGCTGTAGGATCACCAGTCTCCATTTTGTGGCACCATTTGAAGCATCTTTGCTGCCCTGCCTGCCAGCATGCCCCCTCTTGTCCCCCCCAGCACCCCTTGGAGGCTCCAGCCAGCGCCGTTTATCTTGGCACGTGTTTGACTTGCTACACTCTGCCCAGGGCTCAGGGAGGTGATGGCGTTTGTGGCTTTGAGACTAATTTATGTCCTTGTTAAAACGAACCAGCAAGCAGTCTCATTTTTTCCAGAGGTTTTCTTCCCTTCCTTTTCCCTTCCCCCTTCTATAACCCTTTCCCTCCCAGACCCTGTGTGTAGCTGTGAAACAACTTGTGCAGCCAGAAGTTGCTTGCTCAGTCAGTGATTTGTTTTTTAAGTTAAAAAAACCCAACAATTGCAGTGCTCCTTAAATGGAGATCTTATTTAAATCAGAGCAGCGGCTGACTCATTAAAGGCCGCTCTGTCTCCTTTTCGTTCCTCTGCCTCATTCCCTTTCCCTGTCTTTCTCTACCTCCCATTACAGTAATGGTAAATGATAAAACAGACCTTTGTGTTCCGTGCTGGGATCATGCAGGGGTGTGTAGTTGGAGGGGGGAGACAGGAGATGGGGAACTCTGTCACGACAGCCACCTTGTGCTAGCTAAAAATGTACAATGCATCCCATTATAGGAAACCATCCTCCTTTGTCTGAACCGTCTGCAAGGGAGGCTGAGTCCCAGAACAGCCTCCCCCCTTCAGTCCCCTTATTGCTGCTTTAGGTTCTGTTCCGCTCCAGGCAAGCTGGATGCTGCAGGGTTCCCCTGCTCCCTTAAAAAAAAGAATTGAGAAAGAAAAGCTCTATCTGTGTGTGGTGGAAGGCCCCCTTTTTTCCTGTTGGACTTTTCTTAGGAACTACCATTATTTCGCTGTACCTTTTCCCTGCTTTGAGGATTGCATGTCCCTTTCCTTTCAGGCCGGTTGTCCCTTCTGTTTGCTCCTTGCTTTGGTGTTACTCTTGCAAACTTGCATGAGCTGTTTGAAAGGGATTGCTCTCTTCTCTGTCCATGAACTTCTGCTCTTCCCCTTTCTTTGCTGTTCAATAAATGGTGCTTGTTTACCTGGTATCTGACTCAGTGCCTATACCTATCCCCTAGTTTTTCATTCCCTTCTACTGTATGTCATAGGACTTCATTTGTTTGCTGCAGATACCACAGATACCATGTCAGCATCAGAGGTTTGTGTGAGAGAAATCCTGTCCAGTCACTTTTCCAGGAGACTATCCTCTGGGAATGCAAAGATTAATCTGCATCTCACTTTCCCTGATATTAGGACATAGTTGCTTTAGGTGGGGCTGTGGGTTGTGTCTGTAACTGTTGTTATACTTAAGAGATTTAACTTCTGGTTGAGAAGGGCTTACTCTTGGGGGCCTAAAATTCAGTGGGGCCTGTTAGAACCTGCTGAGTGTTTTTTAGTATTTTTCTCTTTGCCCCCTGTGCTGAGCACTTTCAGATGCATTGGAGTAGAAGTGAACCGCTGTAGGTGCTTGCAGAGCTGCCTTGAGATGGCAGAAGCTGTATTCAACGTTGCCTAGGCAGGATGAAGAAAAGCAACTTGATACAGCACTGCCATTTCCTTGAGTCCCTGTCCTAGAAATAACCTCGCTGCTCCCTAGTGCATTTCTTTTGCAGGTGACTAGGTGGTTATCCCCGGGAATTGAGAAATGAGGATGCCTAAGTTTGCTGTGATACTTGATTGCCAAGGCTGTGTAAATTTAACATACAGTTTTAATTGTATTTTAAGAACTATTAACTTATGAAGTATCTGGATCAGTGAAGAGGTTGTAGTGAGCTACCAAAAATTACAAAAGTTCAAGGTTGCAAAGGAGGGAGGTGCTTAAAACCAGCAACATCTTTCCCTCCGGGTTATTAATTTATGATGGCTCCATTGCATTTAATTAGTATTGACCAGCCTTCTACTATAAAATTCTAACACCAGTGCAAAAGAGGACTGCAATGAGTGTCTCTGTGTGTGATGTTTTTTAGACATGGATTCTGGTCTTACTAAGTGCTTCAGGTAAAATGCTCCATGTTCCTGTTTTAGATCCATTTCCAGCAAATGATGTATGTGCAGTTGGTGGCCCCTTTGCAATGAGTTCCTTAACGTACTTACCTCGAGCTGCAGAGTCACAGACTAACAGGCATTCCTTGGAGGGCTGAGCACCAGGGAGGAGATGGTTAATCTGCATCAGTCTTCTCTCAAGTACTATTTAAAAGGGTGTAGTCAGTATTCTTTCTATCAGACATGTTCCCTGGAATCAGAGAAGAGAAATGTTAATTTTCCTACCAAAAGTATTTTGGTGTGCTCCAGTAGAGTCACTTATGATCCTGTGCTGTGCAGGATGGTTTTTTGCTGGGCTGTTGAAGGCTGTGCTATGACCAGTGAGGGCAGGAGATGTATAGGCTAGTTTTGTAGGGTTCATAGAAGCTAGAGCAATGAATGCTCAACTGGAAGCTTTTGGAAAAAATAGAGTGTGTTTTGCCTGCATAAAAGAAAATGGGACAAATGCTGTTTAACAGTGTGCTTTGCTTAATACCTGATTTTTTTTTTCTTTGCAAAACTGTTCATTAAGCAATATTATTCTTAAAATGAGTTGAGAGTGATGAAGATGGTAATGGGGAGGCATTTCAATTCCAGGGCATTTCCGTGTTTTAAGCTGGGAAAGAAACCTTCATTTGTTCTCTTTATTTCTGTGTCTATTTATGATACTCTTTAATCACATGTTTGTATGCTATTTTTCTCCACAAGAAAGAAAAGAAAAAACAGACAACCCTCTAACCGTCCCCATCAGCTTCAGTAAATGTGGCACCACGGTGACCTCTGCAAGTTATCAGTGGCAGAGTTGGCCATCCCAGATACAACCCACAGACCTCTGCCACTTTGTCTGAATATGTAATTAGCTGTCATTTTCTGTGCAGGCCAGCTTGATCAGTGTTTGCCAGTTGGTTTTGTGTGTTTGCTGACAGCAGAGGAATGGTGACGTTTTGCAATATTAGGCTCTGGTTTAGGCTTTGGGGGTGTACACTAATATGCACATTTTCCCCTCTCTTCCATCCCTGTGTGACCTCTCCTGTCTCACCTCTGCCTTCCATCACTGGAGGATGCATGGATGCTGCTTCTTCCTCTCACTCTCTCCCCATGATCCCTGGTCAGTAGCTTGTCCCATACAAGCCGTACTGTATCCATGCTCTCTCTCCCTGTCTCTATTCCTCTCCAGTTATGTGCCCTCCTGTTTTGGCAGACTACTTTGCCATGATCACTTCAGTTCCTTCTCAGCTGATTTTTAGACCTGCTTATTCTTTGCTTCTCTTCCTCCTTCACCTCCTCCTCCTCTTCCTCCTCCTCCTCCTCCCTGTCCTCACTACAGTCTCCTTGTCATAGGCTTTTTTAACTCTCCACCCACTCCCTTCATTCCTCATTTAGTTTGCCTTTTCTGCTCCTATTGCAGTCATACTTGTCTGTTCTATCTCTTTGCTCCCTGTCACTGCCTGTGCTGATAGGGCTCAGGCTTCTCATCTTGATTTAATTTTCTCCTGCTGTACTAACAGGTCTGTTTCTTGGGTTTTTTTGGATTTGAGGTGGGTAACTGCTGCTTGATGTTACATCATCCCCGTAAAGGAGATGGTGCAAAGTATTGGAGATGGATCATTTCTCTGCTGTCAGTGATCTCCAGGCCTGGATCTGACATGGCCAGTGTCTCCTGTGAAGCTGTGGATGATCTCCAAATGAAATACCAGGAGATGGGGTGCAAGCGGCACTGCCAGCCACCCTTAAGAGCATCTCTATTTCCTGATAGAATAAATAACGTCTAAATCATTCCCAATAGCGAGTAACATACCTTAAAAGCATTTGCAATGCCACTGCTGGCCTTTCTGAACATTGCTAAGTCTTTACTAGTATCTAACATAAAGCTCGTTGCCACCATTTGTTCTTTCTGTGAAGGAATATAAAGAATGGATTAGTTCTTTCCTTTTTGGCAGGTTTTGCATACTGTTATTTCTTTTTTTTTATCTTTTAGCCTTTTTTGACCATTGCATATGGCTTTACTAGGAGATTTAGTTGATTAAATATAAGACAGGCACTGTAGTTTTCCATACTTTTGTTATAATGTTGGTCAGATTTTGGAGGCTTTTTAGTATGGTTGCTAAATATAGATTCCTGAAATGCAAATTTTTCTGTTAAGTAAGTTCTCTTAGATTTTTCAGAGTGTGTGTGGTGGTTTCTTCCTCCCTTAATCATAAACAAGACGAAATATGCCCCCTACTTTTTTCTTGGGTTGGATTGTTATGGCTTAAGTAACAAAAGAAATCACCAACTCCAAAATCAATTACAGATAACGTGAAAAAAAAATTCAATTTGAATGGTTTTTTGGATTTTTAACAACTGAAAACTGGATCCTACAATGAGAAGTATCAACCAGCCTGGCTCTACCAGCCCTGCCTGTAATGGGGACTTTTACCCTCAGTAGTCTCTAAATACCTAACTGGAATTGCACTCCAAGTAGCCTGTAATCTGAGGGTACATGGATACACCAAAAATGTCCAAGTAATTGCAAGGGTAATCTTTCTAGCTTCTGAAGTCTGCCCTCAGGCTGGGAGTCCTGAGTATGGTTAAAACCCTCTGAACTGTCCTCCCGGTTATCCTGCTTAAAATTCATAGTGTCTGCAGTTGTGGTCCTGTGGAGTTTAGGATTTCTCTGTGCTGTATGTAAGTCCTGGTCTCCATGAGTTATCTGACTTGGAGGGCATATTTGACTTTCAGATAATTGCTTTTGATTAGCCAAGATGTAGATAATCAGAGTTTGACCTACGCAGTGCATAGACCATCATTCACCTATCGAGTCTCACTGAGGCTCCTTATCTAAGGCTATGCTCTCCCTCCAGTCCTAATAGCAAAACCTGCTTTAAATTACTTTAAAATATTGATTTAAAAATGCCTTGGAGAGAAGTTGTGATTTCTTGGTTAGTACTAGTCCTCCTTTGTCTAGTGTACCCTCTGTGAAGAGTGAAACCCTTAATTTGATTTGTTCTTTGTAGCTTTTCTCATTTTTGCTATTGCATCATATGAAAGGAGGTTATCAAAACCGAACAATTATGCAAAGTACTTAGGAATATTAGAGAGCAGGAGTATGAAAGGCTTTTGTTTTTCAGTACGTGTCCCTTCCTGCTTTATAAAATGTGGTTGAGATAAGTAGGACAGCAAGGGAAAGGATTTCAGTTTCAACAGGCAGTTTTAAATCTGTCTTAACTTTAAAAGGATCCTTCCAGCCTGAATCAGGAGGTAGAGGAGGAACAGCACATTAATTTGGTGAAATTAGTGGATTAGTCAATTTGTTGACTGTTGGTTGACTCTAAGATATTGTGCTGTTAGCTTTGCGTAGTGCTCAAATATTTAATGCAGATTAGTTTGCTTTAACTTTCCCTTTTGCTTTTCTTTGTGTGTGATGCTGTTTAATGTTGTTACATTTGCTTTACAAATCCTTTTTCATGTCTGTTTCCACCCTGTTTCAGGATGAAGCATTCTATCTTGAAGCAGTGGGAAAGGGAGGAAAAATAGTTCTAGGAGTCCCTTTTCATTTAAGTTTGATAGGGGAGGTGTTAAAACTTTTTCAGAGTCATGTTAGATTGTCACAGATTGGCTCCATCACATGAAGAGGGTAGTGTGGTGAGACAGAGGAATGAGGAAGATGGTGACTGAAGGCTGTGTTGAGAACTTTGGACAGTTCCTTGCTCCATGTGTCCTTCACAGGGACATGGGTGACAGACTGTGAATACACTAAGTGTGACTGATGAAGAGGTGTAGTCAAGGAGGGGCTGACCCTCTTGGTGTCAGAAAGAATTTAGGTCATCCAAAGCTGGTTGCAAACCTTCATCCTAAGAGAATTTTTCTGAGAGGCTCTAGGTCTTCAAAGCCTCTTTTGATCAAAGTGCTGCAAGAGGTGTGAGAATGAATTTATCTGGGAACATGGACTTCTAAAGGGTGGAAAAAATACTGTGGAGATCTCAGGGAAAACAAGGCTTCTGAATACTTTGTCTTATTCAATGAGATGAATCTAAATCTGGTTTAAGCAGATTAAAGATCCGTGATCCATATTTTCCATCAAGTCTGAAACTGTAGCTTTGAGCAGCCCAATGCTGACTTTGGCCCTAGGCAGAATGAAGGTCTTCTAACAAGCCCTGCTGTGAGGAGGTGAGAAAGGTGGTGACTTTACTGTCCCGTTCAGCTCGACTGTGATTTCTCAGGAACGTTTTTTGGGTTTTGTTAGGAGTACTCTTAATTGGTTTTGACAGTGAGCTGCAGGAGTTACTGCAGGCGTTGCGCAGAAGTCAAGAGAAGGCTGCACTGAAGGCTGCAGACCTGAGAGTCTCCATTCAGATCCGTGCCTGCCTGGCCCTCCTGCCTGCCAGCTCCAAGCCTCCCTGCCTGATGAGTGGCTGGGGTCCTGCTTGGCAGCTGACATGGCCAAGAACACGTCTCCCAACCAGACCTCTGCTTAAAGCAGAAGTGCATAGGAAGCCAGTGGCTTTTTTTTGCAGTGGGTGGGTAGGAAACTTTGAGCTGTGTTATTTGTAACACAGAGAAGAAGAATAGCTAGAACTGAGTAATAGGAATTTCCTAATGTTTTGGAGGAGCATAAGGGAAGATAAATTTCATTCTTCTAGGGTGTTTGTAGAGGGCTGTAGTGGCTCTCAAAAGTGTAGTAGGCCTCTAGGTTAGCTGTGAGGCTCTGTGTGTCGCTATACAATTATTCTGGGATACTCTCTGGCCTAAATCTAGGAGAAAAGAATCTAGTGGCAGGAAAGAACCACGTTTGATTGACATGGTTTAAATGCAGAGTTTTGATGAGCCTCCTGGCTACTGTTCAGACAGTCCTAGCAGAAGAGTGTTCCTGTAGCCAATCATAAAACCTTAAAATCATGGAATGATTTGGGTTGGAAGGGATCTTTAAAGGTTATCTAGTCCAACCCCTCTGCAATGAGCAGGGACATCTTCAACAATTCAGCTGTGAAGTGGTTCGGGAATTGCCTTCAGCTATGTCTGTCCCAAATTTCTGCGAGGGGATTACTGTGCCTATGTGAGCTGCTCCTGTGCCCTCATGTGAGGTCAGCTGTGTCAGACCTGCTCTTGCTGAAGTGCATGGAGATGAGTCTGTTGATTAGGTGTGATGTTGGTCGTACCCACCAGAAGCAGAGCACAAAACCTTTTCCTTTGTGATCATCTAAGATCAACCATGGCTGTAAAATGCAGGTAGTCCTTGTGCCCTGTGGTGCCAAATACTGAGATACTGAAAGGGCTTTATGTCCTAGAAATGCAAGAGGAAGCTAGAAGAGCTTTCATCTTAAAGAATTTAAAAGAAGTTTTTCAGATGTATCAGTCCTCCTGTGAATCATCTAGTGGATGTTGAAGGCCTTACAAACCAAGAAGACTTCCGTTAACAATGAATATATTGGCTGCTGTGGGCTTCTACTCATGCTGTCATTGGCCACTTTTGAACATTAACACTTCCTAAAAATTTAATAGGACAAAAACGAAGCTCAGTTTGTGATAATGGGCAGTTCAGATCCCATCAAACGAGGTGAAGTTAAAACCAAGTGCTAAGGGCTCACGCTGAAGAACGTTTCTCAGGTTTGACAGTGATGTCTGTGGCCTGTCTTGTCTAGGGGATGAGACTGTGGAGCCCTTACAGCAAGCTGGGTCTCTAAATTCCCAAGCTGAGTGTGTTGGGTTGCAGACAGACGTCTGTTTTCAAGGAGCATCTTTGTAGGACAGAGAAACTGCCTGTCTGTCTGTTTCATGTGGTAGCTTCAGACTGCGGAGAAATTATTCCAGTTCCTTATGTCCTCATTGCTTTGCATTGAAAATTCCTCCTCTTCAAAAGAACAATTCACTTCTGCTTTCTTCTTATTTCAGTTAATTGGGCTCATTCTAAAGTGGTGAGGATTATCATCTGGACCACTTACACACTTGTGCTGCAGGATCTCTGTCCTCCCTGACCTCAGTGTTACATGTTTCACACATTGTATCTCTTAAAGGAGGCGGTAGCACCTTTGAAAATTAGAGGATGGGATAGAGTCTGCTCAAATCTTGCTGTGTTTTAAGTCGGCTGTCAGTGATAGTAACCTGATCTATGGCAAATCTTTCCCTCCCTCTCCCCAGGGGGCCTGCACTGCCCTTTGCATGCCAGTGAAGCTGATATGATCCAAATTAACTTTTTCATCTGTTTGCATTTCTTTTCTGAGTCATGAGAAGTCCTCAGGAGCTGTAGAATTAAATGTTGTTTTCCTTTCTAACACTTTTTGAATGGTATCAAAAATGTGGTTTTTTATTCTTGCCTGGGATCAGATGCTGTTTTTTCCATGTTAGCATGCTGCTGGGTATGCAGCCCATCATGAGAGTAACACAGAGCTGCACAGTCAGCAGAGGAGCGCTCATTATTTTGATGTCTGCTCTAAAATGGTGGCTCCTGCTCTAAATTACTTGGGTGAGGTAATTGCTCATCTTGCAAGATGTTTTCCATCCTCTGTGTATGAGCTCTGTTAATAAGATAGGAAAGTACAAGGTTGTTTTTTTGGCCAGGTTGCGCCTGATTTCTGACTGGATCCTTTAGTTTCAGTGATATATGAAGGACAGCTGGGGTGATAGTTAGAAGCAGAGATGTAAAATCCCAGGACTCACCGCTGGCAAAGCAGCAGGATTGTTGTCATTCTCTGAATTAAACTGCTGCGACAGCTATTTTATGCTTTTAATGTAAACAGCGTCTTTTTGGTGGCATGGCTGATGGCCAGTCTTGACCAAAGGATGCTGCTGCTCTTTCAGGAGCAGAAGGGACAGAGAGTGGCGGCAGGCAATTGATCCACCTATTCAATAGGCAGGTGCTCTTCCTTGAAATGCTGTCTGGAAAGAGGTTTTGCTGTTTGACAGTTCAATACTTCAGTTTGGAGCCATTTTGTGCCACAGAGCAGGAAGATGAGAGAGAATTTCATTAATATGGAACTGGCCATCCCAAGAAGGCTGTGCAGCACTTGGGCACTGCCTTGGTCTCTTCCCTTGGCTATAAGGACCAGGGATGAAATAGCAGGAGCTCTGGCTTGCGGTTGAAAACTCAGTCTGAGTGTGCTGCAGGGCCCTTCCTGCGCAGAGCAAAGACCCGGCTGTTCTCCTTCAAAGGTCTAAAAGCAGCTGAAATGAGACTGCAGGGGAATTTAGCAGTTTAATCCAAGTCTGCATCTGCAGACCTTGCTGAGTTGTCGCATACCCTTGCACGCTCCCTGCTGCGCCCAAGCCATGACAGGGATAAGCCATTTGGTGCCCAGCTTGTACCTTGAGCTGGGCCAGGATCCAGGTATGAAGAGTATCTTCTTGTGCAGTCCAAGAGGCACCTTTGACAGCATGTGACACATTGTGATTGCAGTTTGGTTACCATCATCTTTTAAAAGATGGTTTGTGGGTGCCAGTAAAGGCAGACATTACTCTCTTTCTGTAAACTGTTAATTAAAGCCTTTTCCTGGAAAGGAGATCCGTGGTGCAGCTCAGTTAGCCAGGGCAGACTAGCTTGTGTCTGTCATTCAGGATAACACTTTGGTTGCTGTTTGTGAAGGTGTCTTTTTGGCTTGCTTTCACTCAGAGTAGGCGTCCTTGTTTTCTGAAGCCTTCTCCATATACTCTGTGACCACCAAATATCTTAGGTTTTTTGAGTCTAGGTAGATATGCGGTGGAAGCTGCTACAAAAGATGATTTTTGAGTCTGGCTGCAGGTTTTGTGGCCCTATAAATTTGATCCTGAATAAATGTCTTTATATGTGATTTTGATTTTCTGCAGAATATTAGTTACCCCTTGAAATTATCTTTAAAAACCAAGAAGTTTAGAGGTGAGAGCACAGCTAAGGTCCTACTTATAAACCCAAGCTTTTATCACTGTCATAGTGAAAATAGACTCCAGTACATGAATGACATGCAAGTGATAGCTGAGTAAATGAATGGTTTTTCTGTTACATCCTAAACTTGATTTCTAGCCGATTTTATTTGTGCCTGTGATGGCCAAGCTGTGTACCTCTGCTAGCATCCCACTGAGAGGCCAGTGGAGCTGCTCGCACCCGAGAAATGCCTGAATAAATGCACCGCTGAAATTAAGGGAGGGACTTGTAAGGAGTAAAGACAGATTGTCACATATTCCTTCTCGACTAGGTGCTGGTTGAGCTTTGGGTTTGGTTATCTTAGGTTTTTTTTCTCTTTTAAGGTGCAATATTAAAAGATTTAAGACCCTGTGGGGTCTTCAGGCAATTTATTTTCTTCCAGAGTATGAGCACCCAAGAGCTAGAAGCCCCAGGAGAGATGAAAGCAAAGGATGTGCTAGCTGTGTTCTGCACCTCTGTGGAAAGCAGAGCACCTTGTTACTTTTTTTCACAGGTGTTTTTGCTTGTTTGGAGAGTAACTGGAGCTGTGCTCATGAATATTTGAGGCTCTCAGGTGCCTGTTGAGGGCTGGAGGGAAGTAGGGCCAAAGAAGGGCAGGCGGTGTGGGAGCTGGAGGGGCAGAGCAGAGAGCAGCCCCAGCCCTGTGTGGTTGTCTCATCTCTCTTATGGTAGTAGACTTCTTATTGGGATGAATGTGCTCTGAAATATTTATTGCCCTGTTTAAATATTCATCGCTGCAAAGGCAGTGCAGCCTGATGGCAGCAGTAGAGCCTCAAGGGACAGGGGCCACAACAGTCCCTGGCATTTCCTTTCAGTAATAAGATAAAAATATATTTAAAAAAAAAAAAAATCGGGCATTCCCCCACTGCAAGATTGACAGGAGCAGTCATGCGTATGTCCCAGTGTTTCCTCTTCGTGCCAGAGACTTGTATTTGCTCTCAGGCTCGTATGCTGGGGTGCTGCTCTTGGTTGCCAGATGCTAATGCTTTTTTTCCAGGCCTGTATCCTGGAGTGAGTGGCTTTGTTTAGCCTGACACTGTGAGTGTGAAAAGGGATGTACAGAGGGGCAAACCAACTGGTTTGAAAGGGTTTAAGTTTTGCATAGCCTGTGTTCTTGTCTTTCTGTAGGTGTGCAAGGAGGGGAGAAAAAGGACCTTCAATGCACTCGGCTGTGGAAGGTGGGGATCTGCTGAGAATTATGGAGGGGTAAACTTCTCAAGAATTCATGTAGTAATATATTAAGGGAGCTGCAGATGCTGACAGGGTGTGCCCTGGCATGAGCTGCTCTTATATCAATTTAGCCTTTAAGGTTTATTGATTTAGTTTCAGTAAAATAGAGCAGTTTAAAAGTGGGACTGCCAGTGATATGCAGTAGTTTAATGTGAATATTTTGCATGTTGCTACTGTTAAACCAACACATGCTTTATGTGTCCCAGAGCATTGATATGGTGGTGGCAAGGGAGACCAGCATGTTTCCAAAGGTGCTGCTGAGTGTGGGGGCTGCAGGAGCTGCATTAGTGGCACCCAGCCCAGGAAGAGGCACTTGAAAGGTGGTCAGATGTGCCACTGACCTCAAGCTTTACCTATGAGCTATGCAGGTGGCCTCTGTAGGGAAGAAGTCTATACGGGTTTGTGGTTACAGCAGGAATGTGGTAAACATACATTAGCTGGAAGGCCTGGGGAAAAGAGGCTTTAAAAGGATTTTATAACAATGGGAAAATCTTTCCTGAGATACTTGACAATTCACTGTGTACGAACCAGCTTTATGGTGGCTTACGTGGGGGTGCTCTAGAGTTAAGTACAAGTGAAGCAGGTAGTGGCAATAGCATATGCTAAATGTCCATGTAGCCTCTTGTTCTGGGATGAAGTGGCTTTCAGGTGCATTTTGAAGTTGCGCTTAATGTAGCGTAACTGTGGGCTGCTGTGAGAAGAACAGTCCCCCTGGTCCCTGTGCCCTGGCCATATGCTCAGCCTCCTCACCACTTTGGCCGTCGCACTTAAGCAGATCTAAAGCGAGACAGTTGAGTTCATGACCAAACAGATGACTATTGTTTGGATTAATTTTCTGGCAATGGCTGTGGCTTGACTGGATCGCACAACAGCCAGAGAGGGGAAATGGAGCCCCTGATTCTGAGGCCAGTTGATAGTTTGTCATATTAGGTGGTACACAAAACTGCACCTATACTTTTCAATAGCTTGTTCCTCTCCATAAGGTGAGGTCATTATGCTTATAAATGTGTGTGCTGCTTAGTTTAATGAGCTTTAATTTATGTGCTTTGACTTTGACCAGCTTTTGTTAGCTTTCCAGGATGTTGTCCTATAGATCTGGCTTTAGATAGTCTCTTCTGGCTGTACCTGCATTGTAGGCCATTCTATCTCACTCAGGTGCCTCTGTTTTGAGTGACATAATGTTTTCAGCACAAAGACAGGAAAAGATGGAAAAGACTGAGTCCTTCTCACCAGCTGACTTAATGACTGTCATTTAGAAATCAGTAAACAAAATGAAATGGTGTCTTTTCCCAGAGCTGAATTTATCAGACTCAGCTTTTGGCTATTGGCTTTCTTGATGACTTCTTTCATTAGATTAAATATTATTAACATCTACTTTATTTTCCTCACAATTAATATACTTTAATAAAATAATCAGTTGCCACTTATTTTTTTTTAATTATAAGCAAAATAAATTGGGCTTTTCAAGGTTTTCAGTGTGTAGCCATGTGGCTTTTTCCCATCTTGTGGCCATTTCTGTAGCTCTTTCATGTTCCCTTTTGAATTTTTAAATTCTGTTTTAAAAATTCATATATTGAAGCATATATCTTATTTTTCATCTGGCCAAGGCCACACACCCAAGCAGCAATGCATCCCACACCCTACTTGTTGGTAATATGTCTGAACAGCTGTAGTCACTCTCTGTACCAGGCTGCTGCACTGGTGAGTTGCTTCCCCATGACTCTCTGCTTCTTTCCAGAACCTCTGCTTTCCAGGACACACAGTGCAGGCTTCTTTGAAAATGGAAAACTACTCTTGGAACAAATGAGTAGCAGGAGATAGGAGAATGCTGGAATGGAAAGTAACTGTGGGAAGAAATCCATGTTTTTAAACCGTCAAATTTCTGTTCTGAAATGTGTGCCAAGTCAGTCACAGACTTCCTCTGCCCTGCACCCTGAGAGCAGCTTGATAGAATGTTGTTGCTGCGTGACTGAGTCCTGGTACTCGAGTCACAGATGGGTCCCGTTTGCCTCATCTCATCTCCTGTCTTCCGTACTGAATTCTGAGCGTACCCATGATAGGCCAGTGGCAGTGAAAATATGACAGGGCTGAGACGTTTAGCTGCTTGCATGAAAAAAACCCCAGAGCCTCAAGAGGAGCTCTGGTTTTGTGTTTAAGTATGCTGCATACGTCTCGTTCTCCACCTTTGCTTCAGAGTCACGTCCGAACACGCGGCTCCTCACTATGGTTTCTGCCAGCTCTGCAGTTCTTTCTTTCCAAGGCATTCAGCAGTCTCCAATTGATTCCAGATGTGTTCTCCCCTTTCCGACGCTTTCTCCCTTCTTCCTCCTCCTGCTCTGGCAGCAGAGGCAGGGCTGCTTTTTTCCTGTGTGGTGCTGGAGTTAGTGCAGGCAGGCGGGAAGACTTCCCTGCCATCCGCTGAAATCCGGGGAATTGAAGGGGCCTGTATAAGTGCAGTATAAGTGAAGCTGCCTGACAGGGCTTTAAGGTTTGTCCTTCCCCCAGGAGCTAAGTCAGCTCAGAGCAGCCCCTCTGCACAGCTCACTACTTCCTTCAGCTCATTGCCTTCACAGCAGGGGAGAGAAGGACAGGGAAGCCTGATACCAAAAGGGATCTTCAAAATCCTTCCTAGAAGAGCACTGGAAATACAGAGAGATCTGGAAGAGTCTATTACAGATAGCTGTGCCACATAGCAAGGGCTTTGAGAAATCCTTGTGACTAAAGTAGATACAAATCTTTCTAAGGGGCTGAGGGAGCTTCACGAGGATTTAAACATTTAGGAAAGCCATTTGAATTCTTGAGGCTGCGGGAAGAACTCTCCACACTCACTGAGATTTGGTGATGTACTTGCAGATGCAGAGCAATAGTCCATTTGCAGAGCAGAGATGTGATGAAAAATTGCTTATCTGTCCAGCTAGGTCCTTGATTGGGGTTGGAGAAGCAGATGCTGGTTTTCTGAAATACGTCATCTGGAGAGTTACCCTCTGCCTTGAAACAAAGCTGTCTGAAGTGAGCAGTCTGACTGCAGAATTAGCTGAGGTGACAGTGACTGTGACACTACATTGCTAGCCTAGTCAAGAGATACCATGGGACCAGGTGGTATTTTCTTCCCTGTTATATTTCCATGTTCTGTAGCCCTTCTTTTTCCAAGCAGCACCAGGAACCGCTGGTTAGGTGTCAGGAGTAAGGCAGAAAAGCAGCACAGGCAAGTTCTCTGTTCCATCCAAAGTGTCACATAGTGCCCAGATACCCTGCTGCAACCATGGACCTCTCCTGAAAGGCAGTTACCCATTCCTTCCCCACCACTGGCCTCTGGTTTCTGCTGCTTCTCTGAGAGAGGATCCGCAGTCATGCAATGGAGAGTGTGATTGGTTTGCTAATCTGCTGAATAGCTGATGGCAGTTAGCTTGGATTAAACATACGTGACACATCTGCAGCACACTCTTCCTTAGCTGTGACTCATTTCAATTCTGGTCCCAGAGAGGGAACTTAACCGTCTTTGCCTGACAGAGGAGTAATCTCCCTTGTGTGGGACATGCTTCTGCCGCTCTGGGTGCCCGCCGGATTAACGGAGGACTCGATTCGTAGTATTTGGAGACTTTATTTTTATGCCGATTTGTTGAAAGCTAGTCGTCTTATGGAAATCTTTTTTTTCCCCAAGAATGTTTGACTGTGAATGTTAAGTGGAAAATAGTCACTTGGAATATTACAGAGCTGGGAAGAGCACAAGCAGGGGAGGTGCTAAAAGACCAATCTGGACGAAAAAATTGAGCCTGAGCTTTTCTCTTAATTGCCGGCTTTGCTGCTGAGGATATATCCATCCTGGTGACTTTTTCCCTTTGTTCTTCACCCTTACCCCCTTCTCCCCAGTAATTCTCAGAGGTAGTTTAATTCCTAATATGGAATACAAACAGATGTTGGGACCCTGATGTCTCTGGAAGCACAGTTCCCTCTAATCAACCCCAGAGAGCATGAATGGATCAAAAGCATTTGTTGGGATGCCTTTGTGCCAGTAATATGTAACTTTTTTTTTTTTTTTTGAGTGGGGTGTAATGTAGATTTCAGGAGCAGAAATCAGTGCTTTTCAGAATCTGAAAGGTATGTTTCAGGCTGGTAAGTAGATGTGGCCCTGGGCCTTATTAATGTTGCGTAACTAAAGCTTTGGCTATATCCAACAGGAAGCCTCTTTGCAGGTTGCCCAAGGGCATCTTACCAAGTGTGTATGCATTCAGCACTGGGAGCCTGTGTTTGTGCACAGGGGTAGAGCAAAAGTTGGCCATTACTGGAAGTGATGATAGCATGGGGATGAGTGAGTGCTTCCTGTATATAACAGTAAGATAAGACTATAATTTTCTTTCATCCTTTCCTACAAAAGGGGGGCTTGAACTTCTTTTCCATAAAGTTCTTAAATGCATTTTAAAAAAGTAAAAAGGCCAGCTGCTTTATTTTACAGAACACTTTTTGGTGGCCTGGAATGATAGAGTGTATATTGGAAGATAACTTGTTCTTCCCTTGCTCTACATATCTAGGAAGGGCAAGATTAGATAATATAGTGCAAGCTTGCACCAGGAAGTTGAAGGAGACATGCCTTTAAATGGTTAGCGAGGTGCAAGCGTGAGTGCAGGCATCTCTTTTTAGATTTTTTTTTTTTTTACTGGTGCCAGATTAGTTTATTGAGGCTTAATTTAACCCAGTGCAAAAGGCGTTTCCTGAGTGATTACATCCGATTTAAATTTTAAAAAGTGTACACATGAACTTAACTTTCCTTTGTTTTAACAAAACTACCATAAAACTCCAGCAGATGTTTCCAGAACTACCTAGATTTAAAGTTTGCCTTTGGGACGATGGAGGAGGAATTGCTCTCGTGTCCATGGCAGTAGAGTCAAAATCCCGTATCCTTTTCTATTACCACAGTGTGTCATAGATCAAATAAAGATCAAGCTCCAGATGTGCATATGAAATACAAAACCTCTTATTACTGCGATCCTCTTCAAGGTGCTTCTATGATCAACCCACACCAAGACAGAGTGTTGATTTTATCAGTCTGGGTCCCAGACACACAGGCATGTCAGTCTTGCTCTCTGGAGTTACAGAAATGCCTTTGTAGTGTGGACTGTGGGTGTCAGGTTAGGGTCGCATACCCCTCTGAATCCAGGAACAGGTTTGTACAAAGATGAAGGGTATGAGATGGTTATAGCCTTTGTATATATCCTTTTCACCACCAGATTTCCTTTCTGTAGGCATTATACGCACTCTTCCCATTCAGAAGCTAATCTGTAACAAAATGGCCACAATGGAGAAAGTGTTACTGTTGCATTTTGGGATAGAGAGCTTGTATCATGTCTGTAGTCACCTGCAGGGTTGGCATGGCCAAATCACTGTTTTGGGGTGTCTGGGGCATTGGAAAGCCATCACTTCATAATTATGTACATCACTTTGTCTTGCGTTTGAGTATCTGCGTGGCCCTAAAGAGCATAAGCACAGTTTTAAAAACCCAGGTGTAGGTTCCATGTGCTGTGAGAGCCACCAGTGTAGGTTGGAAGTTTATCTTTGGTGTAATGAATGCCCCAGCCTGTGTTTTTTTCTGGAAGGGATAATGCTGGACTTCCTGGTGGGTGTGGGGAGCACCATTCACGCTGCTTTGTATCCATTCCCATTTGCTAAGAAATTGCTTGTCGATACATTTGTTATCAGCGGGCAAATTGTGGGATTGCCTGTGGAGAGGGTTAATGCATGCTGGAGACTGCGGCTCCCTGGCAGCCTGAGCTCATCCAAGTGCTGGTGCCCATGCCCCTTCCCTCCCCAGCTTCTCCACCCCCTGTCCTTTCTGGCTCTGGTTCTCCTCCAGCTCCTTGCCAAACTGTTTCAACGCTCTTAACTGGGAACAAAACTAACCTGGCAATAAAAAGTGAGTAATTTTTTTTTTCCTGGGATATGTGCTGAAAGGACTCAGTGGTGGGCAGGCTGGCAGGGGAGAGAGGGCAGGAGTGCACAGCTGGAGGTGGGATGGTGGCAGCTCCAGAGCCCCTCTGAAGCTGCAGCTGAGAACTGGGAAGGGAGAGTGTGTTGGAAACGGCTGGGAAAGGGACCCTGCTACAGCAGCCTTTTTGTTGATCTGTGTGTGGGGGGTGTGTATGTGAGAATGATTTATTAATTAATTAATCATTCTTAGGCTTCTGAGCAGCAGCCTTGTATGGTAAGCCCTTTCTCTCATGTCTGAGTACAGCCAGGGAGCAGTTCTTTGCTTCCTTTGCTGTGTGTGATGTTTGCATCCCTGACAGGAGACTGTGACCTGGCTTGTAGGAGGGACAGCATGGTCCCCGCATTCCCCGCACTCAGAAGGATCCCTTTCATACCGAGAGCTGAGGGTGGGCAGCGGCTCCAGGTTCCTGCCAGGCTTTTCAGATCCCAGCTCCAAACATTTTTGCTGTTTATGGAAGGGATTGGGTTAGTGCAGAGAGCAAACAGTCGTAGCCTGGATTGCTCTAGTCTTCACAAACAGGTTAATTGCCTCTGTTAGCTGCAAGTCAGTTGCTTCAAGGATTCATAAAATTAGTTCAATGAAGACATACGTATTAGAAACCCCATTCCACTAATAGGCTTATACTCACATCTATCCTAGTGATTTGTGGGTTAGCAGAGTTCAAAGGCATTTTTAAGAGATTGTGTGATGTTTATATGCTGTACTGTATCTCTGCACCTTTCTGTGATGCTGATGACTCATAGTAGGGTTATGGATAGCACAGACCAGTTGCCCTGTGGCAGTTTGCCACATCTATACAGAAATTGTACTAGTTTAGCTTGACCAGGAGTATAATTTTTATTTGTCTGGTTAGGCTGTACTATCTCTGCATATTATGGCATACCAATACAGAAGAGAGCTGGAGCTGTATTGCTATAAGGCTCCTTTCATATCTCTATACTTGCACCCATTTCTCTAATGAGCAAAACAAAACCACTCCTTCACAGAACAGACTGATCTTTGGCAGTTTTATGGAAGCAGGAGGGCTTTGTGTGCATTTCTGGTGTTCGCTCTTGGTGCTCCAGTGCCGTGATCTTGGATCACCACCTGCTGTCTGCTGAAAGAATTCATCCTGTGTCACATTTGCTGAACCACGTTGCTCCTTGTTGAGTTGTCGTCCCCAGCTCCCACCCTTCTGCAAGGTACCACCACGTGCAGTTACTCATCATTCCTCTGCTTAGCTTGGAACTGCAAGGTTCATTAATTAACCTAAAGCTGCATAAGCTCTTAGAAAGGTGTCCCCATTACAGATTTTTCACTGCTTTAGGTAATTTGTTTTTTAAACAAAATGTGGGATGAGTTTGTAGTGAGTTGTGTAGGCAAACCCCTGATTTAAGGAAGAAAGTTGGCACCTGCAGGAACATGACTGGACCTTTGTAGGGCTGAGAATAGGGGCGTGAAAGCAGAACCCAGATGGGTAACCATATCCTTCTTGTGCCCTGAGGGCTTGGGTGCTCATGAATCAGATGCTAACATTTTGCAAGGGGACAGCTGCTTTGAATTCCTACCTGATGTGAATGAATTATTTCTGTGGGAACAGAGCAACAGAATGAATAGAAAACACAGGAATTACTGCTTTTCTTTGAACTATAGGTTACCATACATTGTACTGAAATGTTTTCTTTTTTTTTTTAAGGAGTGTGTGTTAGTTACACTGTTTCACTTGCACTAAACAGCCTTTCCCAGTTTGAGCAGGGGATGGCAGCTATCATGGTTGGTGCATGGCAGCACAAACTGGCAGAACGAGTCAGTTAATCTGGAACGGCCAAAATATTCCTGCAGCCAAATGTCCCTCACACTCACCCCCTGAGGACTGCCAGCCTGATGCATTGTGGCCAGGAGAGGTGTTTGTCTGCTCTTGAACATTGATTAAAAATTATTTCATACCATCACAGAAGTTTAAGATGGATATAGTTTTTGTGGGGAGCTGCAACCAGGTTTTCCTAGTCCTATGACGGCATCCTTGTGTAAGTTTGGGGATGGTGACTGCTCTTGGACATGTCTATATGGGTTTCTTGTTGCATTTGAGTAAATTTTTAAGACATCTTCATGAGCTAAAACAAGCAGGACTGGCAGTGCAGTGAGGTATGTTGTCAGGATTGGATAGACAAAATACCTTCTGCTGAGCCCGTCCTCCTAAGTACTTAGCTTTACCCAGCAATTTGAGGGTTTCTCCATGCTCTCTGTATCTCCTGAGAAGTGTGAGAAGCAGCACCCCTGCATGCAGAATTTTATGTGGTGGTTTAGAAGTAGGGAAAGGAGTTCAGGTTTTATGTTTGAAGATTACTGGAATTTGTGTGTGTGTGTGTGTTCTGTGTTAGTCCTTGAAAATACGAAGTGTTGTGTAAATGTTGAAATTTGGTAGAATAACAGAAGAGGTAAGATCTCGTCTGGGTTTGGAGGATATCAGTATGCTGTGAAACCTGCAGAGATCTCATCAGGAGTCCTTTTCTGTAGACACTAGTGGAAACAGGGAAAAAAGTAATTCTAAAGCATCAAAGGAAATTAAAATTACAAAAAAAAATCAGACGGGAAATATGTGCATAATCATATCAAGAGAAAAATAATTTGAGATACAGATACTCCATGGGATGATGAAACCTGGACAAATATAATGATGATAGATCTCCAGATAACCTGAGACATTAAATGAAGGATACATTTGTAATAAAAGATATGATTTTTGCATGTTAGTGTGATTGGAGGAGTGGGGGAGTGACAGTGGTATTAACATTTTATTTGGTACCAGAAATCCTTCTTTAAAAAAATCTTAGGAAGGTCAGAGAGGAGCAATAAATAAAATTACCAGGATATTTTGGCTTGAGAGGTGTGATTAAACTCAAAATAAATATGTATTATCAAAATGCCACAAGCAACAGAGGAGAGAGTAAGCGTTTTTCATCCTTCAAACATTTGTAGATAATTGAAGAAGGGAGAGAAAATACTTAAAAGGTTGAAATGCATTTAAACTGGAAGGAACAGTATTAACTGAGGGGTAAAAACATTGAAAATAAGATTATATAAGGTTCATGGGCTGGCATTTTAAGTAGTCTAAAAGTGAGGTTGAACAGAATGCTGGACTGTGTCCTTTGGGGCGCAGCCCTGCACTGTTGAGAGGATGGCAGAATAGGTTTTGTTTGGGGCTAGTCAGCATTCTCTACCTCTGGCCCAGGATGCTGCTGGCTTGGAAATCTAGCTTGTACTGAGAAGACTGAAAATAGTTTCTGCTCCTCCATTTTTCCTGTGGAAAAATATTTAATTGAGAAGGAAGTCAGTTTCCTATTTAGCTCCTCTTGGAAGCTCCTGTAAGAAAGGGGTAGACAATGTGGGCTGTACGGAAGAACGCAGACCATCAAATACAACGAAATACTGTTAGCAGAAGAGCTTGGGAAGGAGACAGTATGTGGACAGAATGGAGCTGTCATGTCAGGGGATAAACAGGCTGAGTAGGTGAGCAAGAGGATTGCTGATACCTGGTTTGCAGTGGGATGGCCATCGTTCTGCCCGTCCTCCCTCTTGTTTTAGAACTCGCTCTGCAGATCTTGATGATGGGTTAGGTCGAGTCAGAAGTGGCTTGCTTTGAAGCTGAGAATAACAAAGGAATGAGCAGAACCGGAGGGCTGGTGGAGCTGCCCTCCTTTTCTTAGGAGGAAACGAAAATCCTGTCCTGCTTTCAGAAAATGTGCTTGGTGCGTGAAAAAACCTCCGCAGAGCTGTGAGCACGCGATGCAGGGCTGCAGCTGCTTGGGGGAGTGCGTGCAAGGAGCTGAGCACTGGCCACGGCTGGCATGCTCGCCTGAATTTTTCTTTCTCAGATAAGGCTGCGGAGTTTGTGTTCCTGCGGGCAGCAAGGCTGGACTTGAAACCGTCCATTCTTCAGCACGGGCCAAGGCTGCAGCTCGGCTCTGCTAAGTGGTATTGAATGCCCTTCCCTCTCCTTCTCCCCAGCTGCGGGAGCGTGTGGCCACGTGGCCCCCAGGGGAGGCAGGCCAGATAGACTAATGTCAGAGCAAATTTGGGATTCAGCCAGTGTCTGAATGACCCGGTGCTGGCTGGAGGTGCACTGCGTTTATCATTGTTTCCTCCGCCCGGAAGGGAAAGCTGCAGGTAGGCTGATAAAGGGACTGAAAGGTTTGTCCAGCTTCTTTGGAGGTCCGTCAGCCCCTGCATGCTCTCTGCTGAAAGGCTGCCTGGTAATTCCTACTCTGCCTTTCCTATCCACGGGATAAGGTCTGTTTCGCTTTTACTCCATTGATTTAAGCATGCTGGTGTCAGAATAGCGTCGAGCACCTCCAGGCTTTGTGGGGGAGGACCCAGGGCTGGAACAGCAGCCAAAATTTAAAATCAGGATTAGTCTGTTGACACGCACATAAATCAAACAGCCCTCCTATCATAAATCTTTTCTGTGGATTTTTTTTCTGCTGCGGCGGTGAAAGCAGTAGGAGCGGTGCAGCAGCCTGGACTTCCCAGGGTTGGGCTTCAATGTCAAGGCTGTTCTCCTTCACCCCGGGCAGCTGAATGCAGCTCCCCCCTTGGTGAGATCCCTGCCGAGGCTGCAGGGCTGCATGCTTTTTTGTTTGCTTCTTGTGGTTTTCTGACATGGTGGGGTAGCATTTTTATTGTCTTTGGGGATATCTTTTGCATGGTCAGTTCTCTGTTTCTGAGTCATCTGATTGGTGTTAGCTACATCTAAGGCAGCACTAAAAGCTTCTAAAAAAGTCCGCTATCCAAGAGGTCTCTGTGGGATACCCTAAGCTGAGGGAGGAGTGGGTAATTAATGCCTCGTGTGATTGTAGAGATGCTCAAGGATTGGGAAAGAGTGACTGTGCTCCTGGCTTGCCATCTCAGCTTGTTTCCCTACAGCTCTTTGGTGTCTCTTGCATGGCCAGTAAGAAGCAAATGGGATATTCCAGCAACAGATACCTGAGCACCTGTGCTCTGTACTCAGTGCTGCCAGGGCAAAGGCAGGGGCTTCTGCACAGATGGATTTTAAAAACTCTATACTTTTTATCACTGTAGCATAACAGGGAGGTGTGCTCTGAACCACACAATGTGCTCGCTTGTGGGCTTGCTTATGAGCAGTGAGGGTCAGGCTGGAGGAGATGGACCCAGTTATTGTACTTTTAGGGATATTGAGGAACACTGCTCTTCTGTGTTTCCTTCTCTGTTCCAGTGTTTGAGTGCCTCTTCCCTTTTCTGAAATAACACCTTACTGTGTGTAAAGCTTTGTGTGAGATCACAGGGGTATGCAATCTGCAAACCCTGTAATTTGTTTGCTATATGCCACCCAGTAGCAAGAAAATTGCCCTGAAAAGATTAAGAAAACAGTGTCATGGCTCAGAGGAGCGAGGCATGCGCTTTTTGATAGGAGAGATAATAGAAGACTGTGGAATACTATGGTGATGGTGGGTGAGATATTCACATGAACGTGTGTGTTGTTTCTCAGGCTGATGTTTTGATCTATCTTCTGCAGTATAAAGCTGTTTTCTCCTTTTTCCTTTCTTAAGGGTAACCAGGAGCCAGCAGCAACTCCTGATGCAATGGTGCAGCCATTCACCACAATCCCGTTTCCGCCACCCCCACAGAATGGGATTCCCACAGAGTACGGGGTGCCACACACTCAGGACTATGCAGGCCAGACCAGCGAGCACAATCTGACACTCTACGGAAGCACGCAGCCGCACGGAGAGCAGAGCACGAACACGGCCAGCACGCAGAACGGATCTCTTGCAGTAAGTGCTCAAGGGTGCCCAGCCAGAACGGCACAATGCTTTCGGGAAAAGCAGCCACTGATTAGATTGCTGTTTCACAAGCGTGCCGCAAACCAGCAGTAGACTTGAAAGGGTCTATAAAGACTATAAACAAAACATGGCTTCTGACCTTCCATTACTGGGTTTTCCTTTTTCCATGTTCCCCTTGTAAATTGGTGCCTGCAGAGAGCAGTAGGACTTGAAATCATGATCATGGTGGTTTTACCGTGATGGCATTGTCCAAAGACAGTCTCTTACAAAACTGTTAATTACTTTGTGTTAATTGGCGAAGAGTTCAAATAGATGCGATGGAGGCAAATTCTGGAGGGTTGACAGTACAAAGAATTAGGGTGAGCACATGCATTTTAGGTGTAATCCCAATGTGGTTTTGTTTTCAGGAAGCTAGCAGAGTAGAAAATTACTTTTTTTTTGACTTTCTGAAGACAGCAGGGAGCTTCAGGGAGCAAAGATAGGAGATGAGCTCTCAACTACTGGTCATCCATTTACCAGA
This sequence comes from Platysteira castanea, assembly GCA_013397175.1. NCBI lineage: Eukaryota > Metazoa > Chordata > Aves > Passeriformes > Platysteira > Platysteira castanea. Next base: position 762,451 of record VYXC01012581.1, on the reverse strand, counting down.
CCAGGATTTTCATCATTTATATTTTTTTCTTTCTTCTTTCCATGGCCTGGAACTGGCACTGGGCAACATGCTGGCAGATTATCCCAGGAAAAGCTTTATCCACCCCTTAAGCCACTTGTTAAGACTTAACTTCCTAATAAAGAGCCTTATGGTGAGAGCCTTTGGCGCTCAGGGGCGGATTTAATCTGTTAATGCTTTCAGTTTTACTTGTAGTTGGTGTTTGGCTTGTAGAGATTATTTTCTTTCCCTGGTAAGTACTGAATGAATTCGGTGCCAACAGTTGGAAGAACTGATAGTGCCAGCTCAAGTGTTCATGGTTCCTGGTGTGTGCCTCTGCTCCTTCTGCAGTGGGCAGTGGCTGCACAGTTGGCGCCGTTAGTCACGACTTTGATAAGATATCTTTGATTTCTTCCTGGGAATGCCACAACTTCGGCATCTTGAAGAAGAAAAAGAGTACAAACTCTCTAAGGCACATTGGTAGTGTGTAAAAGGAATTTAGGGTGCCTCGCTTGGCAAAAAAAAAAAAGTAGATAAAAAAAGACTAGGCAGGAAGTAAAACTTAGAGCTGATGCAGTGTGCAGAAATGCAAGTCATTGTTTTAGCACCACATTGTCCGATACTGTTCCAACACATAAGGTTTGGGTTGCCCATCTCCAGCAAACAGCTATCTCAGGCGCTTCCAGTTGGATGAGGAAGCTGGAAACAGGGAATAAAACAGGGCAGTGGCTTTCCCTGTGTGTTTTTGCTGTTCCCATCCTTGTCCAGAGCTTAAGAGCATTTCTTTTTAATGGAAATGATGTGAGCCTTGACCTTGGATGTAAGCTCTTGCCAGCCTTCCTGCTCCTCTTCCATATTAGGAGCCATCTCTGTGGCTCTGCAGGGCCAAGCTCTGTGTTTCATCAACTAATGCTGGCTCCAAGGAGCCCACAGCCCGTGGCTAGTCTGTGAGAAGAGACTGGAAGCCCATCTGCGTGGGAGGGAGTGTTGCTGGGAGACTGCTGGCAGGCAGTGGTGTTGCCAGGAGTCTGTGGAGGGAGCCTGACTGGCAGGGGGTTATCCAAGAACCAGGCTGAATAACACGCAGCTCTTGTACTGGCTGATGGAAACAGGTGTGCACGTCTGGAGTGACTGTTTGGTGTGGTTAAGGACGTGCAAGCTGAGCATGCAGAGTCAGGCTTGTGGCCATAGCTGGCTGGGAAAGGGTAAGGGCACACACAAGGGCGTTGCTGTGGCTGCTATGGCTGGCACTGATCAAACCCAGAGGATCCCAGATGGTGGCACACGAAGAAATGTGTGGGAGCTGGGGAAAGGTGCCTTAACCAGGGGCTTTTCACATGCTAGACTTTCTCATCCATTGCATCCTGGATCTTCCAAGTCCCTTTATCTTTCTGTCTAGGACTCCTTCTCTATGAAGTTATTTTGATTCTGTGGGCTGCCTTAGGATGTAATTCCTTGTAACTTTTCTCTTCCTCAGTAGGCTCGTTAATGATGTAAGAATTAGGAGAAGCAAGAAGGCTCAGTAGTTACTCAAGTTAAAGCACGCCATTAAAATACAGCAGAAGAGGTTGGTTATTTCATCTTAAACATCTACAGCTAATGTCAAGCATCTTAGCCATCCCATGTGGTGACTATTACTTGACACACATGTTCAGTCCATGTGGACTAGACGGTTATGCTTTGGGGCATCTTCTCCTTTAACCATTTTATCATCTTGCTCAAACAACAATGCTAACTTTAACAGAGCAAAAAGTCATCGTGGGTGAGGTATGAGCCTCCCCTCCTGTTACTGTGACTGACAAGCACAGCTGCTGTCATGTGTGTGAAGGTGATACCTCAGACTTAACAGCCAGTGGATTTTTCAGCTGCTGACTTGACGCCTGGGCTCCCATGGGATGATTCAGAAATTCCTTCAGCTGGACAGATAAGGTCCCTGATTGCTTTTAAGAAAAAGGCCTGTGATTAGTCCTGTTGGCAGGACAGAGGGAGATAGCGAAAGGTGTGGTCAGATGGCAGGGCTTTCCTGCTTTTCGGGCTGATAGGCTTCAGGATAATTGCAAAAGAACATGGGGTGGCTTAAAGGTCCCTCAGTGAAAGGGGGCTTGATCTCACTGGTAAGATGTTACACAGCAATGTAATGTGGTCTGTAACAGGGTCCTTAACACACAGGGTGGGAGCACCTTTTCATAAAAGCTTGGCGAGTTCTGGTGGGCAAGTGAGCTAGAATGATTTGAGATTAGCGGTGGTGTCTGAGTTAACAGACGGTGGTCTGGGAGCCTGAGGTCAAAGATCAGCAGTGAACTTATGTAAAATAAACTTTGAGAGTCAAAGCCCATGCTGTTCTATGCAGTCTAAAACCCTGAGCAAAGAGGAATGACTGGTTGGTGTCACCAGCTAAGGATGAGCTTGGTTATGGAAGTCTGAATGTAGTGGAAAGCATTCAGAGGTCTCAGGATTGGGGTATGTAAAAGAAATTGGCACAGTAGGTGGTGTAATACAAACAGCTTCACATTTTGGAATCTCTATTTTAGGATCAAGTCTCATCTGTGGGGCTTTGTTTCTTGCCTGGTATGTGGCAAGAAGACCTCTCGATCTTCATTTCCAAGCATCTGTCCTTTGTCTTGATACTGTCCCAAAGCACAGCTGAAAGACCTGCATTAAAAATAGGCTGAGGTACAGGACCATATTTGGCCTACTTGGTCTGCCTGTTGCAGCCCTTCTCTTAAACAGCTGATGCTCAGCATTTCACTTAGAGCGCTGGGTTGCCTGGTTTCTTCCCCCTTCTCCCTTCTTGGTTTACCTTAGTGCTCTTATCCCTAATGGAAACACCCAGCACAGTTAGCTGCAAGGGGAAATGCTAATTAGGCTGCAGTACCTCTGGCAGCTGAGCTGATCTAAGAGATTCACTGCTGTCAGAAAGGAGAGATCTGGCTCCAAGCGCAAACTCCCACTCCTATTTACTGTCTCTGGCATTCCTTACGTGAGCCACTTTAATTCACTGACCTGGCAGAAAGCTGTCCAATTCTTTTGCTGGGTTAATGAATTAGAGCAGCTCTTGGAGGGATCCAGCAAATGCTGTTGTTGCAAGGTAAGCGTGCGGAGAGCATGGCCAGAAGCCGAGAGCAATTGTCAGCTCTCTGCATCTCCTGGTACTTTACCCGCAGAGGGAAGATTAATCATCTGCTGAACTAAAAAGGCTTGCTTGATAGTAAATGCAATGCACTTAATACTGCAAGCTGATTATTCAACTTGTTTCTCTTGTTAATGTCAGAGGGAAGAATTTGTATGTCTGTATAAATTATGGAATGCAGCTGGAGGTATAGAAGTAGAGGAATAAGTTTATGTAAATTACTTCGCATGAAAATGGCAGGTGCTGTCGCCTTGGTGTTACGTTGTCATGAACCAGTATAAAGCATTATTTAATTACAGAGCATCGTGTCTCAGCTTCTTGATGTGCTGTACTGAAACGTATTTAACTCATCTGCTGTACCACAAAGGGATATTGACTTTCAAATTCTCAAAGGAGACACATTTGTGGTGGGGGGCCCATATGTCATGTTCAGAAGTAAGACAGGGAAGGTGCTTTGGTCATCTGGCTGTGCCCTGTACGTCTAGCAAGGGCTTAGAAAGAAGAGAGCCAGCAGCACCAAGGATTCCTCAACTGGCTTTTGCAACACATGGGTGGTGTTATAATGATGACTTCCCCTTGGGTATTTCTTGCCTAGAACTGAATTTGCAGAATTTTCCTCTGTAATTACTTTTCATCCCTTTAGTAATTAAAGCAATTGCTCATGTGAGGTATTTCAGGTGAAGAATATGTTTAATGAATATCCTCAGTTATTTTCTGATACTGCTGAGCAGGTAGGCATGAGGAAGAACTAGCTTCAAATAAGTAGTTTGCTGCTGGTTGTTTGGCCACCTCAGCTTAGAAATTGCTGTCTTGAGGTTGCAAACCCTGACATTTAACATCAGGAGTTTGCTTTGATTATGAGGCAGATTGTCAGCACTTGCAGACTTGTGTCTAGTGAGGCAGATTTAAAAATGAGAAATGGGAAATAAATCAGCAAACATCATTACGTTAGAGTGTATAGCTGTGGTACTTCTGTGTATCTCTCAGGTTATAGCAGATCTAGCAGGAATACAGGGAAAGATAAAAGTGGTGATGAAAGGGATGTAGCAGGTTCTTTATGAGAAGAAATGAAATCTTCACTTACGGAAAGAGCTGTCAGGAATGAAGGCATATGACAAGTACATAGAATACTGAATGGTAAGGCAACTAAAATATGGAGCTTTCCCATTTTCAATTACTAGTGTGCACGTGGGAAATAGTTGGGTGCCATTTATGGAAAAAAAAAGCAGGGTTTACTACTTATTTTTTCCATATAATGAAGAAATTAGCATTGCAGCTCTTGTCCACAGGATGCTTTGCAAATTGAGACATCAGCTGGCTTGGTTTGCTGGAAGAAAGTCACTGAGCATTTGCCTTGTTCTAACATCCTTCCACAGATGCCACAGATTTGGCTGCTGTTAGAAAGAAGATAATGGGCTGGATGGATCTTAAGTCTGTCACTGTGTGGCTGTTCTTCTGCCACTGTCCGTGGAGCAGTCTGGAGATGACCACTAGTTTGGGAAATCTTGCTGTCTCCAACCCTGTCAGGGCACCCCTGTTTTGTGAGGAGTAGGCCGGAAAGGTCTGACAATGTGACCAGCGGAGCAGGCCTTTCAGGGGGCTCCATTTCACCACTTCATTGAAAGGGAAAAGAAAAAGAAAGAAACACTAAAGAATCGTGTTAGAAATATGCATCTTTGGATTGAAAATACTCCTGGACACATCAGAGGTGTTATGCAGGATAGATAGCAAAGCTTCCCATGTGCTCTCCTATGTTAGGTTTGTGTTCTGTGAGGTATGTCTTTAATGAGGAAAGTGAATAAAATGACTTAAGCTTCTGAAAATAGGTAACATCTGAAAATAGGTAACTAACAAAAAATATGTGTCAGAAAAAATATACCCTAAATTCACTTGACTATATGGAAAATAGTAAAAAGCCCTGTAGAAGTGAATTGGTATGTCCTTAGAATTTTTAGATCTGTTTTTTTAGCATACAGAATATTTTGAGTAATAGTTAATTGTGCCTGTAATTAGCCCCCAATTTTTTTTTGTAATATAACACTGCTGGCATCTCTGAAAAACCAAATACATGGACATAATTGCAAAATTATATTTACTGCTGTTGAAAGGTGATAATTAGCCCCAAGGTCTTCTGCCTGCTGAACAAGTTGTTTAAGCAGCTGAAGTTCCCATGGCATTTGCTATTGGATGTGTGGGACCTCAGTCCTACTTTAGTAGAGTGTGGTGGGGCAGGAGATGTGTTTAGTGTCTAGGGCCTAATGCTTCACTTGTTTTTCCACCAAACCTGCTCAGTGGGTATCTGTTCATTGGTGGGTGACTGGTTGTTTTGATACGGGTTCTTCACTAGAAGTTGCAGAGATTTTTCCACATTATCTGTACTGTGCTTTATGGCGGGAAGATTGCCTTCTCCCAGTCGTAGCTTTTGGTCCTTGTCTCCACAGCTCTTCAAGCTCTTGATCCAAACAAGCTTGGGTGTTTGGTTTTGGCTTTTTTTGGATTCAAGACTGATCTAGGAACAGTGGAGTGAGCACAGTCTGTCTCCTAGATTTTGTAAGCCACCCAAATCCCCTTTTAAATATAGTTATTAGTTACAGTTTGTATTTTGTAAATATTTTCTTTGCAGTGATTTATGGCTCTTAACCTCCTCACTATGATTCACAACATTTTGGACCGCCTGCTTCCTGGGGGGGAGAGAATGGGGGGTTGTTTTTTGTTTGTCTGTAACTTGGATCTGAAGCGGTTCCAGTCCTAGAAGCAAATGGGAGATGGAAACAGAATGTGCTGGGTATTAATAATCTCTGTGCTGGTCTGTTGCGCCGGTGCTGGTCTGGCTCGCTGGGGAGGCATCCCTCTGTCTAGCTATTCAGATACAAATCTTCTCGGAGCTCAGGTGGTGCTGGAGCCCCTGCCTCCCTGCTGCTGAGGGGAAATCCTCAGCAACAGATTGTTCATCACCTGCACTAGGATAGAGGAGACCAGTTACAAGGTGGGAAGATGGTTGTAGAGCTGCCCCCAAACCTTTTGGAACACCCTTGTGTTGCCAGGTGTCCTCCCCTTTTACACGTGTATGTGCATGAGTATAATCCGTGCTTCTCTTTGCAGCTGCCTCTTCTCGCTTAGGGTTTCCTTGCTGCTGGCAGCTGTAGGGGAGGAGCTGACCTGGGGGCACAGGCAGCAAGGAGTTAAAAGTGAAGCACATGCTTTGCTGTCCTGAGCTCTGATGTGTTTCTCAGTGTCCTTGAGCAGAGCTCAGAGCTTGCGTGTGCAGGCATGAATGGCATTATCAGCTGCATCAGGATGTGCTCCACAGGCTATGCTGAGGAGGTGCAGTGAGTCCAGTACTGTTCCTAAATGTGAGACCTTTGCTGCAGCATGTCTGTGTTGCCTGATGACAGACATTGGGACCAAGGGAATGTGTATTAGTGCCCTTCTGAGCTGACTGTGTAGAGAAGGGAGAGGTCTCTTTCTTCACTGGGAAGTGCTGACACGAGGCCAGAAGGAGCTTGAGCGCCCTGTGGGGAAGGAGTCAAGGTGGGGAGTGGGCACTTGGTGAAATGAGGGCTTTCATCATCTGTCTTGGTCAGGGTAGCACTGCTGCCAGTCTCTGTTATGTGCTGCCTGAGAACAGGCTTCAGGCCCTTCCTTTCATCTCCTTCCTAATGAATTAAGCCAAGGAATAACTATAAAAGGGAAAAAAAAGATCTGAAGAGACTGGTTTTTTCATTTATGTTGTGGCTGAATGTGTGGCAGTGGACGAATGTATTGAGCTAATATTACAGTGGCGGAAAGTTCAAATCTTACCTTAGGGCCATGGATGATAGAGATGAGGGAGCTACAGCATGCAGAGGAAGGTACTTAATGTTAAACTGCTACTGAAAAATCAGGCTATGTGAAAGCATGAAAAGCATTTGGAGTCTCTCAGTGTAGGTAAAAAGGTAGGAGTGGACCAAGATCCCTTTTTCCTTCTATCATTTCTTCTCTTTGAAGCATTTGTCTTACTGTACACATCTCACGTGCTGCAGAATGACTCCTGTGTGGCTGCAGCTTTCTGCCATATGCAGGAACAGCTGTGAGTGCTTTTGAGCAGGCCACTGTACATGATACATTGCACCCTTGGTAAGAAAGGAGTTCTGCCCTCTGCCTGGGAGCAAATGGGTGGGAGAGGAGTGCAAACAACATCCTGGCTTCCTCCCCTGTGAAAACAGCAGATCCAATCCTATGCAACCTGTATTTTATTGTAGCTGTCCCTTTTAGCAGGAATATTGGTGATTTTTGGGAGTTACTTTGGAGTACCCACTTGCAGGTGTTGTATGCGGTGGTGATAGATAAGCTACTCCTGTGTTTTGTCCTTCTTGGACAGATTTGCCCTGAGGAGCCGAGGACTCTGATGGAGTCATAAAAATAAAACCACTAAGTAGCATGGTGTGATTTAATTGCAAGCCAGCTGCATTGATTCTTCCCCTAGGGTGTACTCTCTGTAAGTTTGGAGAGCCTTTTTGTCATAGAGGTGAGGGAAGGAGAAGAGGGGGAACATGCAGGGGACAGCTTTTGGATAAGAACGAAAGGAAGCTTCTGAAATTGTTCTCGAAAATTTGATGTTTGGGGGGTGTTTGAGTCTTAGACAAATAAAAATGCTTCATTCTACTAGGCCTCTCCTAAGATTTGCACAGCTATGGGAAGTAGACATACTCATCAGAGCAGTATTGTCATTCTTCCTATCATAGCTTAATTTATATTAACCAGATCAAACATGTTTTGTGCTGCATGCACAGCTCTACTGAAATGGAATGGAAAGCTGCTACTGCTCTGCTTAGCATGGCAAGACCCCGGTGCTTACTGTTTGCTTGCCCTTGTCTTTGTATATACACCTGCTTTGTAACCAATGTGCAAGTTCAAGGTCATATCTGTAAGTGGTATTTCTGGGCAGAAGATACTTTGTTAGTATTGCCAATTTAGTTTATCTGTGAAGAGATGTTTCCATATGTTTGTGACGTGTTGTATGTTGAATGATGTGCAGAGCAGCCTAGCAAGTCCAGTCAGTGGCTGGGGAATTGCTATGGGCAACTCCCTTCATATTTCTTTCACCTTTGGTACACAAATTGCATATTTAAAACAGTAGGGAAAAGCAAAAAAAACCCAACCAAAACCAGCAAAAACCTCACCCCTACTCTTACATCTTTAAGGCCTGCATGTTTTCTTGGAAGTGCCTTAGAAAGACTGACTCTAGCAATTACAGTCCTTGCCTTATTATAGGACTCCTTTTTACTTGATGGGTTAAGGAGGAAGTCAGGTTGGCATCTAAAGAGTTGAAATGACACTTAGAAGTGCATCACACAGGTAGTCAAAGCTTGACTCCTAGGAGTCTGAGGCAAGCAGCAGGAGACAGAGTGAGTGGGTGGGTGCTCTTTGAATACCTTGGCCTGTCAGTGAATGCACTTGGAAAGGGACAAGAGCAATAAAACCGACCAAATTGTGGTCTGCTTTGTTCTGTGGCTGTGAGGTTTTGGGGTCATTTTTCTGACTAAAGTGCGAAAAATGCCGGTTTCTCATCAAGCCATTTTGCAAAGGGGCCTTGCCTTTATTTTTAATGCTGTGCTCAAATTTTAGCACTTTTCAGTCTAAGCCCACACAAGCGGCTGAGGTTCTGTTCCTTACTTTTCTCCTGCCAATCTCTGAGCAGACATTAGGTCTCTCCTCTGGCACACAGATCTCCCTTATTCCGCTGCCTGCTTCATGTACTTTTTCTGTGAACAAATACCCATGGTGTACCCCTTGACCTCTCTTTGCCACGCCAGTCAGCGCTTGAGAACAGTGGAACAAATTCCCTTTCTTAGCTGTGGAATTGGTAGCAAAAAGCAGCACTTGGAGTTTTTATAAATCTTGCAGTGGTGATGACTCTTTCCTGTTCTTGGGCTCACTTAAATGTATGTGAAAAGTTAATCAGAGACATCCGTAAGCTGTTCCTATATGGATTTTACCATTTAATTATAGATCTTCTTTTGGGGTAATGTTTCTCTGAAGGGAGCTTGACAGAGCAGATGCCATTTTGCCTGGGGATGCACTTCTGGTATTGGCCCGGTGAAGAGCTGCCACTTCAGCTGTGGGATTTTGATGATTGCATGAACATCCTGCCACATGAGATTAGAGTGGCGGTACTACCTCCCAGCTCCAGGATATGAAAGATCCGCCTCTTCATTAGAGCTTTCATATGGTGGCAGCTGAAGTGAGGAAGAACAGGCTAAAAGAGAGAAGCAATTTAAGAAAAACCAAAGACAAATCTACTAAAAGCTGAAAGGTGATAGGAGGGGAGGGAGGCTGAGATCTCATTACTGTTTACTCATGGAAGGGGAGGGGAAGAAAAACAGATCAATTGTTAAGTGCTACTGGCTTTATCAAAATAATTGTCAAATGCTAGATAGCTCAATTGCAGGTGCAGTGCTAATGCCTAAGAAGGGGTAGACGAGGCATGTGAAAGGAATTTGTGTGATTTCTACTCATGCACACACTTTTGTCTTTTCTGATTTCAGCAGACAGAAGGAGGGGCACAGACAGATGGACAGCAATCACAGACACAGAGCAGTGAGAATACTGAGAGCAAATCCACTCCAAAACGGCTTCATGTGTCTAATATTCCCTTCCGCTTTCGAGATCCTGACCTGCGGCAGATGTTTGGGGTAAGTTATGAGCACCTTTTCAGGCATGGCAGATTCTCCTTCTCCACAGGTGGGACACCTGTTGCTGTGTATTTGTGTGAATCAAAAACCCTTCCCCCTCAGTTTAGTCAGCACACTGTAATATATTTGCAGGATTAGGACAACTGGTAGCGTTTAAGTCAGCTGGTAAATACACATGAGAACTGTAACAGTGTTTTTCCTATTGAGATGTTCGTAGAATCATAAAATGGTTTGGGTTGGAAGGCACCTTAAAGATCATCCATTTCAAACACTCCTGCCGTGGCCTGGTACACTTTTCACTAGGTGTGCTTAGAGCTCCATCCAGCCTGGCCATGAACACCTCCAGGGATGAGCTATGTACAACTGCTTGGGGCAACCCACAACTTCTCTGAGCAACAATGTTCAGTGTAATCTAACAGTTGGTTTGGGAAAAAAGCCAAAACAAAATGAAACTTCACCTTATTTCTGAGTAAAGGCCAGGATTAAACACTGACTTAATACATCCTTTGCAAAGCACTGTTTTTCAGTTGCATAGAAACATATTGAAGTACTTCTTTCCTCGTGATCCATTTCTATGATGAAGAATGGCTGCAAACAATTTGCCAACCAGCAACTGCATGTGGAAAAGCTAGTGCAAGTCAGATGGTATTTTACATTGTGTATGATATACCTTCTGTTTCTTTTGACTAAATAGTTTGTCTTCCCTAATCCTTGGATGCTATTCACGATTCTTGATTTATAAGCTCTTTGAGGAAGAGTTTGTTTATGTGAGTACATGTGGTGACTCATTCCATGTGAACACAGATAAATGAGGTAGATGCCTCATGACCTAACCTTCAGGTGAAGTTATCTATATCTCATCATCTTATCATCATCAGGAATATTTGACTTGTTGATATAATACGCTTCTTGGTTGATGGCGTGTTTTAAAGTCTTCAGAAATATTTATTATTATTTATGAAGTTAACAGCTGCTGCCTGTTTAAAGGTACAGTCCAAAGAATCCAAGCCAGGAAAGCCCAAAGCTCTTTTCACCTTAGGCTTGGAGTGTATACCTTCATCCTCACTTACAGCCAGCTGCTCCTCCAAATTCTGCAGTGTTTCTGTTCCAGTTGATGCATCTCCTGAGCCATCTGTGTGGGTGTGTATGCATGCACAAAGGCACACTCTCACATGCAGAGTAGTGTTGCAGTATTGTAAATGTGTCTAATTCACGGACTTCAATGCTGTAAGTGAGAGAAGAATGGGGCTTATCTATCTGTAGCTTGGACAGTACAAAAGGAACAAAACAGTGGTCAAAATGCAGAAAGGCAAGGCTGCTATTCAGAGGGACCTGGCCAGGCTGGAGAAATGGGCTGAGGGAAATGTTAATATACTCAACAAGAGTGGATTTCAGGCTTTCCATCATACTCAACTTTCCATCAACCAAGCCCCCCGGTCCCTTTCTGCAGCACTGTTCTCCAGCATCTCATTCTCCAATCTGTCCATACATCCAGGATTGCCCCATCCCAGGTGCAGAATCTGGGACTTGTTTTTGTTAAACTTTATAGGGTTGGTGATTGCCCAGTCCTGTAATTTGTCTAGGTCTCCATGCAGGGCCTTTCTGCCTTTGATTTATCAATTAGATATCAGGAAAATTTTGGTTTTATTGTGAGGATGCCTAAATAGTGGACCATGTTGCCCAGATGGATTGTGGAACATCCATCCTTGTAGATATCTGACTTGACTGGACACGGTTTGGCCAAAAAGATCTCCTTAGACCTGCTGTGAACGGGGGCTGCACTAAATGACCTCTGGAGTTAATTCCCAGCGAAAACTATGGATCTACAATTCTGTTGCAAGAGGCCTGAGTTTGCTTCCATGTTGTTCATACCTTGGATTATTGTTGTACTCTTGATGTCTGTGGGAATGTTTTCAAAATTAAACTCTGGCAATTAATCTCCTGGCAATCTGTGATTGCTGAATCTTCTGCTCTGCTTTTGTGGTTTTTTTAGCTTGCTTTTTGCTGTTGCAGGGCTGTGCAGTAGGCAGTTCCATCCGGTTTGGACAAATGGTTGCTGAAATCACAGCCAGTTCTTGGACCACCTGCTACGATCTGTATTTATCATATTCTGCTCTGTGCTACGGCTGCTCCCCTCTCCTGGGAGCAGCATCACTTACATGAATTGCTACCCATTGCTGTCCCTTCTCTTGGGACTGGTGCTTGATTGACAACTAGCCCTTTTCACACTCATTCACCTTGATGCTTTTCTGCCATGTGCTCCTGGTGTGGGAGGCATGGATGAGATGGAAATGATAAGGACGTTGCTGTCCTGGTGACTCTTGCCTATGCTTTGCAGGTTGTGACACCTAGGCAATTTAAATTAACTTCTGTCCTAAGAAGTGACTTGTAGAAAATGCAGCCTAATTACCTAATGCCTTAAGATTTCCTGTCCTTTTTTGGGCCTATATGGTGCCCTTGTTTTGCATAGGAGGGATGAGGAAGTAATGCTGTATGGATTGGTTTCTGGTGTTCCTCTGGTGTTTATTTTTTTTCTAAACATCATCTCAAGTTCCAGCACAGTGATGTGATTTTAACTGGGTAAAAGATATATTTCATGTAAAACCTTTTGGTGGTTCACTGGCCCCTGTGGTTGCTGAGAGCCATGCCTGCCTGAATAGTATTCATCTTCTGGGACACAAAACACCCCATGTGCCATTTTTCTGTAATAGAGAACTTTGCTGCTTTGCCAAGGAAATAATGAATGATTCTCGCACATCTTCCTTTTTCTTTTAGTGCTGCTTCTCTCAGCATGCTCATAGCCTCGAGCAGGAGAGCATGCTCTCTGAATCCTGCTTGCTCCTATTTCTTTTTCAGGATCAGGATGCTTTCCTTTGGGTGACTCACTGAAACCTACCCTTTCTCCTAAAGGGGGCTCATGGTTGTCTGAGTCTTCAGCTGTGACTAGCCTGTAACCCCCATCTTCTCCCTCTCCCTTCTGTGTGTCAGGTCGCATCTCCTCAACGTCATATCTGAGAGACTCAAAATCCTTGCCTGGAGTGATTTTCCCAAGCTACTGTACAAAGAGAGGAATTGGGTAGACAGTAAAGCAGTGGAGGAAGAAATAAATGTGATGGTAGGGAGGGAGTAAAGAAGTCCCCTCAAGGATGGAACAGCATGCGAGAGGTCAGCCCAGTCCTGGGGCACAGAAAATATCTAATGCTTTTGTCCAGACTTGAGTAGAGGTGGACTTGAGACATGTTGTCCCACGTGTGATAAAATGCATATTACATAACGCTTTCTAAACCTGCACCATTTGGCAGAGCTGCAAACAAAAGGATTTCTAAATGAATTCAGTTATTTGGGTTCCAACCATCTCTCCGCTATAATGTGTTTCTAAAAGGTCCTTGAGATATCCTCAGGAATGGACCAAACATTTCCTTATGTATATGCATCTTACAGGGAGGCAAATAATATGGCTTGCTTAAAAAAGGTAATATTTACTTGACGTTTCATGAGGCCAACAAAAAGACTTCCAGAAAGCTTCTAGAAGGAGTAGGTCATTTTTTAATGCACATAGTTCTGCACCCACTGTGGAATAAATCAATAGTTGACCTTGTTCTTGCAGATAAAGAAGAGTTAATAGCTGACCTGAAATCCCACCGTTGCCTAGGTACCGATGATTGTTTTTTGTCTGTATTTGCTTTGTGCAAACAGAATATGGCATCAGGCATGGTAAAGAGCTTTAGAAGAGTCTGCTTCTTGGAGTTTAAACAATTGGCAGGATAACTGCCTGGGAAGGTACCTTTAAAAGGGAAGTATTAATGGAAGCCATAAAGTATTCAGCAGCATCATACAGATGGCCAAAAAGGCATGATTACACAGTTGCTGAAACTGTGGTAATAAAACTCAAAGCATTCTGCACATTAGGCGAGGAGGAAGAAGTAAATAGCAGTGAATATAGGTGCAAAGAAGCAGGTGGGAAAGGAAATGTGCCAGTCATGGAGGTACCGGTGACCTAAGTTCGGGGAACTCATCAATTTTTTTGCATGCAAAGATAAAAGGTCTATGTATGGGTACAGTACAAAATCAGGAGGTAGTTGTGTATTTTTGGGGAAAAACCTCATAAATAACAGCAAAACAAACAAAAATCAAACAGGGAAAAAAACCCCACCCAACTGATTTAGAATTTAAGAGGGGGTAATTTTACCTTATCTGGTTTTCTACATAACTTATAACAGAGGAGGATGAGACAGTGCTCACTAATATTTAAAGAACGGCAGATCTAGATAAGGTATGTCCAAAGATAATAGCCAAAGCAAGGAGCTCCAGTATTCATTAACGCTAATTTTTAGCCAATTCTTGTAAGTTAGGGGAGTTGCAGAAGAGTGGAACACTGCCCACCATGATTCAGCATTGAAAAAACCTGAAAGGGATGACCCAAAGAGCTATCTGTATGTTGATCCAAGATAAAAATAATTTTGGAACATTTTAAAAAAGCCCATTAGAATCTGAAGAAATGTGTAATATACATCTTTGCAGACAAATGCTGTCTTGTCTATTTTGACAAGATTGTACAAAGCAATACTGATACAGTGAAACATTGCTCAACCAGTTGAATTTGTCCAAGTGACCCGTTTTTAAGAAAAATAATACTTATCTCAAGTACAACACCCATTAGAGGGATTAAAAACCTCTTTAATGATAGATGATAATAATAAGTAGTAGTTAGCTGTGAGACAGCTGTGATCAAGACTGTTTTTAGTGTCAGTTTCCCCAGGGATCTGTTTCCATTGCTGTCCTGTTTAGTGTCTGTATCAACCCATGGAGATGGTACTATTAAAACCTTGCCAGTAAGGTTTTCAGTTAAAAAACTATTTGAGGAGGAGGAAAGAGAAAGATAAGGTTACTGTTAGAGAATGAGTAGAAATGCCTGGTTGGCTGATGATAAATCCAACAAAAACGTGTTTCATGCAGCTCATTGCAGAGTACTGAGTATGTGGGAACTGGTCTGTGCTCTTAAGATGGAAAGCTTTCTTTACAAAACGCTGATTGGGGAGAGTCTAGTGATTGTTGACGATAGTTGCTTCAGTAATTCAAAGGGGCTTATCAGGTTGAAGGAGGGATGTGATCTTGCTCATGTTCCAAATTGAAAAGACTGTGACTGCATAATTTTATTCAGTTCTGAGATCAATTTAAGACCAAAAGAAATAAACTCGGACTTTGAAGGTGAGTGATGTTTTTAACTGGGTAAGGTGTTAGGTACGTTATTTACTCAGCTTATTAAAGAGAGAGGTTAGGAGATGATGAGTAATTTCTATACAAATGCTTATATATGGATGATACCTACTAACAGGGGGTCTCGGTCATGTTTACAGTCGTAAGATTTTCAAGTTGGAAGCTGAGATTTAACACAACTACCCTTGAAATGAGAAAAAAATTTATAGTCATTGAGGCTTATTTGAACAATATAACAGCTTACCAGGGAGAAGAAGTTGCCATCAGTGTTAAAAACAAATTAGCAAGTCTTGTTTTCAAAATCTTACTATCCATTTTCTGGGGGTCATTCTTTGGCTGATGTGTGCAAGGACTCTGACGTGATGGTAGTGATGTTCTCTTACACTGCTGGTATGTTGTCCCCTTCCTTTCTGGACTGTGTATGGAGAAGAAAAGTTCATGTTTCCCCTCAACGTATTTCTAGTCCTTTCAGCTTTTGCTGTGATAGTGTCTGTGCTTGCACCTCATGGTTGGTAGCTTCAGCCTTTTCCTCTCATGCTTCAAGAAGCAGTTCTCCTCCCAGTATAGAATTGGCTGGGATAGTCTGGTCATTTCTGGACTTTTGAGTTGGATGGACTTTGGAGTATCCTGGTAAAGATGGAGGTAGGGTTGGACAGCCTGCAAGAGGAAGATTCCTCTGTTCTCAAGCTGAATCTTGAATTGTCTCCACAAAAACAAGCAAGTGGCTTGTTTTGGTAGTTCTTATGGATGTCCTTGCACAGAATCATTCTTACCTGTTGTGAGAGCAACAGTACGAGGAGTCGGAATTGAAGTTTCTCAGAATTTACTGTGGTGAAATGCTCTTTGCATAAGTGTAAGATAAAAATATGGAGTATGTTCATGATGGTTGCAGATGAAGGTGGGTTAGCACAATACAGGCTGTAAATTTTTGCAGACTCTGGCTTCAGATGGAGACACTGCTTTTTCTAAAACTTGCTCAATCTGTAGCTTCTACTTGTAGACTGTTAGCTCTTTCTGCTGAGGAGCATAATCAGCCCAATAGATAAAGGAGTTTTGTGTGTTATCAGCTACAGCAGTAATAACCCAGAGATGTTTTCTATAAAGGTGAGTATTATGTCACATTTAATTAATTTCAGTTAATGAAGTTACTAATAATGTCATTTATTACAGGTGACAGAATGGTAGCCACTTTTTTTTTTACATTGGAAAAGGATGACATTAAAGGCAGGTAATGTTGTCCTTTTCCTTCTCTAAGCATAATTCATATCTCTGCTGCAAGTTTCTTTATGATCTGTTTGTGATAGACCACTGCTTTGTATGACCCAAGCTCTGCAAGCTCAGATACTTTTGGACGCTCTTGCAGCTCTCAAATCTTGGCCTCTGAGGAAACATTTTGTCACTTTGCATTTCCTAAAATGTCCAGGTGGATATAATTTCTCATTGAACTTCATTCTGGTGTCAAGAGTGCAAAACACCTCCATAAGCCTATAGTTTGAGGCTAAAGCAGTAACAAATTGGACTACAGCTCTTTTTCAGCAAGAATTTGATAGAATTTTAGGTCTATATTTGCCAGTAAATAAATTTAAATACAAAAGCAATTAGCAATACACAGGTATTGGCAGTGGAAGAACTACTTGTTTAAGTGTTAAGGTATATAGGTAATAATGTGATAGAATGAGAAATTCTAACCTGCAGGTGTTGATGCACTGGGGCCCAAAGTACAGCAGTAGCACAGTTGCTGAAAGGGACTCTGCTTTCTGAGTGGATTGGACGCCTGAAGGCGAGATTCTCTCTTCTAGGTATCAAGGTGTATTTTAGGTCTTTCATCTCCTGGTACTACTGGCCACCAATTGCATATAACAAGTCCCATGTGCCAGTATTGGAGAAAAAATATTCTGACACAAAGTGGTCTCTCTGTGACTTTTCTTGCTTCCAAGCTCTTCCTATGATGAGAGTAAGCCCCCGCGCTGTCACAAGGCGGGACTTTGTTCCTACTGGTGTTGGTTAGAGTTATAAGAGGTGCTGCTGATTATATTGACATGTTTCACCTGGGTGTTTTCTGAAACCACCTTTGAAAAAGGACTTGTATGCCCAGTCTTGCTTGAACATGGTGCTTTGTCTGCGCATGGTGTGCAGGGGTGCTTGTGCCCCTGCAGCTGCCAGCTCTTGTACTGTCTTGCTCTGAGAAAGCTCTCTGCTATCAACTTCTGTACTGACCCTCTGCTGGAAGGCAACATTGACTGGATCATACATTTATCTAAGATTTTTTAGATCTTCATGATTTACTAGGAACGTCTGCAGCAATACTGTGCTGAATGTCATTTAGTAAACAGTGCTGTGCTCTAGCTGGATTTAACTGGATAAAAGGCCTGAGTAAAATTACATGCAGTTGTCTTTTATTGACTCAGTATCATATGGATTCAGTCTACATGCTAAGTACTCTCAAATTGATTTTGGAATGTATGCTGCTTTTGTGGGCATAGGTCCAAGTACCTTTTCTGCAGCATCAGTACCAGGTTACACTGCAATCACACCTCTGGGGGATGACACAAAGCAGGAACAAGGAGCTGGAATTGTAGACCCAGAAGCTAGACTGGTGTTAAGATCTCTCTCTGGGTGGTGCCCTGCGGTGCTGTTCATCCCCATCTCACTGTTTCATGTGAAAATCTTTTATTTGGGATTTAGAGAATAACAAATGACTGAGAAACTGTGTTTGTCATCATGTTTGTTTGTTTGTTGTTTTTTTTTTTCCGTGGGATGGCTGTGGTCTGTAAATCCTGTTAAAAATCTGTGCTTTTTGTGTGGCTTCCTGTTAAAGTCTGGTTTCTTAGAAGATGTGTGTTTTGTTGGGCAACAGCTCAACCCTAGTAAAGGCTGCTTGGTACTTGTTCATTATCTGTTGAGCTGGTAAACTGTGGTAGTGCTTTGGTTTATAAATCCTTGATGCTTCCATCTTCCTGTCAGCAAAGGCTAGTGGTGTAGCTCAGCTGAACAGGATTGGCCCCATTGCTTGAAGAGATGTTGATGCCTTCCCCAGCCACCTAGAAACAGAGACTAGACAGGAGTAAGGGAATAAAGGTAGGTATTTATTTGAAGGGCCTTCAGGGTACACCCTGGGGAGCCAGAGGCTGCTTCCATAAAATGGACCCCAAGGTGGACGACAGGTCATGAGTTCTTGACACTGTTATAGGTTTGGTCCATTTGCATATCAGCATAAATTCACCAATTAAAACTTTAGCTGTCTTCAATTTCTCCACCTTTCTCATGGTCCTAGTTTACACCTTTTGGGCCTAGGACAGCCCAAGTGTCCTTGAATAGCAAGCTCAGAGAAGCTTTGTTGTGTCTATCTGGCCTAAGAGAGCAGCTAACAAGCTACAAGAAACTTCAGAGTTACACACTAGGCAGTACAGGATCTGAAAAACATAGAAGTTAAAACCTAAGGCATCAATGTGACTCAGCTTTGGGTGAGGAAGTTCATGTGCTGATAGCAGCATAGCTCTGGCAGACCCCACGCTGCCATAACTAAGCACTGACTAATACACACTATGATGGAGCCAGCTGTGCTCAGCTGAAAGTATATCCCATGGAGCTGGGACCTGGGGAAAGGACTCTCTCTGTAGCATGGATCTATCCTGCTTATGAAGTTCTTGCTCACACATCTCATGGGTTCCTGCACAGGAGGTTGGTTTCTTGGCTATTTTGAATGTTGACTATCCTTAAGAATGGACTGTTTGAAACCTTTGAAGTTTAGACAAGCTCACTGGACTCATCCCTAATTTTGCGAATTTTTTAGGACTCATGAAACTGCTTGGACATATGGAGTTCTCTTGTAGGGATGTGAGGTTGTCACATGATGTCTCTTGTTATCTTTTGTAGTTCCATGATTTCTAGAGAATTTGCCTTGTACTCCCCGTTTGTTTGCATCTTTAGGATTAAGTTATTTGTCTGGCACATTTTGGAGCTGATTTTGAAAGCTCTAGACAGGGACAGGAGTCAGGGCCAGCTGGAACAGAGAGTATAGGAGGGGCCCTACCAAATTGTCAGTGCCTTGGAAGACAAAAGTTTTCTGGTGCCAGATATCTCAAATTTATTATGTTTAATGTAGCTACGGCCTCAACTGGAAAAATCTGTTGCCTTCATGTCATCTGGGTGAAAAGAAACACACAGCATGCATACACCTTTCCTTGCACAATGCCCTTGCATCTATGATAAGGTAGATCGTATTCAAGCAAGAAAATAAGTTTCTGGTGATAACTCCTGTCTGTTCATATCCTTACGCCTCTTAAAAACTGTTACTTTCAGCACTCCCTGCTACCACTGTAGAGGGGCTGATTCTCATTTACCTGCTTTACTAAAAATAACTGAAAGCTTGTCAAGTTCGCTCCAGGGAAGGGACCATTAAGATAAAACAAGATTCTACAGCTCCTTTGCCATGGCATAACTGGAATAATACGTGTGTGTGTATCTTCCCATCACATGGCATGTGTGTGAGCAGTTCATGGAGGTGGCTTCTTGCATGACCTGACGTGGTAGGGAATGCTGGCCTCTTGGTCACAGAGTAAACTTTCTAAGTCATGGTGGGCAGCATTTGAAATGGGTAGTCCTGCAATGCCTTCTCCAGAGGCTGTGCAGAGTTCTAAGTAGAAGTTCTTGGTAATGATGGAATGAGCCAATCAAGTCTGTGAGCACCATGATTCATATCTTCAGGGTTAGAGATTAGAGGGTTAGTCCTCATGGATGACTTAAGCATGGGACTTGTTTTTTTGGCCAGACCATATGTCTTTTGAAAATACAAACATACCTGCATATACATGATTTAAAAAAATTATTATGACAGCACTTGATGTTGACCCTTGTATTTAGATGGCCTAGCATTTCCTATACAAAAATTGTGACCTTTCACTAAGGAGCTCTTAAAACTCCAATTGTTTGCAGTAGACTGTTGACATTTCGTAGGCGAAGCACCATCAGAGAACAAAGTGCCTTTTTATGTTCCACTAAATCAGATTCAGCTTTGAAGGAGTTATGAACTGTTAAAATGAACTAGTTCTTTTTTTCCTGCTTTCATTCTTCAGGAAAATTCTGGCATGCTACCAAAAAAAAGTGCCTTCCAGTGCTGGGGACCTGCTGTAACCATTGCAGCAGTAAGGACAAGAGACGTCGTGTTAGGAGCTGTAATAGGAGCCGTGGCAATGGCTGCAGCAGAGCCTTGAAGAACCCAGCACACGTCCTCCTGTCTCACAGCCCTGCTTTCTTTCAGGGAATTTCATGGAGGGAACCCCTCCCCAGCAATCCTCCCTTCAGCAGTTAGCCCCCATTGTCTCTGCTCTTCTCTCCCAAGGAGGTCCTTCCCTCTTGCCTCTTCAAACACCCACAACTCCTGGGTATTAAAGAGATTGGGGCAGTTTGCATGGATGGATGTAACCCATTGCAGTAGATGTCAAGCTGGTGTTTGCTGCAACCACAGGCTCTTAATTCTGTCATCTAGGGAATGATGTACTTCCATCATCTAGTAGGCAGGGAGGGCCATGCCACCTCTTGTACAGCTAGGTCAGACCTCTCGCATTCAGTGTCACTGCCGGCGTTTTGTCAGCCATGAGAAGTTAAATGCACAGGACAGGGTTTCCTGTTTGTGTGGAAGCCCTGCATGGGGAGCTCAGCCTAGCAGGGCTGGCAGGCAGTGCTGGCAGCAGTGTCCGAGGACCCAGGCCCAGCCGGGTGTGCAGAAAAGGGAGGATGGCACAGCATAATTGTGCACCAGAAGCCGCACAGTTCGTTCTCTTTCAAGATGATTCTAATGAGGTAGAAAATGGTGATTTTTGATGGCTTTGAAAATTCTGAAAATAATTTTGGAATTTGGATTTATCGCGAGCCTGGCTGTTTCAGTGTGTGTGGCAAGGCTAGGCAGCTGAGCTGATCTGGCAGGGGACAGATCCTGCTCTCGGGCAGGGTGTGCTGCTTTCCGCTCCCTTTTGCTTCTTCGAGCTGTAATGCTCACTGAACCTTCAAGCCACTTCAGATCAGTAACTTGTCAGAATCTTTGTATGTATTCCTTTTCTTGGGCTAGGTTTTCACAGGATTGCTGAGCTGTATTAGTTTATCTACAGGTGAGAATGAAAACTGAGGCCAGCTCTGGAAGGCTGGTGAGACCAGACAAAGGAAGGACGAAGGAGCAGGGGCACCCCTTCAGCAGCCACAAGCTGCTAAATTGGTTCAGCCCCAGTCATGCAATGGTGCTGAGATAGTCTACCAAGAAAGCAATCATGACAATCATGACTGATTTCTTTCATGGCAGTACCAAAGCCATATGCAACAAAGACAACAAAAAGCAATCAACGGTTAATCTTCTTTATTGACAAGCCCACACCGAGCATGGGATAGAAATAGAAAATGCATTTTAGTTGTGATTGGCACAGGAGCGGTCAAAAGAGGATCCAACATGGATCAAGCCTGAGATGTTGAGGTTTCAAGGAAGATGCACGTTTACATTAGCATTATTCAAACTTGTGTAACATAGGATGTTGTGAATTCAATTGTTCTTGGGATGAATAGAGGATCAAGTATTGTCCTTAAACAATAGAATAGTAAAAACAACATCTGTGAACCAAGATCTCCTTTTTAAGGATGGAGAAGGGAAGCAGACAGAAACTGTAGCTAAAACTGTTGGAAGTATTTTGTTTGCTTGCAGACAGTTGTGGAATACTTGTTCAAGAGACTCGGTAACTTTTTATTGCTTTACATATTCAGAGCCTCTTCTCAGCCATCATAGCTCTCTGCTGTAAATGTTGCAGATTTTCAAATCTGACCACAAGCCTTTCAAGAAGGGTACCCACAAAATGGGTATTATACCCATTTGACTCTGAATGCAACTGTTAAATTAAAAAAAATAAAAGCAAATACTATTTTAAGAATGCTGGGCAAAGGGGAGAGTGTCCCAGTGCCTGGACCCTGTGTTCATCATCTTTTGTGGCTGTGAAACCATCCTTTATTTTCTTGTTGATCCTTCCTAAGTTTGCTATGAAACTTAAATCAAAGCCATGTTGATGTAAGCTTTCCTAAGTAATGGAATAGGTAAAACTCTCAGCATTTGTCTGAGTGTCTCTATGCTGCATGTATCTCTAGAATGAAACCTGCTCCATATACACACTCCTAAAAATGACATCTAGACCTGTCTTTCCAGAGCTCCAGTTTGGAAATAGAGCATTGACGCTTCCAGAGGACAGAGCACTGTGGGCCTCTGTTGAAGTGGTGATACTTTTACCTCTAGGGTACTGATTTGAGTCTGGCCACTTCAGTAAAATATTTTAATATGTTGCTAGCAAGGTGAAAGATGTAATCCATACATGGTTCCACAGAGGTGGTAAATCTCCTTCCTACCTTGTAAACCTTGTTTTCCATTTCGTGCTCTTGTGCTAAACTGGGAGCTCTTTGGAACCTGTTGTTACAGTGCAGAGCTTTCCTTGGGGTCTCCAGGCTGAGGCAGAGGTCAGAATTCTATTGCATGTGATAAACTTGCATAGGTTGTTGACCACCTACTGTATGTCACAGTTTGAAGTTGAATGATGTTTTTCTGAAAAACAAACTGTTGGGAGTTTTCCATTTTCATGGTTTCTGAATCTGCCATCAATTCTTTTGAAGGCTTGGAGTTTTGGAAAATAAAGGGAAGGAAAGAAGCTTTAGAGTTCGAAATCCCTGAGACTGGGAGTCTTATATTACTATCCCTTCCACAGAAACATCACTTTTAAGTTTCTCTTTGTGATAGCCACTTCAGGAGGAAGCTGAAATGCTGAATTACATGTGAGAAATGTTGTTGGATGTCTGAGATGAAATCATATAACCATGTCTTAGATGAAATAATAGAATGAGGGACGGAAGAATTGTTTAGATTAACGGGGGAAAGATGAGCTCTCTCAAGTCCCTAAAACTCTTCTGGAGATTGTTTTTCTTCCTTTAGACTTTTGTGAGAAAACCTGAGGTTTATGACCAAGAGGATCTGCATGTCTTAACCCAAGAGAATTGGGTCACATCACTGGGATTTTATGCCTTTGCCATATGCTAGAAATGGAAATATTCTTGCCTTCCTTCTTGCACTAAGCCAGCCCCTGCAAAAGGTAGGAAAAATGGACTGTCAAAAATAAATCTTTTTTTTTCTTTTCTCTTGTCTCTGCAGCAATTCGGCAAAATCCTTGATGTAGAGATAATCTTTAATGAGCGTGGCTCAAAGGTAAGTCCTGTTTCTGTACCCGCTTCTCTTGTTTTGATTGCAGAGTAGAAGGCAGTTCATTGCCTAGAGAACATATTCTGTAGAGATCAGCAGGAATTAGTGTGATGGGGGAAGGGAAAAGCTATTTTGGGGACTGTCTCCTGTTCCCTCTGACTCGAGACTCTGAGCATGGTCATTTCTGGGCAGCATGTACAAATGCTCAGAGACACTCCTGCCTGTAATGTGGGATCAGGTTCCCCAGCCTTTTGAGCAAACAGGGAGTCAGTCAATTGAACCTTCATGCCAACCCGTTCCCATTGCATTGGCAATGGCTGCCCCGTGAGGAAGGCAGAATAAGGTAAAACAGCTTTGTGTGATGGGAGACTGTAAGAACAAAAGCTAACTCACCCCCATCCCTGCCATTTTCATTGCATTAAAATACTTCTAGAGAAAAACTGTCATATCTCATATGTGAAAGGATTTTATTTACTCTGTTGTGCAGACTTACTTGGCACTTCTGAAATACTGACCTTTCATGTTTGAGATATTTGATGCTTTAATATAAGCATCCTCATTCCACTTGCCCTGCCCCATGTGGACCTCCCCCACAGAATTTGCATTCACACTCCTATTTTCTTTTTACAGATGTATTAAGAGGGAGGTTTTGTTGAGGGTTAATGGTAATTTATATCTCTGGAGATGAGATTTCAGATGTTGCTCAAGTCAGCAGCAGAGAGATTCAGTGATCTGTCCTAATTGGCAATTGGTTCTCGTCACGTAACCAGTATCACCACAATGACAAATTGATGTGATTCTCTCTCTGCCCAGGAGGTTCAGCACTGGAATAGCAGGGAGTTTTGCAGGTCAGGAGCGAGGTGCATTGCCAAAGCTCTATGGGGGAAGCTTGCACAGTGCATGTCTATACTCTGCTTGACTTAATTAATGCTAAGATTCCCATTTTCAATTAAAACAAAATTTCCCTCCTCCTCACACACACGTGTGTGCACATGTGTGCATGCACACAAAAGGTTTTGAAGTTGCAATTCAGCTAAGCAGTTTTGGTTTAGAGTCTATGCCTTTTGCTTGTATTTGAGGTTCACAGTTCTTATGGTGGCCTCTTTGCTTCAACATATACTCTGAGATATGTTCATGTTCAGAGCCCTCTGCAAATTTCCACCCATATTGCCCAAGATGCATTCTGAAATTCTTCAGTCCTGTATTATCTGGAAACCAGAAAGCCATTGATCTGTATATGAAAGAAATTAGTTTCAGCCCTTTCCCCCCATCCTCTGTTTCTGCTTAATACCATGGTTTTCTTTTGTTTTGTTTTTTAACAAAACAGTCTGAACAAGTAAATGTCTATATGGCTTAGTTAAAGTTTTACTTCCCTGCATGGTTAAAAATCTATATGCTTTACCAAAACAATCAGCTGTGCTGAATTTGTAAATATTTATTCTGCTCTCTGCTGTTCTTTTGATATTTATAGGCCAAAGCTACCTGTGAATTACTCTTGATTTTAGTCATTTTTGTTTGGTTTTGAGAATAGCCTCTGGCCTCTATCAAATCCCTACTTGTTCAGATATAATTGCAAAAGAAAGAACAAAAATAACTGGCCTGGCAAAATGCTCTTCATATCCCACTGCCTGTGCTTTCCAGAGCAGTGTTTTCCTCTCCACACATGAACTTCACTCTCTCTCTCCCATCCGTACAGCCCTATGTATTAAACGCCCACAGCTGCCCTTTCCCTTCCAGGCAACATTGACATTGAAGGCTTTTCTGTGAAGACTTGATTTATGACTATGAAAAGTACCTTCTTGTGCTGTTACTAAAGCCCAAGGCTTCTGGTTTTCAGTTAAAACAAAAATTATTGCTGAAGAGTTCCTTGATGAATTTTACCCTGAACCCTTAATAAATATTTGAAAAAGAAAGAAAGCAGAGATGTTCTTCCAGTCTTTATTAACCATGCAGTTTTCTGCTGCTTTTTTGTCATCTCGCAGCAAAAAGCAGTTACAAAACTGGTAGCCTGTATTGAGGGATGTCCAGAATCTGAACAGAATGAGAAAACAGCCAAAGAGTTATTTCATGGTATTTTTGCATCCTTCTCACCCAAAATAATTCCTGTTTTAAAAAGAATGCAAGATTCTTCCTGCTTAGCATGAAAATGGGAGGCCCCAGTGTTTGAGTGGGGTATAGCTGCACGAAGCACCTGGTATTCACATAATAATGGAAAAACAACAGTTTGGTGATCTGATGGTGAAGCAAAGGAAATGGATCTTTCTGGAGGCCACTCACTCACTCTTGGGTTCTTCCTCTACCTTAGGAAAAAAAATCTGAATGCGTTTTCCTGCCCTGTGGTTTCCATTCTAATCTAATGATATGAAACCTCTCTCTCTTCTTCTCCTCCTCCTCTCTCTTGGGAATCCGAAAGCAGATGCTCCTGCTGCCTGCCTTGTGCTGTGTTCTCAATGCTCCCTTCCCTTCCCTGGGTTCCTAAGGGTTGTAGTGTTTTGTGTATATGTTTTGTAAATATTTTAAAGGTACAGTGGTAAATTTCAAATTGCCCCTGCCCAGTGTACGATGGGGTTGAGCAGCGCTTTGTCCCCGCCGAGCTGTGGCGGGAGAACTCTACTGGGATGGCTCCAGTGCTGGTCGGTAGGAGGGACTGGAGGAAGCGTTCAGGTAGCATTCTTCACTTTGAATCCACCTGAGATGACCAGGCAGTTTTCTTCGACAGCCTGGGGAAGCTCTATGAAACTGGCTGCATCTTCAAGATCTCTGTGTACTTACAAAGTCTGGTGACCAAAGAGAGGGCTGGGTGTGTCCACCAGAGCCACCTCTCACCTCAGGTTCTTTCAGAAGCTGTGGTTGTTGACTTTCTGTATCACAGCAGCATAGGAGGCAGTTAATGAGTTTTGCTGGTTCTTCTTTCAAAGCAATGTGAATTCTTGTTTTGTAACTCCATTTCTTCCCAGATTTAGTCTGTTTGGTAGGAATATATGGGCCCTGGTAGACCCTAATAACTGCTTTGCTGTGTGTGAGAAACAAGATAAAAACTTTAAACATTCCCTGAATTTCATTTTGCTTTATTCTTGTTTAATAGAATGATGTCAGTCTTCCCTTGCTGTGTTTGGGTTTTTTGCTTGCTTCCAGGAAACTAGCTGTTTGTTTCATTTATCCTGTTTACCACTACATTTCTAGCTCTGACTGGTATGTGCCTTTAAATAGCATTCTGCCCATGGTTGCAGTTTACCATGCACTTCACTGAACCGTGAATAAAACACCTCCAGAGGAAGTCGAGAGGATTCCTGCTCCTTTTATTAGTGGAGATGCATCCTCTAGATGCATATTTTGCCACTATTGTGCTGAATCGAACAAGTGGACATATTTGCAGAATTAATGTACTCTGCCTGTGTAATGAGTACCCTGTGGCATTTGTAAAACTGCAGGAGAAGGGAATCCAAGCTCTTTGCTCACCAGCTGTGTACCTTGTGGCATTCCAAGATGTGCCCTCAATGACATTCAGAGACCAGGAGTAGGTAAGCACACAGCAAAATCTTGGCTGAATAGGGAGCTTTTTTTTTTTGGTAGCTTTTAAAATGGTAAGAGTTCATATTAGTGCAGAGGAGCTCATGGTTTCAGGATACTGTAAGTTTATGTCCCTCACTGATTTCCACTTGGGAGCCCGAGATCTCCCAAGTTCTTATATTGGACTATAGTGCCTAGAAGTGCTTCATATTGATTTTAAAAATTAGTTGTATAGTGAGTTACAAGAGAAAGTGCATCTATTGGTGTTTGGATTTATGTAAGTGAACCTATGCTAACTAGAAACCTGTGTGGAACCTGTGTGGATTTTTAAGTTTGCAGTTAACCATAGTTTAAGATAAGAATGTGAATACAGGTTTTGATAATGGTGCCTTGAAGACTGTAAGTTTGTGTGTGCATTTATTTCTTCTTTAAATGGATTAGATGCTTTGAGTTGAGCCCCTCTTATTCTGGACCTACTTTCCACTCAGTGGAAAGCCCCTTGTTACATAAAATGAATTAGAAGTCTTGTTTTCATTTTAATTATATTTTTATAATTTTTGTTCCGATTTCATGAGTTGAGCCAGAAATACAAACCATGTTATTAATACAATGAGGTTTAAAAACAAATTAAGCATTGGTGACCAGAGTCACTTTCTCAGGTCACCAAATCCCTTTAGAATGCCAGTGGCATGAAGGAGACATGACCAGTGTCCTCTTATCCTACTTCAGTGGTTTCATGCCTTGACGTCTGCCACACTGAACTAAAGAGATCAATTAGTCCATACACTGAACTGATTTACTTAAACTTGAATTTCAGGCTGAAGTTGATGGTTTCATAGAATAAGCTGATCTACTGCTCCTGTGGGAGTGCCTTTCCAGTAGTGTTCATTTCACTATGTACGCAATTGAATCCAGGTGCTAAATCAGCAAGACACTGATGCAGCAGGGAGAGAAATGAGCTTGTCTTCAGCCAGTTCAGCCTGTTGAACTCACAGACCATGCAGTGAGATCCAGGACCAATTGAAGGGAGGAACAGCAGCACACACCTGGAGATGACCGGGGCCAGGAATCCCCTGACCTGAGCTGGCTGGAGCTGCTCCAAAGCCCCAGGCTCTCGCTGCCCAGCAGTGCAGGCTGGGCTCCCACTCTTCACTGCTGGCCTCTGCCCCCTCCTGCATTTCACAGCAGGGATTGGCAGTGGAGCAGCACAAGCTGGATTGTGGAAATGATGCAGCTTAAAAATAGCCCTGCAGGTTTTTTTGAAGATACGCTTATATTTTTTTTAGTCAGATTAATTCCTGCATCTGACTCACCAGACTGCACAGGTACACAGACAGGTTCTATACGTGTATGTGCCTTAATGCAAAGTGCGGCACGGGGGCCAGGAGGAGCTGGAAGAGCTGCTGAAATGGTGGCAGCTTGGTGTACACAGATGCTTTCGCCAACTTGAAGGGTGCATTTGTGTGTGTGACTTGGATAATTTGTTTCTGGGATTTGTGCTGTGTTGCTGTCGGTGCATTCAGTCCTGCTCATCTCAGGTGGATTATAGCTGAAACCCTCCTACTCTTTCCAAACACCGTGGAAGCAGGTAGCCTAAACTGCTGCCTCTTTAGCCATTTTTTTCAGGCTTCTAAAAGTTTATTATGGAAATAAGGGAGAAAAAAAAAAAAGGGAAAAACTTGGTTAGAAACAAGCACAGCAGCAGATAACAGCAAGGCTGGCTGCCGGCTGCGTGCTCCAGTGGTACAAGGCAAAGACGCTGCTGCTGAGGTGACTGGTCTAAACTCCATGACAAAAGAAGAGTTAACAATGCATGGATTTCAAGGGGCTCTGTTTAGTTTTCTTTGGTTTTATTTTTTTATTTTATTTTATTTTATTTTTGTTGTTGTTTTTTGTTTAATTTCTGTGTTCTGGCCACACCCAGGAGAACCGTCTGGTTTTGATTTCTCCCTTTACGGTTACATGGTAAATTTTCTTTCTCATTCTTCAGAGATGGAAACGTTCAAATACTATATATATATATATCTACATTTTTTTTTTTTTCACTGCTCATCATGTTGCTTGTTATTTATTGCAGAATCTGAGGCCAGACTAAAAGGGTGGCAGTTACTCGGTCTCTCAATAAAGCTTTGGGTGAAAAGGGGTTAGTCTGGTACTGCAAATTACTCACCAGTCCTAAAAATGTTTGCTGGGTTAAACTTATTTTCTGCATGGGAGAAGGTCGTGGCAGTTGCTGGTGGGGAGGAATTGTTGAAAATTTCAGCCTTATGTTACCATAACAGCATTATTAAACCCAAGCTATGTGTATAATCTAAATTTTAGAAACTCTTAAGTATTTTTTCATCCAGGATCTTCCCTTCCTCTGACTCCATACCTATTACTATGGAGCAATCCAGTACTGCTATAAAGCTAAGCTAGTAAATATTGGATACCTGCCACATCTTTTTTTTCTTGCTTTGTTTCTTTTTTTCTTTCAAGGTCAAGACAACCTTGGTGAGGGAAAACTGAGAATTGTTTGTTGCATATGTATTTAGGTACAAATTAATCCCTATTCTTTACAGGTCATCTGTGACAAGGAATAAAAAAGATATGTATGTTCTTTTTTCTCTCCCACATGAAAAATGTGTGTATATATATAATTGCTAGTTTTTAAACTTAGAAATAACGAAAATGTCAAGTGTGGCTCACCTGTTTTTCCTGATGAAAATTTGAATGTCTAAGAGGTGCATTAATATGACAAACCAAAAGGACACAAATACTAACTGCTGTAGTCAACTATGTAAAGCATTAATTCAGCATTGACATTAAATGGTTCTCAACAAAGAGTTGCACAAGCTAAGGACTGATCTGTCAATAAAATATGGTTAATTAGTTACATTGTTCTGAATCAGATTAATTCTGGTTTAATTCACATTGTTAATTATATTCATATAGTCTGCATGTGGATTGTATGCTACCTTGAGTTAACTTAATAAAAATACTGAAAATTCCTACTCAATTTAAAGATATTTAATGATAATGTAGTTTTTTAAAATCCCATACAGACTTCACTAATTGCAAACAGATGTGAATTAAAATAGTCTTAGTTTGATTCTAGCCTGCACAGATTAATGTCTAAAAAATTACTTTCCATCTGCACTCCAGCTTTCAGTTCACATCATCACTGAAGACATAAATTTCATTCGGTCTCCACAGGCTTGTCTAGAACAAACAGAAATTTTAATGTAAAAAGAGAAGAGGGAAATAGAGATTCCTGTTGCAGTCCTTACCTCCCCTCCTCCCCCAACCTTTAAAAGATGATTTTTACCCATTATACAGAACCAGAGGGAAAGGTGTTGCTCTATTTCTCAGGCTTACCTTTCTCTGCAGGGGCTCTTTGAAGCAGACACAATACCCTATTCCCTCATAATCAGCTTTGCTATTACACCCCCTGCACCCCCCTTGATTCTCTGCAACATATTTGAAAGTTATATGCAGTTGGGCTGTTTTATTAGCCCCTATGTCTTGTAGCTCTGATTTAAATCCATTTAAACAGGGAACTTCTATGCTGTTTTGAAAAAGGCATCAGTTTGTTATTTATATAGCTCTTTATTTATAGCTGGAGAAATGAAATTATCTGAAGCTTTAGATTATTGGGTTGGAGCCCGAAGGAGCGCTTTTGTTGATCTCAGCATTGCAGTACTTGGCTAAAATCCTTTATTATTGCTGTTCAGGGGGAGAGAAAAAAAAAAGTAAGCGCCCCCCCAAAGAACAACTTCCACCCTGCATTTTACAAATTTGTAACAGTTTTGTGCTGGAAACCTAGCTGTGGATGATAAAGGCCAGCTTGTAAAATGGCTTGGGCTGTTTTAAGATTAGTATTGTAAAGACCTTTAAAAAGAATTTGAAGAATAATGCCTTGTTTATGTCTTGTTGCTAACATGCTGAGAAGTCAAGAATGCTGTCTGTTCTTTGGGCTGTCCAGTCCAAATACATATTGACCCCAAGATGCATGAAGGAGGTCGCCTGGCTAGCATGCCCCCTTCCCTGGCAGGCATAGCTGTAGATCACTCTGATCACCTCACTCTTCAATTAACATCGGGAGGGAGTTTCCATTGCATCAAATGTCAGCTTTGTTGTTCTGCTCCTGAGGGTACTGGAGCCGGTGGAGATTACTCTCTGTACATTAAAGCAGTATTTGCTTTATACCAAGCCACAGGAGCCAGTTATTGCTGTTGTTAAGATATCCTAAAAGCAAAATGCAACAACGCTTTTTGTTTGGGTCCACTCTCTGTAATGGCATGAAGAGTATCTCATCACAGTTGTCTGTACTAAGATGCCATTTGTTCCTAGTTAAAATCCTAATTGACTTTGTCATGTTGGCTTTCTCTTAATGTCAGTGCACTCATCTCTGTGGAAGGAAGCATGGTCTCCTACCCTGCCCTGTTACACCACTGCATGAGCTGGCAGCAGCATGAGCATGTGTAGGACAGGCATGTGTTGCTTGTGCCTTCATGGATATGGTAAACCTGAACTCATCTAACTAAAGTGACATTTTGGCAGTCCTTGAGCCTTTGTGGTTGCTCCAAGCAGGGCATGTCAGTTTTTCTGGAAATTCCATGGTCTTAACTAGGCAAAGATCTGTTACTATCCACAGCGCAGAGGTTGCCATCTCAGAACAAAGCCAGTAAGATGGGTAGCAGGATGGAGGGGGGAGGTAGCAGTGAGTCAGCAGTGTCAGACAAAACCTGCCTTGACCAACCAATGAATCAGTATTGAGGTGTTTAGATTTACAGTCAAGTCCACCACAGTGCTCAGAGATAAGAATATTTTGGAACTACAGTATTGATACTCTTAAATCTTCACATTAAATATGCTTATTTTACGGTGCCACCTAGAAGCCCTGCTTACTTTCAGGGCCCTATGTATCACTGGGGAAGTTACAGGCTTAGGAGTAGACATGATCTGTGCCCTGAAGAGCTTACAAGGCATGCTTTACAAAAAGCCCTTCCTCTCAACAGTGTTCTAAGGTAGGTAATTATTATTGTCTCCATTCCGCAGGTGGGAAAAGCAAGGTTCAGTGCTTGATTTGCCCAAAGCTTCACAGAATTTCTGGTGCCACGCATGAACTCAGATCGCTGCTCGTTCTCGTAGCAGTTTCTCAAGAGAACAAAGTGCTGCTCAGTGTTGATGTCCTGTACTCTGTCTGGGGTGGGCGGGGGCCCTTCAAAATTCGTGTGTTCATTAGCAGAGGGGAGAGAAGCTCAGCTTGGGCTTGCCCAGCTTGCCTATGTCAGAGCAGGGTTTAGTGCTCTTAAACAAAAAACCAAACCAAAACAAAATGAAAAATTGTCTCGAGTAACTTTGTACTTCTTTTTTGGTCTGGCCTCAATTGCTTTTATGTTTTCTTTTTTTTTAATTACTCTTATTATTCTTATTATGATTACAGTTCCTTTTTTATTGATTTTAATTTCTTTCATTTATGAAACATGCATGAACCAACAATGTGACTCTAGGAGGTTATTGCTGAGTTGTGCTGATGTTGATTTCATACTGTGATATTTTTTCTCTATTTACCTAGAGATCAGTATTTCAATATATAACGATGTGCATGTTTTCCCCCCTTCTCCCGCTGCATGCAGGGATTCGGGTTCGTAACTTTCGAGAATAGTGCTGATGCAGACAGGGCCAGGGAGAAATTACACGGCACCGTGGTAGAGGGCCGTAAAATCGAGGTGCATGTCTTCAGTAATTCAATTTCTTCTTTATATTTATTCTTTTGATTTCTTTTTGTGTCTTGCCTCACTTATTTCACATTTGGATCCCAGTCTCGTGTGTGCGTGTGTGTTTGTGTCTGTGTCCTTCATCTCCCTGCACTGAAATGTATAGAAGTTTACACCCTTTACAGAATATTTTTATTGTTGTTTGGGGTATTTTTTTTCCTTTTCTTTCTTCTTTTATTAAGTTTTATTCCCACCCACTCCAAATTTTTGCCCTTCTGCTGTCTTGATTTTTCCTTTGCTTCAGTTTGCGAGGCTCCTATTTCCTGTTACCAGGCCTGAACAAAACTAACTGAAAGAGTACTGTCCAACTTCTAACTCTGTGTCCAAAAAAGAAAGCAGGGGGCCAGCCAGTATCCTCTCTTTCCTCTGAGGCCAGTTCTCCTCCATGCAAGTGTGAGATGATGCCTGTGGGAGGGATGGGGACACAAGGGGCAGCCCCCGAGTGGGCTGTGCTATACACACTGCTGGTTTCTTGACCTGCTCATGGTCAAGGTTTGGTGAAAGCTAATCCTAAAAGTTTGCTAGCTCTCGCCATCGGGGAGGGGAGGGCTAATGTTGGCTGGCCAGTGTGGCCATATGTTGGGCATGCCTGGTGTTGACCAGTTTGGTGTTCCACTGTGTTGAAGGCTAACTGGCATCATCCTTCTCTCCTTCTTTCTTAAAAAAAAAACCAAAAAAACAAACACAAACCAAAAAGTACAAATATTGAAACAAAAAAGCCGCCGTTTTTGAGTAAGATGTCTGCATATTTTGCTTTTTTTTTCTTTTTTTTTTTTCTTCTGTTTTGTTTTGTTTTTTTTATTTCCCTTTCCGATGGTTTAGCGTTTAGGGCCCTTCACTTGACTCACTCTTTCCATGGTAACTATACACAATGCTGGCGATGGTACGAGTTGGCGGTAAGTGAAACAAAAGTGCTAGAGAAGAAGCTTTTTCTTTTTTTTTTTTTAAATTTTTCTTAAAATGACAAAAAAAAAATTAAGAAAGAAAAAATCCATCTGCCATCTCACATTAACACTACGAAATGTGATTTGACTTGTTGTCCCCACCCACCTCCTTCCCCTTCTCCCCCTTTTATTTTCAATGCTGTTGAGTAATGCCGCCTGGACTTTGAATGTACATATTGTTTTGTAGCAGTCTGAGCTGTTTGATTACTGACTTCATGGTGATTTCCCCTTGCACATCTTACTCAGAGTTACTGAACTCCAGTTTGGCTGGTTTTTATTAATGCACCCATTTCCTCTTCTCTCTCTCCTGCCCCTTCTTTCTGCTGCTCTTTCTATCTGAGACCTGTTTGTAGCTGTTACTGTTTGTTTTCTCTCTTTTTCTTTCTGCCCCCTCCCCAGTTTATTTCTTTACTAAGTTAAATGCAGCTGTTGGTCTCTGCTGACTGGTGATTTCTGATCGGTTCTGGCAATTTTTCCTTTAAGTGCTTGTGTTGCACTTTGCTGTAGCAGCTGATTTCAGGCACTCGCTCCATCTAATGATTGTCTGTGAGACCCTCTCCCCTCACTCCTCCCCTCCCCACCCTCTGAATCAATTGTGGTGTGTTTTTTTTCTTTCTTTTTTTTATCTGTGTGTGTTTAACTGCATGCTCTCAGTCTCATCATTGTTGTTTCCCATTCTTTCTTTTTAAATGTGTAATGTTTCTATTGTTTTGGGTCTGAAACAAGAGTAAAATGTAGCTCTGGACTCCCCACCCCATGTACGCTCACCATTCATACATCTCAAGGGCCCGAGGCAGCTTCTATTTTTGTACCAATTTTTCTTCTTCTTCACCCTGGCCTCCATTCCCATTTGGCATGGGTTTTGATAAATTATTGATGATACATAAGACTTCACCCTCCTTGCAAGAGCTTTGAGGCTGACACGGGGCTGCAGTAACTTGGCTTCCAAACTAGTCCATCTTTTCTTTATCAGCACCATCTCTGCGGTAACACCCCACTTGCTTGAGCAGTCAAACAGCTTGGAACTATGCAGAGCTCTGTAAAGAGGGTGGAGGGCACAGTAAACCCCAAAATGATCCAGGTCTGCTGCTGTGTATTCTTTTTGTTCCATGAGATTTGCGACAAGAAAAAAATAATCTGGAGTAAGATTCGAAAATGGTGGGTGTAAATCAGTGAATGTAGACCATCTAAACAGTTGGTGATGTTCCAGAGATTTCCTCAAGCCTTGGGAGTTCAAATCTAATGCTGAGGGACTCCAGGCTACCTTTTTCTACCCAAAAGTGTCCTTCCAGTGACCTGCTGGGCCCCAGTTCCAGCAGTGAACTTGAGAAAGAAGTCAGCTTGTGCATCACCTGGTTCAATTCCCCTGCCCTGGGCTGCAGAAGTTATTCCTGCCTCTCGAACAGAACGTGGACAAAGCATCCAGGATTTTGCCCTTTTGATCACTGAGCTGTAAATAATCCTGTACCGAGGGATGGCAGGGTGGTGGAGAATCTGCACTTTACTCTTGTTGGCCTTTTGTTTAATGCATAATTTTAAAATGCCACGTTTAGCTGTAACTTTTATAATTAAATGGCAACTGTTAAAAGTAATTTAAAGATTGCATTCATGTAAAATTAGCTGTTAAATTTTTTTTTGCTTAGAGAAGTATAGTGTGTGCGTGTGTACGTGTGTGTGGTATCTGAGAGCTTTTCATCATTTTCCCTAACATCCTGTGCTTCCTTCCCTCTCCTCCCCCTCCCCTTTCTTACTTTTAGGTTAACAATGCCACTGCGAGAGTGATGACCAATAAGAAGATGGTCACACCTTATGCAAATGGTAAGAGAGACTGTTCGAACTAATGATGAGCTGAAACGTTTGAAGAAAGACAAAAGGGAAAAGTCACGACCTCTCCTCAGGACCAAAAGCCAACCAACAAAACCCCACAAACTCCAAGTTACACCATTATACCGTTCAGTATAACCCTAAAGTGTTTGTGGAGGAATGCCATTTTGCAGATGGACGGAGAGAAGTAGGGACGTGCCCAGTGTGGCCAAGATGGGTAAAGATGCCAAGGACCAGTGGGTTGCCTGCCCTACTACTGCAAGCTGATGTGTATGGTGGGATGTGCAGCACTCCTGTGTCTCACTGCCGTCACGTAGATACCTAAATATGAATGCAGAAACATAACTTGTGTAATTAGGTTAATAACTTAAGATATCTCCGTTTAGGTTCTATCTGTAAAAGTACAGCTGTCCCCAAGCAACCAGCAAAACAGAGCCTTTGCGCTGCTTGTTTGCTTGCTTTTTGTTTCAGACTGCACCTGTGTTCAGTAATTTTCCAGTTAACCTAAACAGAGAAAGACCAAGTTGTTTGGGTAATGAAGAATCCTGTTTCATTGGGATATCTTGGTGGTTCTCTGTGCAATCATTTTACTTCATAGGCGTATATAGCATAAAAAGTCATTCTCCCAGCAGAACTGAATGCTGCTTTGATAAGGATTTTTGAATCTGAGTCTTTGTCCTGAAACAGGCAGCGAAGTTCTTTTTGGTCTGAAAATGTTCCCAAACAGTTTCATCAAGGCAAGAGGCTGCATACAGGTAGTTGCTAGTGTGAGAATCTGTTTTGATTACAAAGTAAGACTCCAAACTCAGAAGATAAAAATTTTTTATGTTGCTCTGCTGCTGACTTACTGAGTGGCCCTCTGCAAATAAATCCTACTTTGGGTACAGAGCTGGGGAAACAGGGCCAAGCAAAAGGCCTGGGATTCTGGGTCACAGTACTTGGAAAGAACTAGGAGATTTTGTAGCAAAAGGCAGTGCATCCATGATATATTGTCCTGAAAACAAGGGCTTAAAATATCATACACGTGACTGTTTGGTAACGAAACTTGACTTATTTGTGAAAGTAATAACGTACAAGAATATTTTGCTTTTGCAGCCAGCAGTTTAAAGCCAGCTTTAAAGCTATGCAAAGGAATTTAGTATTAGACCAGGCTTAAGGCATACTGGCAAGTATGGTTGTACAACTGTTATTAAATTTGAGAGTTGATAGTCCTCTTGTTGCCACCACTGGAGTGTTTTGCTGTTAAGGTGAGCAGTGCAGCAGCAGTGTGTCTGTACTTGTAGAGGGAGCCTGCGCTGCATCTGTCGGTGATACTCTGCCAGCAGGTGAAGGGGTGGTGTTGACCAGCTCCAGTTCACAGAGTTAATACAGTGGCTTCTAGAGTGGTTAGAGGTGTTAAAAGTTCAGCAAGTGCACCAGGGCTCCAAGACAGAGGAAGCATATGGATTTATTTCAATAAAAATGCCTCTGTGATTGCTAGCTGAACAGCTGAGATCTTTCCTGAAAGGAATGCTTTGTGGAAGCCAACTCAGATCACATTGTTAGCTTTATACCTCTTTTCTCCCCCATTAGAGTGATGGAGGTGGAAAAGACAGATAGGTTTCTAGATGTTCTAGATGTGACTGGACATATGTACCAACTCGTACTTCTTTAAGCCCTATTCTCTTGTAGGTTTTATCTTGATGATTTGCAGTTCTTGCCAATTATCCAGATTATACTGAAATCATTTCTCTGTGAAAGCTTTCACCTGAAAAGCAGCATAAAGAAGGCAAGAAATACTAAAATAACAGTGAGGAGAAAATGTGAGATGAATAGAATGATTTGATTTTATGAACTATAGTTGTGTAATGCAGTTAATGAGGAAATTCAGACACTGTTGCTTTTTAGCAGATCTCTAGCAGACAAGACAGAAGGGTGTTTTGAGAATTCAAGGCTATAAATTGACTTGCCTGAGATGACAGTCTGGGCCGGTGGCTTTAGAGAGGGTTTGGATCTGCAGTGTCTCCGGTGAAAATAGGGAGGAGCTGGCAGCAAGGCTCCTGCAGGGAATGCCAGGTCGCATGGTGCTCGTGGCGAATATGCATATAAGGTAGTTGGCATTCCCACAGCAGTGCCTCTGCCTGCTGCGGATCAGCTGATGTTTTGCTGTTGCCTCTGATACAGCAACCTGGACCTAGAGCTTGCCATTAGGAAAAGGCAGTTGGCCTCCATCTACACCAAGGGGGATTGAGGCGAAGCAGAAATTGGAAAGAGCTGTGCATGTGAAGCTGGGGCGCATGCAAGAGACCATTCCCCCTACCCACGCTGCCCGTTCCTTCTCTTGGTGTAGATTTTGGCATTCACTGCAGTCTTTGTTGTTTCAGGTTGGAAGTTGAGTCCTGTGGTTGGAGCGGTGTACGGCCCTGAGTTATATGCAGGTAGAGCTTAAGTAGACACTTCCACTTCTGCCATTTAACTGCAGTGGTGTTTGTTTATGTTCTTAATCTGCTGTTTCTTTATAACCTTTTTACGTTTTTGTTTTTGTTTTTTATTCTTTTTAAAATTAAATTAGCATCCAGCTTTCAAGCAGATGTCTCGCTGGGCAATGACGCCGCAGTGCCCCTGTCAGGAAGGGGGGGTATTAACACTTACATTCCTTTAATCAGTAAGTAGCCCCCGGTGGCCCCTGTATCGTTACTGTGCTTGAGTTAACGATGACCTGTTACCCTTCTTCTCTCCAGTCTGTATAATATCTACTTGAAAGGATGGGTCTCGCTGGGAATGAGTTTAGCTTGAGCCAAAGTACAGTGTGCAGTTGCTGTAACTTGTTCATCTGCAGTGTCTTGCTGTACTGCCGAATGCGTCCTTCTGAATGACAAGGAGGCTGTGGAACAGGGGGAGGGTGTGTGTGAGGAATAGGCCATTCCCTTGCTCCCCTCCCTCTTTTGAAATCAAAGAAACCAAACGGACAAATCCCTAAAGTGCATATTATACAAGCTGCTGAACCGCGGGTCTGCAGGGCCCCTAGTGGCATGCACCTGGATGCACGCTGGGTTGGGTTTGTGCCCTGGGACTCGTTCCCTCTCAATGTCTGTTTATTACATGTTTGCAGATGCCTCTGAGATTTTACAAAGTTTCATCATGAGCCGGTTTACTTCAGTTTAAAGCATAATAATACAGGCATCGCTATATGTGGTGCCAGTCACTGATCACACTTGTTAAATGAAGGTGGGCTCTCAGTAAACTGGCATTTTATGGGAAATTGCTGCTGCTGTTATATGGGCTATCTTGTCTTTCAGGCTTTAAAATGAACATACAGAGGATTGGGTGGCAAAGAGTGGGAGGGGAAAGGAGGGAAGAGACTGATGTAAGTTGGTTGACTTTAAGGGCCTCTTGACAAATTATTTTAAAGAGCCTCTGCAGTTTTGGAAGAACTGCGTGCTGTATTGATAGTAACTCCCCGCGCTTCTCAGACTCTAACCGGACTGCATGGCGGTGTCGGAAGGTGGGGGGATTTGAGCCCTGTTTGGGGTGGGTAAGGCATGCCAAAACATTAACCTCTTGCATGCCAAACCTCTCTGCAACCCTTCTCCCCCCAAAGGCCATGGTGTAGAAGGAAGTATGTGTGGGATGCTTGCTGGGTTATAAGCATGTCCCTCTGCAGGATTGATGCCAAATGTCCCACCGCTGTGGAGCTATTGTGTCACTTTGTTGAAGCAGGTGGTTGTCCTCTGGGTCGGAGCTTGTATCCTTTTCACCTTCCACTTTGTCTGTCTTTACAGTTCCAGGCTTCCCCTATCCAACTGCAGCCACCACAGCCGCCGCATTTCGGGGCGCCCATCTGAGGGGCCGAGGAAGGACAGTGTATGGGGCAGTGCGGGCAGTACCTCCCACAGCCATCCCTGCCTACCCAGGGTAAGCACTGGTCACAAGAGCAGAGTGCTCTGCACAACCGTGTCAAATAGCTAATCGGTTAACAAAAAAACCCTAAAATTGTCTGGATGGTGAGAGTCAAGATCTTGCTAGTGCCAGAGCATTCTGCACACGATGGCATCCAGTGGGGGCAAATCAAATTTTTCTGTGCTAAGTTCTTGACTGAAACAATTCTCAATACTTGCGACAGCTTAAAGTGCTGATGGGTTCCTTCTCATAATTTCTCAATTTGTCTATATATGGTATTTGTCATCCATTGAGCCAATATGTTGTAGTGCTGCTGAGAAGGACACAAAGAGAAGATCTAAAATTCCTGAAAAGGTTCTGCTCTTTGCACTCCATTTGTGTTTCCATATTCAGGAATAAGGAATATTAACCATTACCTCCATGCCTCACCATCTGGCAGTAGGACACAGAAGAGCCAGTTACCCACAATGGATTTGCTTTCTTTGTTGGAGACGGTTTAAAAAGGTTTAAAACAAAGATTAATCAAGTCCATTAATTTAAAGCTGGGAGTGTTTGGGATGTAGAGAGAACAATAATGCAATGAAGCAGTGGCAAATGTGTGGCCTTAGCATTCTTTGCCCTCAGATTTTCAGTAGTAGTGCAGTGCAATAGATGCTGTTACAAAGGAGTATTCCACTGTTTAAAAGTAGAGGGAACTAGGTCTGTATGTGAGTTTTGTTTTGGGTTTTTGTTGGTTTGTTTAAATGTGATGGAATGACAGATAAATCAGCAAATCCCTTCCAAACTGTCTTTTTTTTTGTTTGTTTTGTTTCTGATTTTGAGGACGCTTTAATCATATTGACTCTGGAGTTCTACTTGCCGTATTTTCCAGGCAATGTTCTCAGAAAGAACAGGAGTAGAAACGAATCCTCCAACACAGAGATGTGGACTGACCCTTCTTTTCCTTTACACTGGGCCCAAAAGGGAAGAAAAAAATCATGAATGTTTCATTGAAAAGGAAAGTGGAATCCACACACATCAGTTCAGGGAGCTGGCCTGATACATGCTGGATAAGCTCACAATACCTTCTGTAGCAGATTAAGTGATGAGAGCTACTGTGGCCCTTTTAGAGTCCAGTCTGATATTTAAAGTGGAGCTCAAGGAAGCAAGCTGCAGTGGTCATGTATCTGTCTAGCTTTGCTCTTTGGCAAATCTGGCAATGTTTCTATTTAATTCACCAGAAGACTTCAAATGAAACCTCTTGTCTGAACATTGGTGTTCTGAACAGAGTGTTTCTTCTGGGTTTTCAGATCCACCTTTTTGCCACCATTCCTAGTTTACATTCTCTATCCTCTAACCATAGCCTCTGACCTGCAACCTGTCTGTCTGTTGCTCTAAAAATGGCCCAGTCCAGTTTTACTGGGGAGTGCTCCATGTGAAACAAAGCAGCAAAGCTGAGCTAAGTGCTGCTGTCTAGCAGAATATTAAATATTTGCACCAGGGAGGGGGGATGTGCTCTTCATCCCTGGGAGTAACAGCTGGAGCATTCCTAGCCAGAGGCTGTCACGAGTGGGGCACTGGAGGGGCCTGTCTTTGATGTAAACCCAGCCTGAGTCCCATGTAAAAGGTTTATTTTCATTTGGAATATGGGCCAGGCTCCAATCATTAGCCCTTCCAAATATTGTCTCATGTCTGTGTTTACTGATATTACACTGAATTTTTCTGACCCTGCTGACTGATCCCATGTCTTCATGGGCAGCATACTCCCTAGTAAACACTTACAGGGCACCAGTAAGCAAGGCAGATTCACAGAGGCCCAGAACTGTCCCTAGTCCCAAGGACTGGGATGTAATTAACTACCACTGGTGTTTTTTGTCATCATAGTCCGAGTCTCTGCAAGATTCTTTGTAGAACGAATTTGATTCCTAGTGGAATAATACGAAATGTGCCATTCAATTCCATGTTGCAGTAACCTGTAGGACAGCCACACCACTCTGTGTGGGCACTGTTGACCTCCATGGGGTCAGGGACAGGCACACGTTCCTGACACCTTACCCTCCATCGGTTACTTTCTTCCTGGCCAGTGGAAAGATGACACCATAAGATCAGTCAGCAACATGAGTGACCAAGACATAGTGAGTAATGTGGAAGAAGACAGTAAAGTAAGCTGCAGGTTAACTCAAACCTGATAGAAGGAATTGGTTTTCACAAACTTCAGCGGTGTGTAAGTTACAAAACCTGATGGTATCACTGCATTTGAGAGCTTAGCAGAATTTAAAAAATACGGAATGTAGATTAATAAAAGCTCGCTGGTATTGCCATACTGGATCAGACCTGAGCGCCATCCAGGTTAGAGTAAGTTTTGACAGTGTCAAGTGCTAAACCAGAGGAAGGTGCAAGAAATCATAGTTCTTACTAGTTCAGATATTTATTTCAAGAACTCAGGATTTGCTAATGCGTATGTTGAATGCCCATACTTAGGTATGCCCATGGATGTTTATCCAGGGAAGGTTTTTGATACCTCAGAAAGCAATTGTTTAGACTGTTGGAGGTGATGTTAGATGGTCACCTAAACCTGACTTCAAATGCTAATGCAACCTTCAGTTTATAACTGAGGTGCCACTTGGTAGAAATAAGGAGACCTCTGATATATAGCACAAGTAAAAACTGTACTGGAATATTGCCCTGATTTGTAGTAGCCATGCTT
Organism: Platysteira castanea; assembly: GCA_013397175.1. NCBI lineage: Eukaryota > Metazoa > Chordata > Aves > Passeriformes > Platysteira > Platysteira castanea. The sequence continues at coordinate 720,610 of VYXC01012581.1, read as the reverse complement.
TTTAAATGAGAATGCTGACAAATAACACTTCAGACCAAAAGCTGTAAGAATCTAGACAGTCTGAAGAAAACTCCCCTACTGTAAAACTCTCAAAGTTAAATAAGCTTGATAAATTTTATTTCTCAAACTATAGGTTAGTCATTGACTTGTGCATGGTCATTAAGTACCTATATGAAGAATAGACTTGCCATAGTAAAGATTATTTTAGTCTAGGAGTGTAAATATATTCGAGATTCACTGATTTGAAGCCAAAGTAGATAGAAGGCTAGGTACAGGGGAGCAGAGAGCTTTGAGGGTTTGAAGTGCTTTTTTTGTTCCTTTTACAGCACAGTCAGCTGTTGGTACACCTAAATGATATGCTGGCTGCTTTACAAAACCCACCTATTCCTTTTTCCCTTGGATGTGTTTTAGCTCAGCTAGTAGGCTTTTTACAGGTGACACTGAGATTTGGTGGGATGCCAGGCTGCTTTATACTTCTGGTCAGGCTACATAACCAGAATGTGGTTCTCAGATGAAGGAATTCTCTCAGTTTTTGCTAGCTTTAAGAATCACAGATACGGATATTCTACCATATAAATAAACCTTGCTAAGTTTCAGCCCTGGGAGTTGATGTCAGTCAAGTCCTAACTATAGGAGAGATGGAAGATTCACATGTGTTTGGGTGTTTGGATCCAGGAAGTCTCACTCTTACCTGTTATTAGTGTTCCTTGCAGTTTTCTCTGGAGAGCTGATGCTAGCATCTCTTGCTGACTAAAGTAGTGGCCTGATCCAATGTGGTAATGCTTATGTTCATCCAACTGATTGTGTTTGGAATAACTGTTAAAACTGCTAACCTGTTCTTAAACCAAGTCACTTCCTCTGTCGTGCGTTTGCCTTTCCTGCAGGAGCAGGTGGAGTATCACTGCTAAAACACTCCTGGTCCTAGATAGAGAACCCAGCAATGTAAGTCACTGCCCCAGGAGCCAAACTCTTTGTTATGTGGTTGTAAAAATTTAGCTTCAACAAACATGATCTTATGGCCTGCTTCTCCCTGCTGAAGTGGCTCCCCTCTTCCTCTAACAAGGGTCTCTATCTTCATACCTGCTCCCAGCGCTCTTGGAGACTACAGTAACTTTGTCCATTGGGAATGGAGTGTATTTTTCCTGGGGAAGGCAGCAAGACTAAATTATTCAAGCAGTAGCTAACACTGCAAGATTTTTTTATTTAATTTTGTTTTATTTTTTAGTAATAGCATGCAGAATTTTGGCAAGATCTGCTGGGCTTTTTTTTGTGTGTGTGTGCCTTACAATAGGTGGGTGTCTGAGGGTGGCAGGCTCTTGGCAGCATTTCACATTCCATCTGATGAGTAAAAAATGATAGTCAAAAGAATAGCTAGTGTTCCATACCTTCTTTTTCCTTAATGCTATGGGTAAGTCATGCACATCATATCCATGAACATCACAGATGGTGGGGCTAATGCTTTTTAAAGCCTTGAGAGAATTTGTGTGGAGCTCTTCAGAGGACAAAGCTGGAGGAAATTCCTCAGTCTGTGAAGCACACGCTGAACTCAAATGGGTGGGGGGCGTCCCCTCTCTTCCTTCCTCATCCTTCCCCAACCCCTGTCCCCAGAGTGAGCTGTGTAGTCTCATGCTAGTGAATGCTCTGGTAAGAGCAGCTATTTGGGAACCCCAGACTCAGTTTAACAGTTTTTGTGCTTGAAGTTCTGAGAGAAACAAAATGACGACTTAAAGCAGAAAATGCACCATCCCATGGAAACCCTGCCAGTTGCTCCTCTCTGCTATGGAATAGGTCATTACTACCAGGGACTCCCACTGCACCTTTCAGTTTGTGGATCTTGGACCAGTCACCTAACCTTTTTAGCTCATTATCTCTGCTTGTGAAAGCAATGCATTGTGGGTATTTTTGGTTTTTTCTTTTCAATTACATTTCTCTGTGTTTACTTTGATCAGAATTGATTGACTTGTTTTCCTGAGGTGTTGCATCGGTTCTTTAAGATGCTGAATAATAATACTTTGCATGCTTGTGTGATCAGCCAAATCTTATCGCATGTCTAATGTGCAGGGTAAAAGCAGGTGATGTATGGATGTCAGAAACAAAAGTCATGCAGCCCTGTGAAGCCTGAAAAATGTAATCAGGCACAAGTCTCTGAACCACACTTCCTGACGTAGGTAACTCCAGCCCCTGTGGGATGCCTTCTGTGAGGGGCTCCTCAATTTCACAAGCCCACTTCATGAAGCCAATGTTTCCGTGTGTTTAGGGGGTAACTAAAATCATTCCAGGAGAATACAGAGTGGAGGTTTCTAAACCCTTGTGTCTCTCTCCAGGACGTCAGATCTTTTTGAGTCAATATTTACTGTCCAAGATGGTGGTTCCCCTCCCTCTCTCCTTCGCATACTGTCTCCCCCTCTGCCCGCCCCTTCCCCCTTTGCATGCCGTGGAAGATGACTTGGAGCCGTGCGTGCGCACACACATTCTCTTGCTGATTTGCTCCTGCCAAAAGCCCAGGTTGTGGATTCATACATCACCTGCCTGTGTAAAACGCATGTGCATGCTGCCGTCCTCAATAACCGGAATGTGTTTTCTGTTCTTTTGTTTTTTGTTTGTTTTTTTTGTTTTTTTGTTTTTGTGTGGATTTTCTGCAGTGTGGTTTACCAGGACGGATTTTACGGTGCTGACCTCTATGTAAGTACACAGACCGGAGCCTTCTTGTCCCCAACCCCTGACAAGCCAGCCTTTTTTTGTTTTGTTTTCTTTTTCTTTTGGTTTGTTCGTTTGGTTTGGTTTGGTTTTTTAAATATCATTTACTTTCTTCTTCCTTGTGGATATATATATTTATATATTTAGGAATGCAAGCATGCTTCTCTGTCACTGCGCTTGCCCCTGGGTGCAAGACCTAAGCCTTTGGGTTTCCTGATCATTGCCAGGGTCAGTTTATTGGGTGTCCTGTCCCCCACATGCACACTGGTACTAATCAACCTGAGAGATGATTAGCAAATTAAAATTTCTCTCAACACTTCTCTCATTTACATAATTTGGATATAAAAATAACAGGACTGGTTTAGCCTCAGACCTTCCCTTTCCTTCTCCCCCTTTTCCCTCCCCTTTCTCTTCCCTCTTGGGGCCCTTTCAGGCTTGATTTGTGCAGCCCACACTACACTGAACAAGTTGTATGTTTAAAAATGTTCATGTGCCACTGGGATGTGGAGATTATCCCTTTGGGGAAGACACTGGGACTGATTAAAAATGGAGGCTGAGATGCTAGAGTGAAAACTGACATCTCATTTTGCTGGTGGAAATGGCACCTAAATAAGCTAGATTCTCTTGCCTCTTCAGGGAATTGTAAAGTACGAATATGTGGAGATGTTCGGTTACAAGAGTCAGCAGCCTCCTCCTGTTTGGGAATTAGCTGTGATACCACGGGAGACTTTGTCCTGTCATTGTCTTTGTCCTACCCAGTCAGTCTGTATTGCAAATCTCCAGGGTGTCTGTGTGTACATAGGTGGGTTGTGGATGGAGGTATTTGAAGTGGCCAGTGAGAAGAGCGGTTTCCTCTCTGAGGGAGAGCTGTTGCAGACCAGGAATGTGGTAGGAACATGCCTTTCAAAGCAAAAATGTTCAGGGCCACTACTGCCATTGCAACTTGTGGCCTGCCTGGCTCCAGCAGAGTTCCCTATTTGAGGCATTGTAGGTCATAGCTCTCTGGAGCTGGGGAAGTTCTGTACAGTTTGGGTAGTACACGATTGTCAGCACAGATTTCTCATTCCCGCTCCTTTGAAGGTGCTATTCCTGACATTTATAAAAAGGACCCTGGGGTTAGAGTCAGGATAATGGATGGAACTAGCTTTTGGATTTTGTTGGCTTATATGGAGGATCAAGTTCTGGACAGGTGCTTTTCCCAGCCCAGGTACAGCAGTTGGAAGATGTGCTCTCTGACATGGAGAGAACTGTGTGCATTTCTTCACTCTTCCATATACTATAGTGTGTGCAGTCCTTTAAAGATTGATCTGCCTAGTCAAGTGTTTCTTTATAAAACTATGTCAAGGACTGCAGAAGGTTCTGCATTTTCCTGCCTCGCTCCTAAAACACTTGCTTTACAGACACTGACTTTGCTGTGGCAAGTAACCAAGAAAATGAGTGGTGCTTAGTGCCCCTTCCCCCAGAGTGTGGCATATAAAAGGCTGCCATGTTGAAAGGGAAGACCAGCCAGGGTTACTCCCTGTTTCTTTAGAGAAAGGCTCCATCAGAGTTTTTTCTGGGGAGAAGAGGCTTATTTAACATGTTTTGAGGACAGAGACTTCAGCAGTGAAGAATACCCATAACCACTTGGTGTTGCAGAGCAGTACTGCCACATAACACAAAGCCAAGCCCCCAGGTCAGGTTAGAACCATTAGGTGGGTTTCTGATGACTGCTGTTGGTTGCAGTGGTGTCGCTGCCAGAAAGCAGGATGATAGAAGAGAGGGCTGCATCGAAGTAGATGGTGGTGCTTTTCCTATGTTATTGCTGCCCAGAGCCCTCCAATGGAGCTCAGGAAAAAGTTGTCACTATCCAAACTTGAAGTTGCCCTTCCAAACAATTTGCTTGGCACAGGTGGAATGATTGCAGTGTCCCTGTGTCTCACTGATTTGTTGTGCTTTTCACTGCAGTGGTTCCATCCCTCTGGTTGCTGTGATAGATTCTGGAAGGGATGGCAGAGGATACTTCAGTTAGGACTGGGGGGAAGTTAAATCGAGGTTCTCTTAACACTTCTGAGTCCAGAGTTGTAGAAAGGACCTGAGCTGTCAGGGAGTGGTTAATGGTAGGTGAGATGAAAGGGGAGTGTCCCAAGTTTGGGCTGCTTTTTCTGCATATATGCTATGCACCGATTTCTCATTTTCCTCCTCCTCCTTTTCCTCACTCCTTTTTTCTTTCCTGGGGCAACCATCCTGCTAGCCATTTCTTCTGTGAAGAAGGCATTCCATCTGTTGTTGGATGCGTCCCACTCTGGCAAGACACCTGAATTGATAAAACAACCTGCCCCAGGATGCAGAGGGCTTCATTTCGGATCATAAGAAAGGTTATCTTTCTTCTACAATGGGGTCAATCTGGGTGGCGGGGGGGGAAACCCAAACAAACCCACCCGTGCGAAGACTGCTCCTGCCTGTGAAAAGCGTGCTTGCATCCACTGGAAAGAAAAGGCTGGTGAGCCCCACTGTGGGCTGTTTGTATGATTGTTTCTTTCCACAGCTGTGTTTTTTTGAACTGCTCTTCCTGTGTTCTGTTATAGAATAGTCTTACAGGAACCAATCATTAGCGCTAAAATACCTCAGGTAGGAGTGCCAGTGTGACCTGCCAACCAATCAGATTGTGGATTGCAGTGGAAAAAACTGAATTATACTAACCATTCCAGCACCACATTAGAGATGGGAACAGAGGCTTTTTTAGAGCAGCGCAGACTCACGTGTGAGCCAAGCCCCCGCTGTAGCAGGGCGGCGTGTGTCCAGATTTCATACCAAGTGGCATTTCACTTAAAATAAAAAAACTAAACAAAAACCAACAAAAAACTCAAAACCAACAAAACTTAAATTCAGTGGAAGGGTTAACAAGGTCATGCTTGTCCCATTACCATGTAGAAGCACCTGCTGCAATGGACACCGTTGTCCTGTCACCTCTTTTAATCCATTCATACTCATTCCTGGTGCACGTATGCCACCCTTCTAATACAGAAATACCAGAAGGGGTTCTAGCCCTTTCTGCTTCTTAACTTCCGTTATATGGAAGTGTGGGGGTGGAGAAGACACATTTGAGAGATGACAAGTGAAATATCCTAAAATTGGGCTCGCTGCCTAAACCTGCCAAGCAGTAAAATGTACCTAACTGGTGCCATGAGTTACACATTTCTCCAGGGTGTGGACACACTTGTGTCCTAGGGGCAGAAAGACTCTTTGGAGTGAAGAGGGCCAGTGACATACTTTGTGTGCCCTTCTAAGGCAGGAAGGGGAAAAGAAAAGGGAAGTTCACACCACACTGGCATAGTAAGCTGTAGTTTTGTATTTCCTCCTGCTCTCATTGGATTGATCACTTGATATGGACTTGAAGAGTGGAAGAGGAGATGTACTTTAGCTGAACTGCATAAAATGCTAATTTATTTTCGTTAACACATTCAGCAATTGGAATGCTGCTTTAGTTGGGATTGCAGCTTCCTGTATATGTTGCTTTTCCATGCTTGTCTTATTTCAGAAAATATAAGACAGTACTGAAAAAGCTGTCATCTACTGTTAAAGAAGGAATTTAAAATAAAATATTGCTTTGTTGACGAGCCAAGGACAGTAACATCACAGAAGATGAAGTCATTTTAAATTTGGGCTTTTGTTCATACCCAAGCAGTACAGCTGTTTGACAGCTCAGGTCTGTAGGCTCAAGCACTACACGGGAAAAGGGGTCCAGCACAGCCCCAGCAACACTGGAAGGCCGGGTAGACAGAGAAAGAGAACTTGAATCCAGATAAGCAGCATTTAGGCTGGTGTTCATTTCTCTCACATGCTCCCCAGACAGTCCAAAGCCTGTACCAAAAAAGGGCTAATCCTGATTTACACAGTCCTTTTGGTTGTTTTTAATGCCCAGTAAAAATGCATAAGCCTTCTCACTAGTTCCCATTTCCTTATGGAGGCAGTAATTAAACTGTCTCGTTGATAGAAATGCCTCTGACATAACATCTTTGCAAGAAGCGCAACCACACTGACTTCTTTTGAAATGAGACTAAATATTTTAAAAACCGGAACCTGTATGGGTAACCTGTCCCTGTGGAATCAAATAGGTGGAGTGGGAGTTTGCATGGCTGTCCTGAGTTTCAGGCACTACGCCACTCAGTGGTTTCTTCTGTTGCAGTTTGGCTGTGGCACTGAAGGACTGTATTGAAGCTAGCAAGGGCATTTTTTTATTTTTTTTTTTTTTTAATTTTTAAATTATTTCTTTCATTTGGAAACACAGTTGTTCCTCTTTGTTGCAGATGCTCTATGCTGTTATAGTTCATATTTACTGGAGTACTTGAAGTGGGTGGCACCAGAAAGCACTAGGGGTCGTAGGACCCTGCAGCTGAGCTTGTGGATGAGCTCTGCATATCAGTTACAAGTTTTATGTGAACAGGAATAGCAGGAGAAAATATCTGGTGCATTGGACAAGCTGAACAGGCTTTAGATGCATTTATTGCATTATATAGGTGGATCCTGGGTTATGGAGAACAGGAGCATCAGCTGGGTAAGGCAACCTGTACAGTGTCTGCTCTGTACAGTCCCAGAGCTTGGTGAAAACATTTATGGAAAAAAAAAAATAATAGTTGCAACAGTTCTTCCTCTTTCCTTCACCCTATTTTGGTGTATTTGGACCTGCCGGTCATGCTAAATACATCCCTGTCTCAGAAATCTCCCAGCTGTCCACACTCATTGCTCCTATGACAGGAATGCACCATGGCCATTATAATCCCCATTTTTGGTTTTATTTGAAGTACACATGAGTAGACTTTGCAGATCGCTTTGAAATGAGCAGGTCTGCCTGTGCCTATGCACCTCTATCCTGAGATTTTTTTGTTTTTTCCTTTTTAAAATAACCAGTAGCTTCAATTTTGCATCAGTGCATGGTTAAAAAGCAATACACGTCAGCTATTTCTTAACTTCATTTCTCCAATGAATTATTTCTCCTGTTTTTTTGTTTTTTGTGTTTTTTTTTTTTTGTTTGTTTGTTGTGCAGTTGACTGAAGAAATGTTAACATCCCGCTCTAAATCTCTCAGTGGAGTCTCTGTTCCCTTCTCTGATATAACAGATGGGTTATTGCTTGTTATAATTATTAACATTGTGGTGTGGGACAGGGCTAGGGTGGGAGCCATTCTGGGGGGCGAGGGCGGGGTGCTGGGGAGTTGTTAAGGTTGGAATGTTAACTCCAGTGGTGACTGACTGTTTCCGTAATAGCAGGTTGTTGTGGCTGCACGCTCTAGTACTTGAGGCTGTGTACTTCACTGAGCTTGTGGTAGAGCCTAGGGCGAACTGCTGTCCCAAGAGAATGCTGGGATGGATAGAACTAGCCAATATGAGTCTGAACGTGGTGACTTTGCTGGTTGTTCTAGCTCCAGATGTCAGCATGCTTAGTTTTTAATTTTGATTAATAAATGTTACTCCATTCCCCCTCCCACACCTGATTCCAACCCTTCTTTTCTTCTTCTTTATTTTTGGTTTTTTTTTGTTTTGTTTGGTTTTGGTTCTGTTTCGTTTTCCTTTATGAGAGACATGAGTTAAAAGAGAATTCTATGATAAGCCTTTTTGGTTTCAAACTGCATCTTGCTGTCATGTTCAGAGTGTGTGCCAGACACATTTGAAGTGGCTTCTGATCTGAAATGTGACTGGCAAGTGTGGAAGTGTGGGGCAGAGTGGGAATCGGGGTGCATGCCGAGGCCAGCTGCCCTGCAGAGGGTAATGCCTGGAGAAAATGCCTCCTATGCTGTGCCCAAGTGACAAACCAAGGGTTCAGGAAGCTCATAACCTAAGGGGAATACCACAATGGCATTGATATAAAGTTTTGTCTTAGTTTGGTGAGGTTAATGAAGGTTTGATTTGGATTAAGGCTGCACCTCATTCCTCTTGACTCTTTCATATTTTACCTGGTGGTGCAATGATACCATGGCAAAACCAAGCAAAACATCCCCAAACCATTAATCCAAAATGCAGCATTTGAAACAGCCAGGTGAGATTAAAAGGGCTAAACTGTAACATGACATCTCTTCCAGGCCGTGTGGTGGTGTTTCACAGATGTAGATCTGTGTTGCTCTTTCTCTTGTTAACTAGCAGATTGAAGAGGCTGCAAGTCCCTTTCCTCTGGAGCAGGAAAGGGTCTGCAAACCTGTTTTGGATAGCATGTTAGCCTTCACAAGGCTAATGCAGGCCACACAAAAGAAACCAATATTAATTTAAAATCATTACTTCTAATTTAAAAGCTACCCAGGTCCAGATTGAGCACTGTTGAGCAAACATACAGTTCTGTAGTGGACCTGATCTTGTACTCTTAGTTACATATGCAGAAGATATATAGGGAAGAAGTGGTAGGGGTATGTTGAGCTGATTCTGGAGGTGAAGAGCATAACTCTGCCTCCTGGTCCTTCAAACCCTGAAATGTCAATTGGAATTAAAAAAAGAAAAGCCAGAAGGAATGTGGAGTTTTCTGATGGTTTTTTATAGTTCATTGTGTTTCTAGAAAGTCAAAATTATGGTTCATTTACCAAGCCCTCACCCCTAAGTTAAAAAAATTGTGTTCAGAAACACAATAAAGATCTAATCAGGGCTTCAGAGCCCCCTTTGCTGCCTGCTGTGTGACCTTTGTCCCTGGTCTGAAAGGTGGCTGGCCTTGGTCTTTCAGTACTGCAGGCCTTGCTCTGCCCCAAGAGCTCCTTGTGGGAGTTCCAGGAGGAGACTCACAGGTCTTCCTCTGAGTCAGAATTCACATTTTGACAACACAGCTGTTGAGTATGTTTTTAGTAACTAGCTCTGATCACCTTTGCTACAGGTGTGTAGCATGGGTAGAAATGCAGCAGCAGAACAGACTGTTCTGGCATAAATTCCCTTGACCTGTTTCCTTTTTATATGGAGAGGAGGGGAGAACAGTCTGGTTGGCCTCAGTGTTGGTTTGCTTGTTGACAGCCCTGAAACCACCAGGGACTGTCTTCTCTGACCATCTTTTCCTGATTGCTTTTCACCTTCTCTGGCTTTTGATACTTTTGCACATGTGAACCCAATTAAATTTAAGCCCTTTGGGTTTTCCAGGCTGTAAAAAAGAGAGGGTAAAACAAACAAAAAAAAATTTGGGATTTCTCTGAATGGTCCCCTTTCTAAAATACTTCATAGAAAGTGTCTACCTCTGTTTTCCCATCCTTAAGAGGAAGGGGCCATAAAAATTACCTTGCATGCAAGATTCTGGGTCTTTCCTGGTTTCCATTTCCTCCATGCCAAACTGCATTTTTTGCAGGGTTATAACAATGCTCAGTCTTCCTTTAGTGTATTCCTTCTACTGCTGAAGAGGGTAATGGAAGGGCATCCCTGGTCCCTCTAAGGAAAGGAATATACAGGATTTAATGGGTGATGCTTGTGATAGACACGACATGGGAGCTGATGCAGTTTGAAACACTTCCTCTCCTTGTGATGTGTGTGACTTTTTTTTTTTTTTAATGCTCTGCATGGGTGGACAGGTATCTGTAAAGTCAGTTCTCTTCTCTCCTGCAGGGTGGATACGCAGCCTACAGATATGCACAGCCTGCTACTGCAACAGCAGCCACGGCCGCTGCAGCCGCTGCAGCAGCTTACAGCGATGGGTATGTAAGGGAGAGGTGTCCTTGGGGGCTCGCTTGCTGTGCTCAAGGATTCAAGAAGCGTTGATCCACCACAGAACTTCTGCTTCTTTCCCCATTTCTTTGTCTTACCCGCACTCTCATGCGCGCGCATGCATGCACCACCCGACACAGAGGACTTGAATGCACAGTTTGTCTCTGCTCCTGGACAGCATTGCCCTCAGTGTATGTGAGCTGGCACAAATCCTGGCCTCTTCCCTATCCTTGTGATTCTCTGCACAAAGCAGGCAGCGTGGTTACAGCCTCAGAGTCAGAGATCTGGCTTTGGGCAGGTTACTTAATCACTGGGTGTGTGTAAAAATGACTCAGCTCATGCAGTGCTCTAGGATGCTTTAACATACAGTTCTGAATAGATACAAAGGATTGTCTTCATCAGAGTGCTTGCCTTAAGATTTTTCATTGCCTATGCAGTGAGGTTGTGTTTTAATCCTAACACATGTGAGCCCATTAAAGTTTATACTCCTCTTATAGTGGAGAATCCCTCACTGCTTTCCATTTAGCAACTGTTACTGTGCCAGTAGCACTAGTGCCAGCAGTCACTCTCCTCCCTAATTACATCACGCAATTACCCAAGGGTAAGGGATGCACTAGCTGTCATTTCAGAGGTGCTGACCTCTTTCCTGCAGGCCAGGCTCGTGGCCTCGGCCACATTCCTCCTGGCAGGCCATTCTCTCGCCCATCTCATACAATGCATGGCAGCATGCCCGTAGGCTCTCTCTGCAGAGGGGCTGCCTGCGTGCCTGTGTGTGCATGGATGCATACATGTGTGTGCAAGGGCATGCTGCTGCTTCCGTTACCTGTGGTCACACAGCTGTTTCTCTGCCCCTCCCAAGTGACTTTTTTTTCTTTTTATATCTTTTCTCCCTCTCTTCAGTTATGGCAGGGTGTACACAGCAGATCCTTACCATGCCCTTGCCCCTGCCGCTAGCTACGGAGTTGGCGCTGTGGTAAGTGGGATTTTCTTTCTTGTGCTGTTTCTCATTTCTGGCATGGGGAACAGCAGTCCACTGGGTATCATGCAGTGAAACTTAACTCAGAAAAACTTCTTTGTTGAGGGAGGAGGTCCTTAGCAGCAGTGCTGGGTTCCCAGTTGTTCCGCATTCGTGTCTGTATGTGCACTAAGAAAGGAACCAGGCTGTAGGAGACCAGTTATTACTTGGTCTTGTACATCATCTGCTACAATGAAAATGAAAAGCGACCAGAACGGCCAGGAGCCAGAACACTGTTGGTGAATCAGTAGAACTGTGTCAAGGTGATACACAGAGCAAAAATCAGCAATAGTTAGAGATTCAGGATACCCTTTCTTGCCATTTTCAGTTCTAGGAAGCGAGGGAATAAGTTGTTCCTGTGACATCTTGCAGCAAAGCTGCTTCACTTGGTTCCCTCTTGCACTAGTGGAAGGATGCGGTGTCCTGCCTGCCAGCAGTAGTTACGCAAGGGCAGGATGAGGTATGCTGGCATCGGAGGGGAGTGGAGCAGCTTGCTGAAAACACATGCTTGCCCATCTGCTAGCCAGCGCAGTTATCTGTGTTGTTGCAAAGGCTGGAATACAAATGTGTTCAGAGAAAAAGACACCTAAAAATAGATATCTGCAGTGTAGCACCTCCATTTCAGCCTCAGCTCATCCTGTGGATTCTCTTTAGGGTCAATGAGGGAAAAGCAGGTAATTCTAGGATACCCAGTCATCATATCTATTTTAGACCTTTACCTTGAGGTGAGGTGAAGAGCATCCTAGAAGTCCTGGTCTCCGGAACCTATAAAGGCAGCCTGGACAAGTGGCTTGAGATTAGGACTGGTGAGTCCCCTCTCTGGTACTGAATTCCCTTCCACCAAGACTTGCCAAACTTCACCTCCAGCTGGCTGGCCATGAGCATGCCCTCCTGAGCCACATCTTTGGTTTTGCAGGCAGAGTTCTCTCTTGCTTCTTAGAGGTGCTGATGGTGGTGGGTCAGTGCCAGGACAGGCGCATTGGTCCTGCCAAAAGTGTTTTGGTGCTGTCCTGGGTATCTCTTCACAGTTCTCCTCCTAACAACTTTTTTTTTTCCCTTTCATTTCTACAGGCGAGTTTATACCGAGGTGGCTACAGCCGATTTGCCCCCTACTGAAGTGACGTGAGCCCCCTGCAAGTGGGACAGCCCCCCCAGTTCATGAGGCCTGGCTATTGCAATATTTACTAGTAGAGGAACTCTATAGCAAGTCGAGGAGGAAAAACAAAAAAAAAAAACAAAAGAGAAAATACTTTTTTATACCTCACTATGTTCTTTGAATATGTATTTTTTTTTCCTTTAAATTTCTGCCTTTAATTCTTTTGTTCCAAAGATTGTGCTTTTTTTTTTGTTTGTTTGTTTTCTGTTTTCATTTTTGGGGTTTTTTTAACTGTGGTAAAAATAATGCATTTCCGTGTCTGTATGTTGGTGCATAGCTTATCCTACCAATCACGGAAAAGGCGATTAGTGATAAGGAAAGCTGTTAGAAACTGATATCATGCAATTAATCAGGAACATGCAGGCAGAGTTACTTCCCTGGGTCTGGTGCTTGGTGCCTGTGAGACAGGGGGACGTGAGGGAGAAGTCTCCACCTGCTGTGTTTCTGGTCTGCAGAAGGAAGCACTCTTTGGCTGTGGCTGGGACCTGAATGCTGGTGGGAAGTAGTCATTTACATTTGGAAATGGGGGAAATGCAGAGACTTTCCTTGTTTCTATCACCGTCTGACGCGCACAGGTTTGTGACAGTTTCAGCAGTGTCAGAACTTTAGACTTCGCAAGAGAAGAGTCCCTCAACCTGCCCAAAGACTTCAGCTGTTACCTGCTGTGTTGGGGACAAGACTTTAAAAGGAGTTTTTGATGAGGATGATCGTTTCCCCACACACAGAACTTTTACTTGCTGATTTTTGTCCACTGCGGGTGGCTGTAATTGTCTTAGTTTTCATTCCTCCTTTTGAAGATCTTTTTCTCTTGCTGTCCCTTTCCTCCCCTTTGTTCCTCGAGGAGTGGCAGATGCAGTGCAGGATCATGCAGAGTACCTCTTCTGTGGGCAGCAAGTGGTTAAACTTGGGGAGGTGAAGCACCTGCAGCCTTGCAGAGGAAGAAAGCGAGCAGAAGAGTCGAGCATGGCACACGCTCCGAGGCCCAGCGTGCAAGGGCTCTGCTCCTGTTCATCCTGGGCTGCTTAGGTGCTTCTGCAAGTTATCTGTTTCAAATAATGTGAGTGAGGAAAAACCAGTCACGCGTAAGCTGCTCGAGGTGAGGGACAGGCATGTGGGTTTCTGTGGGGGAAGAGGATCCTTTCTATCTAAATGTGATCCTGAAGCAGTTTTGTATCTGGCAGAAGCAGTTCGTGCAAGCTCTGGATTCATAGGAACTTCCTACCACAAGCTGTTTCAGGCCCCTTCATAGCTGCATTGGAGCCCCTGGGTTTATTTTGCCCAGCCTCTCATAGAAAGTTGTGCACCTGGTCTGCTGAGTCCATATAGACACTACATATTCGAAGACTTGGAAGGATAGACACTATTTAGCCGAGAGCTCCACGGCTCCCAAGACCATCTCCCTTCTGCTCTCACACAGAATTCGCTGTGTTTCAAAGACAGCACACTTAGATGACTGTGAGCTGTGATATGATGCGGAGTTGCTGCTCTCCAGACCTCCCTGTTCAGCTGCTGGCTCCTAGAGCGCTCCCAGTAACCCCAGTGGTCAGAGGCAGGCTCTGCCCACATGCTGGAGAGATGCAGAAGTGTAATTGTACCAGGCTGCCTCAACTCCATGGATTGGTGCTGGGGTGAGCCAGTGCCCCCAGAAGGGCACCTTGGAGTATGGGTTTGTATGTGGGGCCTCTCCAGCTCCTGTCGAACACCTGCTTTTCCATCCACCGCTGAATAGGAAAATTCTTGCATTTAACACTAAGCGAGCAGAGGCTCTGCTCCCAGGGAGGTGTCCTGGCCCAGCCACACACAACCAGACATTTTTTTGCTCTTTCCCAGTGATACATGGAGCCTCTCTATGCACAGCAGAGTGGATGGCACCTCAAATGGGAAGAACGGGGACGCCATTAGCTAAGCTAGAGACCCTGAAGCTATTGATTTTCTGGAGGAATAGCTAGATAAAGGGGACACCAAACTGCCAGCCTGTTGGCCACCTTTTTTTTCTTCTGGTTTTAGTGTTGGTTTTTTACTTTTTTTTTTCCAAGCCAAAGTTTGGTTTGTTGCTGTTATGACAATTTTTTTGTTGTTTGTATATAAATATTTTAGCTTGAAAATAGGGAGGGGGGGAACAGGGTGTTGGGGCTTTCACAAAATCCAGGAAATGAGGGAGACTCGGGGTGTTTGGGGGTTTTTACTGCCTGAGTTGGGGTAGAAGAGGGGAGACTTGTGGTAGAGATAGTCATATTCAAGGGGAGTTACTTCCACTGCAGAGCAGCCAGAGGACTTGTGGAGCTGGGATGCAGCAAAAGCCTCTACTGGACTTGTTCTCCCCGCTGTGGATGGAGGGCCTGAGCGAGGCCGTCCCTTCCCTTCCCGCAGGCAGTTCCTCAGGCTGTGAGCCCAGGAGCATCTGCAGAGCCCCGCTGGGGCAGCTGCTCCCCCACTGCCCCTCTCCCACATTCAGTTCAGCTGGTTCTGACTGCGGCTCCCCGAAAGCTGAGTTCTCCCTCCCTGAGTGCCCTCCCCTGCCCTGGCAGTGCCACCTGCAATTCCCCCCTGCCACCTGGCCTCCCTGGGAGTAGGGAGGCCAGCCCTGTTTCTGCCTCCTGGCAGAGTCTATGCATGGCAGCTTCAGCCCGCCCAAGTATATTAGGAATGTGAGGGGTTTAGTGCAGAAGCACCCAACCTTTGGGGGGCCGTGGTCCCCTGATCTACGAGTAATACCTGTTCTAAGACCATCCAGCCTGATTCCTCCCGTATCCGAGCCTGGCCTGCTCTGGTCCCTCCCTGCCGGCCTCCTCTGGTGCATTAAGCAGCCAGTGTCTCTTATGACTCCACAGTTAATGCTGCAAGACCCCCTGAGGGAGCTTGCTGATAACCCGGCTTCCTGCTCTCAGCACTGAGCTGCAGGGGGACACCGGGACACTTGCATGGCTGGGGACCAGAAGTAGCTCACTGGTTGTAGGTGTCCAAAGCACCAGACCTCCCAAAAACTTGCATGGCAAGGTTTCTCAAGTGAGTGTTGTACAGTGACAGGAGAGCTCTTCAGCCTTCCTTCCCTGTTGGCAAACAACAGCTCCAGTTTCACTCTGATGTGTTATGAACTGGCTAGAGATGCTTTCAGAGTAGCCAAGGTGTGGCTGTATCCATCTTCTGAAGAAATGAGGACAAAGCCTATATCTCCCTATGCAAAATTAATTATGTTTAATAAATTGAACTGGGCCCTGGCTTATTGGAATGATGGCAGCTAGTGCTTGTCCGTGCGATGGGTCTGCAGTCACAGCTCCCTTGCAAAGCAGGGTTTGGCTTTCTGAGGGAAAACGCACAGGCAGCCTGGCAAATAGCTTGCTGTTTGTCACCTTCTAGTCTGGTGGCATCTGGGATTCCTCATGATGCAGAAAAAAAAAATGTTTAAGTGTAGCTGTTTGTACTGTCTTGCAATAGGTCCAGCCAGCACACGATGACATACAGATGAAATTTCAGTTTGAGGAGTTGATTTATATGTGCTGGTCTGTATTTCCTTGCAGTTGCAGTTGTGCTGGTACAAAGTAACTTCTACTGGTGTAGTGTATTCTCTACTGGGAATAAGTTATACTGATGCCCAGCACATTAGCAAACTGTTGTCCCGGTCCCCGTGCTTGGGAGGCTGCACTGTTGCAGGTGGGTTAGCTTTTCTAAGAAAAGCCATGACAGGACCTGGAGGCAGTGGGGAGCTCGGTATGAGCCTGCTGTAGCCAGCTTTTCCCAGGTGAAGCAGTTATGTGGATCCTGTGTCATGAGTTCAGATAGACAAAGCCATGTTTAAAGATAGCTGTGGCTTGGCTGTTCCAGTGCCTGAGAGGGAGCAGACTTGCTCAGCGAGGAGCACTGGCTCCGGAGTCCGAGACCAGTGTTTTGGACAGGGCTCTGTCAGTGACTCCTCCAGGGTCCCTGTGGGGCAGTCGTGTCGCTACTTTAGACTTCGCTTCCCCATCCCTAAAGTGAAGTTGAAGTTTATCCCCTGTTCTTACCCATTTTGAGATCCATGGATGTGAAGTGCACAGCAAGAGCTGAGGAGGGTTTTCTGAGTAGCTGGCTCGAGTGCTGGTTGCGGAACGGTTACTAAAGCCATTTCCCTGCCTGAAAAGAGACACTGGCTGCTGGGCTTTCAATTCCAGCACCCAGAGCTCCGTTAGTGGGGAATACAAAGCAGAGCCTCCCAGTTCTACCCACGTTTTTCCCTAGCCCATCCCTATCTGTATCTTCCCATCCTAGCCACGAAGATGGAGGCAAGTGGAAAACAGGTTTGGGGAGCACTTAGGAATTTAATAAAGGGAAACCCAAACAACAGCTCTGGGGAGCGCTTTTGCTGAGTCTAGCTCCAAAGGGAAAGCACACAGGCAGCCTGGCAGAGGGCCTGCTGCCTGTGACCCTTCAGCCTGGCAGGATGGGGGAATGCTGTCCTTGGTGCAGAGGGGTGATTTTTAAAGTGTTTTACCTGTTTGCACTGTTTTAAAATAGGAGGGGGGGGAAACAAACCAACCTAGTGAACAAGATGAACATCCAATGTAAACTTCTTTGTGTTTTTATTTTTGACATGCTCTTGGATAATGTCAAACATTTTGTAGTATACACCAGTGAGACTTGATTCTTTGTTGCATAAAACACTATTTTTGGTGATGTTAATGTCTGAAAAGCCCGTTCCCTCCATCCCCACCTTACTGATTGCCCTCTCTGCCCTCCAACCCCAGTAAACTTCTCTTCTACAATGAAAACTCCAGTCAGCAAGGCAAGCATGAATCTGATAGCCAGAGTGTGAAATGGGGCCCTTTGCAAGCAGGCTGTGGGGTTTCTGCCTGGTGTGCTTTGCTCCAGCCAGGAGTTGTCAGGATAGCCCCCGTCCCTCTGCATCAATGGCAGCCTAAATGGGACTTGGGATGGCCAAGCCCTGTCTCTGTTGCCACTGACCCTGGAAGACAACTTCTTGCTGGGGCTGCCAGTGCTGCCCATGGTTGTCCTCTTGGGGCCACGGGCTGCAGCTGGCCCAGGCTTGTGCAGGAGACCAGCTTCCTGCGCTGCCTCTCAACTCGTGGTAGAGCAGCAATGCATCAGCCAAAAACCTTGCCTGATTTCACCAGATTGCTGGTGTCTAAAGCCGTCCACCCAGATATTCATTTGGCTGGCAGTCAGAATCAGCAAAATGCCCATTAATCTTAGGAATGCTTTTTCTTTATAAATTTTTGTTATTGTTCTGAAGTGGGTCAATAAATCTCTTGCCAGATTCCCAGTTCTCTGCTGGTGGAGGGGCTTGTTGCTTCCCTGAGGAGTAAATTCCTTACAGAAAACAGGCCTCCCACATTAATAGTCTCAGTTCTGGTCATGTTTTTCTATTTTTTTTTTCTGTTCACAGTATTTTCTGCGTGCGAGTGTTGTAGTTTTGGCAGCTCAATTTGGCTGCATTATCAAGTGACGAAATCATCCTCTTATACCCCAGGGGATATGATTTGGTTTTGTTTTCTTTCCTTGGTTTTTTTTTTTTTGTTGTTGTTGTTGGTTGTTTGTTTGGGGCTTTTGTTGGGTTTTGTTTGGTTTTTTGGTTTTTTTTTTTTTTTTTTTTTAATATGATAAATCCTGCTTGTAAATAGCTGGAGCTAAAACCTGGGGCTGATAGCAATTGAGAACCAGGGCTGTAGAGCGATACGGAGCTGGTGGAGTATTTTACTGACCTCACAGGCTGATCTCTTTGAGACTTGGAGATTTTCAGTGCGAGGCTGAGATGCCGCAGCACCTCCAATGGCAGCGACAGACTTGCCCCTTCTCGCAGTCTCCCCAGCACCTCCCATTGCCAGGTACCGCCGGGGAACAGGACGTGTCCCGTGTGGGACGCGTTCCCTTCCCCTGGATCATTTCCTAGGACGCCCGAGCTGCTTGCCCAGGGTCCCATTTCCCTGCTGACTCTGGAGAAGCAGTATCTGCATCCCAGGGCTTTGTGACAGCCTTTAACTTCCCGCCCTCCCTCGTTAAGTATCATATTGTATAGTAGCTTTCAGACCATACAGTATTCATTGGGTTATTCCTATTATTATCAAGTAGCTGGAATTGTGAAGGTTGGAGTAGTTAGATCTTTAGCTTTTATTCCTTTTTTTTTGTATTACTATCCATGTGTATAAATTATTGATCATGTTGCTGGCTTTTATAAACTCTAAGCAAGGGGGGAAACCCTTCCTAACCCTTTGCAAATGGTAATGAAGCACTGTTTTTAAATAAAAGAGAGAAACACCAGTCTGCTGGCTCCCACGTGTTGTCTGTTTTTCAGCACATCTGGATGAATTTTGCTGGTGCATCTCCCTGGCAGGTAAAATGCAAAGAAGGGAAGCTGGTGTGAAGAACGAGCCGGGAGATTGGATCTTCTTAACGGTGATAAAGGGTGAAGCCTTGGCAAGTCACGCTGCCAAAATCCCAGCCCCATCTGTTCCTATACCAGCCTCTCAGAAAATCCACACCTTTCCCTGCCATTCTTCCCCACTGCTGCATATTAGCAGAAAAGGGCCAATTGTTTGGTATTTGATAAGACCTCTTTTACTTTTTTTTTTTTTCTCTTCAAGCCTAGTCAGTGTTTGAGCCTGTTGGTGTGGAAGGAGAGACAACCATTTCAAATTAGGGTATCAGCGTCTCCTTTAGTGCCTGTGTAGCCACCCTCGCTCTGTCTGTGTTGGCACAGGTTTAATAGTTAACACACACAGCTGGAAGCTGGGGTTCCTGTGTCGACGTAAATTTCCTCTGGGAGTTTGGACACGTCTTTTAATCACTGCCCCTGTTGTCCTGCCTGTAAAAGGAGTGTTGCTGCAGACAAGCAGAAATTCATTCACATTCTGTGTAGTACTTACAAATCCTCCTGTGAAAGAGGTCATGCAAATATAGATCTGTGTAATCAGGTGCCTTTTAAACTGAAATGATCCTAAAAATAGCAAATAATAAATCCCTGTGGCTAATTGGAAGTGATTATTGAAACAATAACTGAGCAAAATGATACAGCCAAATATGCCTAATACAGTTGAGGCTGGTGCTTTAATTGCTTTTGGAAATGCAAAGTACCAGGAACAAGAAGGGTGGGATAAGGTGTGTCCCTGGGCAGTAGGATTGTCGATTATGATGCAGGAAGGTGTGCGAGCTCCTTAAGCATTCCTTCCCAGTATTTACCAGGGATGTGTTCCTGTCAGATGATCCTCATTTCATTCTAACAATAACTCAAGAGGATGTTCAACAGTGACTGCTAAAATTAGATGCCTGGAAATCAGGGCTGAATAATTGTTGAAGAAAAGCTGGTTAAGGGATTCTGCATCAGTGGAACTGGGAAAGGTCTTGAAAGAAGCTCTGCTGTGCTTGGGAGAAAGGTATTACAGAGGCATGCTCCAGAGGCACAGCAAAGGACCTCTAGATCTTCCAACCTACCTTCGTTTCCAAGGCAAGGCTGTAAAATGGCTGATCCTGGAGTTCACTAATTAGTAAAAGTGTTGTAATATTCAGCATTGTTTAGTGTGCTTTATCAAAAGTAGAGCTCACCAAAGGAAGCAGAGGTTCTTTGAATGCACTGCTGGCTGAGGAAGCAATCACAGCTGATTTAATCCATCGCCCCTTTCTGTAAGCTGTAAATAATCGTAATAAGTAATAGACAAGTCGCTCTAGTCACAGCTGATCACGAGCCACGGTGCTTGTTTCTGTGTGTGTAGGTAGCATCCCCTGACAGTGACACTACCACCGTCATCAGGAAGGACCTGGGGAGAGGGTTTGGCAATAACCTGGGCGTGGGCTCTGTGCCACAGGCCTTGGTGTCACTCCAGGGTCCACCAGTGTGGCTGCTGAGCAGGAATCTCGGTGCCACACGGCTGTGCCTGGCTGCTGCAGGGTGGGATGGAGTCAGTAAATGGTAACGTTTGCTGGAAAGCATTCGGATCACACTGAACTAATTTATGAATTCAAACTGAATTTGCAGAAGAGCTCAAGGGTGAGGTCAGTGTGACTGCTAAGGCTGCATCTTAGGCTGGCACCGACAAGCTGCATCAGGAGATTTGACCCAAAAGCTCACGAGGAAGTCCTGATCCCTGTGCCAGTAGCAAAGCTGACTTCTTGTCAGGATTTTGCTGCTGGACTTCTATTGACTGTACTGGCTCAGAGATGGCAGCCTGAGCATCCTTTTGATAGGAGAGCTTAGCTTAGCAGCTGGTGTGGGAGGAAGAGTTATTTGCATGCCCTCTTTCTGTCTTGATGCAGAAAATTGCGAAGTTGTAGAATAATTTGGGTTGGAAGAGATCTGTGGAGGCCATCTAGTGCTGTCTTGCTCAAAGGTCAGTCAAGTTCATGTAACTGTAGCATCTTCAGCGTGAGCTCAGAGGGGAAATGCATTTTGCAGTGCCAACAACTTCAGCATGTCCTGGGAGGTGAGAAGTGACCCCCGCTCCTCTGTGCGCCTGCAGCTGTTTCCTTCCCTGTGCAGCCGAGGTTGGTTGTTGCTTGCGGCTGTTTCACTGGGGTGTAGAGGAGAAAACTGCAATGTGCTTAACTTTGATTTAGACAAGATGTATTTTTTGTGATTGCTCTCACTTTGCCTGAAATGTGATCATTTCTGGCATAGCGTGTCCAGTGCTGGCTCCTGCTGCTTCAAGCATGGTTCAAGGGCTGGAACTGGGTGGGGGAAGAGACGGGAAACAGGAAAACAACCGTGAGAGCTCATCTGTTATTTGTCAGGAAGGATAATTGATTGCTTTCTAGAAGCACCTCACAAGGAACAGAGATCTGACTTTTCCGTGTCTTTCCTGCCAGTTGGTGTAATACTCCCAGACACATGGCAGGTGAAGCCAGGCAACTCCAGCCATGGTTGTGCTAAGGAACTTGCTGGAATTAGTGATTTCTAAAGCATTTCTAAGTGCCAAATACTAATCCAGGAGCTTCTGGTGACTTACACCATCCAGCCCTATTGCTGACCTCACTGGAGATGAACCATCCTCTCTCCTGGGTGCTCTCTGTTCACCTTGGGCTCGCACTGACCCCTCAGCCCAAACCTGGAAGCTTTGGATGCTGCTCCTCTTCCCTTAGCTGGTTGGTGGAGGCAGCCCCACAAACCAAGTCCTTGCCCACAGGGCCAGCCCAAGTGTGCCAAGCCCAGCATTCCCCCGTGTCACCCACGGCAGAGGAGAAGGCTCCTGGCCTGTGCAAGCCCAGGGAAGCAGTGAGAATACTAGAGCTGACACTGAAGAATTTTTGTATCTGGCAAGAGGCAGGCGTCTCCTGCAGGTCTCCGAAGGTGGAGCAGGGGCTGTTTGGCTCCTGAAGTGCAGTGGCCACCAGCCCATGACCAGACTCTAGGAGTCAGCCTTCCCACTTGGAGAAGCCTCGCTGCGTTTGGCCCCTTTCCTGCTGCAGCACACCGATGCCGGTGTCCCCGTGTGCGCCAAGGAGGAGATGCACAGAGCTGGCACTGGGAGCAGCTGTCCCAGTTTGTGGAAACTTTCTTGCCTTTTTAAGGACATGCAGAGTGCTGTGCTCTAACTTTAGCATGAGCTAAAGGTTGACTTGGCTTCTTTTATTAATGGATGAGTATAAATATATCTGCTCTGGGTGCCTGTCTTGTTCTTCCATGTGTAAACACTGAGCTCTGTCCCAGCTCCTTTTGATGATAAATTCCTTGTCTTTTGAATCACAAATCACCTTTTTGTGTGTCAGGAGGAAGCGTCAAAGCCCAAAGTCACTTTGTTTTTTATAGCACCAGCGCTCTCCAGCTGAACTCTGCTCAGACATCACCGATTTCACGGAGCTCTGCAACAACAGCGGATCTGGCGTGTTTACGGTCTGACTGAAGTAGCCTTTGAGCTCTTCTGGAGCCCTGCTGCCACAGAGCATTGCAGTCCTCTCTTATTTTTGCAAGGATGTTGCCTGTCCTTCTCGGTGGGAGGCTGGGAAACCTCTCTTCCCGTTCGAAACACCAGGGCTTTTCTTTTTCGGTCAGTGCTTCTGAGTTCTGCCGCTTCTGCTCCACGAGAAGCGGCTCTCCAGAAATAGCTCCTGCTCCTGGCCGAGCGCGGCTCACGTGGGCGCGGTGCCGCCGGCTGTGCCCGCGCTCTCCCCCAGTGCAGGGCAGCTGCAGCTCCCTGGGCCCACAGCACAAGGGGCTGGGGAGGGAATTTCGGCTCACCCCGGTGCCGATGTGGCTGAGCTGCCTGCTCTGCTCTCCCACTCGGCTGCAGGGCTTGAAGGTGAGAAGGGAAAAGGGAGAATCGGTGCCATCCATGCAAAGCTTTGCACAGGTGGTGGGAAGCTTTGTGCCTGTGTTGTGGGGGGCTGATCGAAAAGTTTGGGGAGAAAATGAAGAAGTCAGAGTTGGGGAAAAGCTGGTGTGTGCTGAACTTGCACAGTGGCCTTGAGGAGGGTGAGGGCTGAGCTGGCTGCAGAGCTGTGACCCAGGGATGACACACTCACTTCTTTGGAGACCTGCAGTGGGGTTTGTGGTACAGGAACAGAAATGACCCCCTTGCTCCCCACAAACACTGTGATGTGACCAGCGCTGAGCTGAGAGCCAGTGCATCCAGAGGTCTGGAGGTCTGACACACTTCACAGCGTCAGATGGGGTGAGACAGCCTTGAAGCATCGGAGATGACAGCTGTGGTGAAGCCGACTCATCCCTGGTTGAGATCCAGGTCCTGCCGTGGTTGAGAGGGTCATTAGCTCTGGGGGGGAGGCCAGGCAGAGCCTGGCTCAGCAATTCGGGTCACTGAGCAGCTGTGCAAAATATCTCTTCAGCCCTGGGCTCTCAGATAGCTTTGACTTGAAAAGAGCAAATACCTGGAGTTACCGCAGGGTTGAGGGAAATGCGCCATTCCCACGGGCTCGTTAGTTACATCAAATACCTCTTGCACTATGGATTTGGGACCCGTCAACAGCAGCATAAGTAAGTACCGGGGCCTGTGCTGGCAAGTCACCGGGTGCCAGCATTATCCATGATCTGTGGGGGACCATGAAAGGCCTCCTTGCTATCAGCCAGTGGCCTCACACCAAAACTGGGCAAAAACCCCGCGTGCAGAGCTAAGGGAGCTTGCACTGGTTGTCTCCGCAAGGAGCAGGGTGCAGGAGGCAGCTGTAAGATATCTCTAGTAGCAAGGAGGGTCATAAATAACCCCAGGGATGGGATGCCAGACCTGATTTTCCTCTGGCTGATCCTGGAGCCTTCAAGCTCTCAAGTATGCTGTGTTCTACTGAGGAACAATGCCCTCAAAACAAGAAATGAAACTGAAGCCAAATTTTCCTCCAGGGGCTGAGCGTGTTTGCGTCTGGCCAGAGCTGCTCAAACTGTGGGAGTGGTGGCTCCCAGCAATGGCCTGGGGTGCTTAGAGCCGTCTGGCACCGTGGGAGGTGTCTCAGGTGGGACATCCCTGCACCTGCACAAAACCCACTGTGATTTGCAGGCCAGGTGTGACCTGGCACTGCAGGGGGACTGGGGACATTTCTTCTCAATGGCAGTGAATTGCCACTGCTCACCACGCAGGGAGCTTTGTTCACCATTTTTCTTTACCTGTGTGTTTAATTGTTTCTCATTTTGTTGGAGAAAAAGCATTTGGGGGGGTTGCACTGTGGCAGGGGGTACATTGCAAGCTTCCTCCAACTTCTCATACTGGGGAATGGAAACCAACTCCCTTCCCTACCAGGTGGGCAATAAACCCACTTTTAGAAAACTAAATGCTCTGGAGTCTTGCCTGTCTCTGGCATGCCCTCGTCCTGCTTGCAAGTCCCTGGCAGCTGCCTTTCCCCAAGGTCTCCACTAGAAACGAATCACCTTGAAAAAACCGAAGGGGTCCTGTGAGGAACACCTTGGCTGAGCATCCCTCTCCCTGCTGGTGACTGATGTCACCAGGGACATTACTGTGTGGCCGTGGTGCAGAGCCAGGAGCCACTTTGTCCCTGTGAGGTAGCAGTGCCCAGCTCTACTTGGAGCTGCGCAGATGCATGGTGGATTTAAACTCTGGTTTCCTTTGGGGAAATGTGAAATATTGATCATCCTGTGCCTTTTTATGACTTCCTGTCCCCTTGCAGGGGATCCTCACAGCTGAGAGGCTCTAGAGGAACAGGAGCATCCTTATGGGCACTGCCAAGGCTGAGATCTCAGCAATCCTGTGTGTGCAAGGAAGCGTGTCCTGAAGGAGTGCTGGATCTGGGTACAGTAAATCTGATGCGACCCTGGAGGTTTTGCTCACCGCGTGCATCCGCGTCATTCCCTCCCTGCCACTGCAGCTACGTCGGTCTCCTGGGGCCACATGTTTCTGGAACAGTTACCAGCACTGAGTCTGAGCATCTGTGCCCAAAACACGATGAGTTGCCAGGAGGAGAGAAGAGCCGTGGATGAATCTCCTCTTTTCTGCTTTGCAAACAATCAGATCCCAAGCTTTGAGCTCTGCTATGCTGCCCTGACTGATTGGCTCGGTGGTAGGTGGCTGCTCAGGGAGTGCTGCAGAGCAGGAGTTATCTTTTTCCAAATCCTTTGCTTCTGCCCTCTGGCAGCCAAGCAGTCCTCATGGAACAGAATCCTAACATGCTCAGAGGCACGTTTCATGCCCAGAAACGTTTCTGGCCTCAGTTTCACTCCAGGCACTGGGGACAATACAAATGCTTTTCAAAGCTGCCATCTCATCGTCCAAGTCAGAGGAACCATGCACCATGAATGTGCCCAAAGGAATGACCCACGGGAACAACAGGGCTTGAGCACACAGGATGATGCAAGGCAGAAAAGGCAGCAAGGCACATTTTGAACGGTGCTTTACTAGTCTGGTTGTGTGGATAAAATCAAAAAGAGAACAAGGACCAATAATGCCAGGTCTAGCCAGCCTCCCAGGACACACTGCAGGACTCAGCAGGGCCATGAACACCCAGAGCTGTGTCTTACCCACCAGGGCAGTGCAGGCCATGATGTTTCTGAGATTTCTCTACCCAGGACAGTTATTATTCCACTTCATTTTACAATTTATTTTTTAACACCTCTTTTCTTTCACTAGTGTTTCTGCAAACGGCCTGGAGAGATCCCAGAGCTTGGAGTTACCAGCCCTCACCTCCCAAATCCACAGTGAGGCACCTGGGTCTGTGATATCCCAGGCACCTCCTGGCTCTCCATGTACCAGAAGGCCATTTCCCGGGCCAGAGCTGTGCTGCAGTGCTGAGGGTCTGTGGCCACACCAGGTACAGGACTGGCTTCTTCTCCTTCACCTTGCAGGTGTCACTGAGCAGTGAAGAGGAGCAAACCCAGGACCCGATCTCAGACCTGGCCTGCTGGTGGCCTGATTTTACAGCTGCTTTCTGCAAAAAAACCCCAAGCCCCTGGGTGGGAAATCCGGAGGACCAAAGGATTGTCAGCATGGTCCTAATGCTAAAAATTGGGTCAAAGGGTTGACCAAAAGGTGAAGGGACCACACAGCCTGGCAAGGGTGGCGGGGTAGTCCTGGGGAGACATCCTGGCACTGGGGCTTCCTGGAGAGAACAGGAGGAAGGGGCTCTGGAGTTTCATCCCAAACCTCAGGCACAGGATAGCAGGGATGGCTGTTTGCCTTAGTGACAGCCGAGGGGAAGAGGCTGGAGGCTGGTGTGGAAGGACTGATGGGCTGTGTCCTCTGCATCACCTCCTCCTGCCCTCAGGACCACTCGGTGCTTTCTGCTCAGCCCTCACTTTGAGAAACCAGCATTGTCTTCATTAGTATTTATGCTCTAGAGAAGAATTCTGCCAGGAGCCACTGATGTCCATGTTTTTTATCGCTGCAGCTGTTTGTGTTTCTGATTTCAACATACGTGGGTCATTAGACACCAGGATGACCTGGTGGAGACCCTGCCTTCCTTAGCTAATGCATTTCCCAGGATGTGGGCACAGTGACTCAGCGATACTGTGTGATTTCCTCACTTGAGTTTTCCTGTTCCAGAGCTACTGCCTTGAGGATTTTCCTTCTGTATCTAATCCTGTAAATGCCCTGCTGGTTTCCCACGTGTGAAGTGTGGGTAGTGAGGTCTCTCATACCTCTCCTTTCTAGGCTACCCCAGGTCCTATGCCTGTAGCTGCATTTCCCACGTGGAGCCGTACCCACATCTGGTCATATCCCTTCACTCCTGTAAGGACCCAGCACAGGCTCTGGCCATTCAGAGGTGGTTTTTCCATTGTATGGGTGGTGTGTGGCTCTAGAGCTCCTGTTTCCCAATCCTTCTCACCAAAGTTGAAGTGGTGTCTCCATCCACTTCTGCTGCAAGCTCAGGGCTGCTTCAGGAGCACCAGGGTTTGAGCCAAAACTTTGGGAAAAAGTTGATCTCCATGCACGCTCTGTGGGCTTGGAGCTGGAACTGCTAGGGGTGTGCAGCTCCTCCTGTGTCTCTCTGCTCCTCAGCATCTCTGGGGTGTGAATGCTTGGATGTGAGCCCCTCAGCATTTAAGGGTGAAAAGGTTATTTTTCCCACATTACCTGGCTCCCACCTGCCATCTGAATGCCACAATAATTTAGGTGTGGCAAAGGTAACAAGAGTCACTTAGGTTTCAGCCAGCATGCCAAGAGCTGGCAGTTAGGTCATGTGCATAAGGGGACAGGAATTTCCCTTAGGTCTTCAGGAAACGTATGAGCCCATGCTGGGGTCCCAAAACTGGAGCAGCTGGACAAGCCCTGCCAGGGCAATGTGTGTGTGTTGCTCCAGTGTTGTTCACGTGGGTTTACCCTCAGAGGTGGGCGTTGCTATTCCAGTGCCACCAGGTTCGGCTGCTGTGAAATCACCCGTGGCATTTTACAGGAGACATTTGCCTGTGTGGGGATGTTTGTGCTTAGGGTCGTGTCTATTTTTGCTTCTATGCCTTGTATTTTTAAATTGGGTTTGATCGGCACACAATGCCTGCAGCGCAGTTCCTTTCAGATCATCTGTCATGTCAGAAAATGGCTTTGAATACCTGTCTGCTCATTTCAAGCTAAATATTTACTCTGTAATTAGATAGTTTTGTTTCAAATGCTTTTTTTTTTTTTTTTTAAAGTATGAATTAAAAATCAGTATTAGGTTGCTTAAATGGATGGGAATATGCAGGTGAAAAGCAAAACACTACTGCAAAGCTGGTGTGGGTGTTCAGCTTCCACAACATGTCCCTCTGTTTCCCTTTTCCCCTGTGTTTATCACTGTGAAAATCTGCTCTATTGGTTTCCGTGCCAGGACATGCCGGGGATGTTGCAGCTGTGTGCGTGGAGGTGGGGGAAAGTCTTCAGCCCATCCCGTCCCCACCTGATGGCGCTCCTCGATGGTGTCCCCAGCTGGGCTCTCGTCCCTGGGGACATCACTGCCCCGGCCCCAGGCTGCTGCCCGGGTCCCCCCAGTGTGGGTGCAATGCAGTTGCTGTGATGTGGCAGAGCTGGGGGCATCTCTAAGACAGCCCCCCAGCCCAAGGCACACCCCGTGTGTGCTGTGCAGGGATGGAAAATGATGGGGACCTGGGGCAAATGTGTTTTCGTGTTTTCCTGCTGCCAGAGTACTAAAAGTCATGTTCTTGCAGAGACAGAGGGCTCATGCAGTCACACGTGGGCAGAGACAGAAAGGAAGGAGCAAGTTTCATGCTTCACTGGGGCACTTGAAAAGCATTTGCTGCTCTTGTAAATTTACTTTCAAGATGGCCAAACCTGTGGCTTCTGGTTCACCTGCGAGTTCAGAGGGAAGAAAAAAAAAATAGACAATATTTATGTCAACCTCATTCAGGCTGAAAATATTTATTTTAGGTTCCTGGCAAGCCAAAAGCCTCCTGACACCCTGGCATTGTGTTGCATCAGGGGTCTACATGGTTTGATTTTGCTTTCAGATGAAATCGTAACATTTCCCAGCTCCACTCCCAAGGCAGATCTCCTTCCAATCCGTAGGATACTTCTGAACTCCTGCACGAGGGCAGGGAGGAAGACACTGGCCAGTGACACGGCTGCCTCCTGGCTGCCTGAGCCTGCCCAGCTGGGGGAGCATGAGATCCTGTCCCCCTTCATCAGGGCACTCAGCTTTGCAGGTGGAAGCTGCCTCCGGATTTCAAACTAGAGAGAAATTAAAGGTAAGAAAGGAGGATAAAGATTGAAAGTAAAACCTAAAAAAACGTAACTTGAAAGGACACAACAGTTAAGCTTCTAGGGGAGATGTCTGAACTCTAGGGATTTGGTTTTGTGAGTGGCTGCAAGTGAGAGCTTCCCGCTGGACCTGAATTCAGTGGCAGGGGAACTCTGCCTCAGAGCACAACCTTACTTTTAATTACTTCTAGCTAAATCTGTATGAAGTAATTGTGTACTGCTAAACGATCTCACTCAACGTAAGATAACTTTACTTTCATTCTTCTTATCCTCTGTAAATAAGACACATATCCACTGGCTGTTGTGTAAATAACCTCACTGCCTCAGCCGTGCCAAGGGGTGGCCCTTCTCTTTCTGCTTTGCCTTCTCACCTCTGATGCCTTTTGGCTGTGTTATCTCCTGTCAGCATGCCTAAAGACAAGTAAAAACATGCTGCCTGCAGTAGTCAGTCGTATTTTCCAAGCCACTGCTTACACTGCTGTCTTATTTTATCTGCTCAGGTTACCCTATCTGAGCAGGGACTGCTGAACGAGGTGCTCTGATCCACTGCAGGAGCTGGGATTAGGTGCTGGTTCTTCACACTGTGTGTTTCTGCACAGGCTGGATCGTCATAAGCTGCTCTGAAAAGTTCACTGGGTGCATGAGCTTGTGAGCCAATCCTAGAGCTATAATTTTGAAGTGAGTGATTAAATTTCCATCTCACAATAAAGCTGGCTTAGAATTATCTAGTCATGGAGTGGTTTGGGTTGGAAGGTACCTTAAAGATCATCCAGTTCCAACTCCCCTGCCATGGGCAGGGACACCTTCCACTAGACTGGGTTGCTCAGAGCTTCCTCCAACCTCGCCTTAAACACTTCCAGGGATGTGACATCCACAGGTTCTCTGGGCAACCTGTTCCAGTGCCTCACCACCCTCACAGTAAGGAATTTATTCCTAATACCTAATATAAACCTACTCTTTCAGTTTGAATCTATTCCCCCATGTCACTATGTGCCCTCGCAAAAAGCTTATCCCCATCTTTCTTGTAGGGTCCCTTCAGGTACTGGAAGGATGCAATTAGGTCACCCTAGGCCTTCTTTATTCCTGGCTGACCAAATCCTGTTCTCAGCCTTTCCTCATAGCAGAGGTGCTCCATCTCTCTAATCATCTTGGTGGCATCTCTCTTCCTTTTTTTGCATTTCCCTCCTCCCTGTCAATGTGGACCATCTTGCACAGCAGTGTGGATGTCCTGCGAGGCAGATCCTGTGGGTGTGCTGATAAATCTCCTTGGCCTCCCTGCGCACTGCCCTGAGATGGGATATGGACCATGCTCACCGCTGTGGTGAGCTCCTTGGCCACTGATCAGGGACTTAGGGACTCCTGTGTTTTCGTGTCTATGCTTCTTTCCAGGGCAGCTTTGCGTGCAATGCCTGATATCTTAATACCAGCGGGCACAATGTGCTTCAGAGGAAGCATCCATCACTTTTTCCCTCG
This sequence comes from Platysteira castanea, assembly GCA_013397175.1. Taxonomy (NCBI): domain Eukaryota; kingdom Metazoa; phylum Chordata; class Aves; order Passeriformes; genus Platysteira; species Platysteira castanea. The sequence continues at coordinate 690,563 of VYXC01012581.1, read as the reverse complement.
GGCAGAAAATCCCCCTCTGCAGAGGGAACCAGTAACCCTGCTTTGTTCTGGCAGCTGGAGGCTAATGGTGGCCAGAGGGTGGCCAAGATGTGCCATGCTTGGGGGTCTTGTGGTGATTTTGGTGGTGTGGTTGTTGTGGATCTCCTCTGAAGGCATTTCTCTGAGGTTTCGGGTTAGGAAACTGCCCCAGGAATGACATGAGCTGTGTTACAGTTCCTGCTAAATCACTAGCCAAAATAATCAAAATGTTTCTTGAAAGTTTTTGGACCTGGGAGCATAGGGATGCTGTTTGTGGAGCTGGTGGGATGATCCCACAAGAAAAGTCCTGCTGATGCTCATGCTGCAACAGCACCATGGAGCACTTCCAGCCACTGAAGCTGCAGAGTGGCTATTCCCACATCATCAGTGTTTCCCCGTACTTCTTCACATTAAGCTTTGCCCTGCAGAAGCTCAGAGTCTTCTAGAATCCTGTTGCCAGTAGCCATCAACTATTTTTGGAAAATGGATTGAAAATTGCATGCTCCAGTGGAGTCTGGTTTAGGCCTGGTGTGCCGAGGCTGAGCAGAGCCCAGCAGGAATATTTCCCGTGGGTGCCCGTGGAGGGCAGCAGGACTCCCCAGAGGAGCCGATGTGGGTACCACCTCTGAGCGATGAGCTGGGCTGGGGCTGGTGCAGGGGTGCCCTCCCAGCACAATACGGTGTGAGTGGGAGGAAGGGGGAGCAGAGCAGCAGCGAGAGCAGAGAAACCATCTCAGTCACGGTGCCTTTCCGATGCCACCACGTCTGGCAGCCACATGGTGGGGCCTTTGGGCTTACCCCACACAAAGAGGATGAAATACCAGTCATCTGGAGAAAGAGGAGGAGGGGAAATAGCATGGAAAAGGGAATCTCCAGGAGAGGGAAACATTTCTATTGGGAGAAGTGGAGCGCGGGGAATGGCTCTTAAGAGTTGCCAGGCAGAGAAGTGCTGTTTGCACAGAATCACTGTGGAGACTGGCACCAAACCTCCCTCTTGTGGGCACTTCCCTCTGCTTTGCGTAGAGTCTGGTAGCTGCCGGTCCTGCCAGCAGCTCTGAACCTCTGTTGGCTTCATCCTAATGAAATGGTCCATAACTCCTGTATTAAATATCCATGTGAGTTAGGCCAAGAGGGTGGCCTGAGCTGCAGAGCCAGCACCTGGAGTGCCCTGGCATCGTGCTTATCACTCACCAGGTGAGAGGCACATGTCTGTAACATGAAACACCTGAAAGCAGGAACCATGAAAAGGGAGCAGCAGATATGGAATCAATTACTTCCCATACTCACTCCTTGCAGATCAGAGTGGCCAGGATTACACTTTCCTGCTTTCCTCTTACTTTGCTCAAGTCAGTGTTTTTAGTTTGTTTAAAAAACCAAACAAGTCAAAACGTACTCCTGTTCCTATCTGAATTTCCACCTGAACTCCTCCCCTGCCCCAAAGATTTCCTCTCAGCCCAGAGTGTGCTCATGGATGAGACATTTGTATTACAGGCTTTTTGACACCAAAGGTCTGTCTGCTTTGTCTGGTCTATCTATTTCTTTTCCTGACTTTTTGATCTGTGGTACCAGTGTGTCCTTGTCAGTTTTTCATTTATGATTTGGACCCTCTGCCCCAATAAATGGGTGAGGCTCTGTATGTCTTCCTGTGAGGGCCAAAATACCTCTCTCAGCTTCAAGAGCTGCAGGTCTACAAGAGCAGCAGATAAATGCTGGGCTTCTGCTCAGGAGGATAATAAATCCAGTTTAATTTGGCCCTTGGTGTAACTCACAGACAAGTCACAAAATTAGCACTGAAACACGGAGAAGGAGCATGGATTCATTTAGACCAGAGTCACCACGCGGAGCGAAATCTCTGCTGCAGCTGACGGGGAAGGAAATAAAAGGACCGCAGGCTAAGATAAGCAATTTCCAGACAGATGCTGCCACAGACCAGCTGGATCCGACCAGCTGCGCCACCAACACTGGAGCACTTAGCAGGAGGAAGAAGATCAAAAAATAAAACCAGGGTGTTTGAGGAATTCGCAATTAAAAAGGCACCAGAGATGGGAGCCCTGCATGTGCAGAGATCTTTGAGGGTAATGGAGCTTCATTTTTATCATTGGTTTGTTTTTTTTTTTTTTTTTTTTTAGAACAAGCATGCCTTAAAGCTGTTTGTGAATGGTTAGAAAGTGATTATCGGATTTGTGTCTTTGTGCACTGGCTGATCTTCTGCAAAGTCCCCAAGTCAGCAGGTTGTTTTAAACAGTTTGACCTAATAAGGCTGCAGCCATATCTGAAGTATATTTTGGGGAGCACATATAAGAGGATTAACAGAAATTATGAACTCATGAAGAATTCTGCCTATGGCTGTTAAATGCAAGCATGCAAATATAACCTTGGGAAGTCCTTTAGCCTCAAGTTGCTGTGATGGAATAGAGCTGTTCCTGTTTCTTACACTTTTCCTGGGCATCTGCCACTTGCGTTGTTGGGGGAAGAGGCCAGATGAGCTGGCATGAGTTGTCCATGCATCCTGTTTCTGTAAGATGCTTACAGGTGAGCTTTCCAAAGGTGCCCAGCCTGGGACATGTGTATATGCAACCCCAGACCCCAGTGAGCTGGGAGGGCTGGCCAGGCTGAGCATTTGGCAGGGGTGCTGTGTTACACTTGTACCACTACCTAAGGAACCACTGGGCCAGGATTCTCAGCAGACGTGAAATCTTCCAGTATTTGTATTTTTTGTGCCAGTATCTTGCAGCCAGCAGCAAGCCCCACCACTGTGCTTGTCTTGCCAGCAGGGTCCTGAAGTGGACAGGGCAAAAGATCTGTTTGTAAGCACAGCAAAGGAGACAGCAGGGAAGAGATGCAGAACGGAGACCTCACCCCAGCTGAGTGGAAAATGTTCTGCTCAGGCAGCCAGGCCACAGGTGCTGTGTTTAGGGTGTTCACTGCTGCCCAGTGCTAATCTGCTTGAAGAAAACGGAGCTTTTTTGCAAAGTTGTTTTTTTTTTTTTAGAGGGATCAATTTTCCTGCAGGAGTTCTGGTAAGACCAGCAGAGCACAAAAAGCACTACTGGATTAGGGGCTGCTTAAACTGGTGCTGCTTCTCAGAAGAGGAAAAAGTCCTGGTTGTTCCTCTCCTCCCTAAGGGTGCACTTGGTGTTGGAACGATAATGCAAAATGAGACCTTGAACTTTGAAAAGGGCCAACTGCAGCTGGAAGCGAGAACCTGCTGGAGCTCGTTAAAAGGCAAGTGTAAACATCAATAAAAATGAGGGGTAGATCTTGGCTTCCCCACAGGCTCTTATCTTGCAGAAGCTCCGTGCTTTGTGGATGAGAGGCTGTTTTGCTGGCAAAGGGAATAAAAAAGTGTGTCTCTTTTCTCTCTTTTCACCCCATGAAACTCAGGCAAAGGGAAACCCTAATCTGTATGTGCTGTTCCACTAGTTAGCCAGTGCTGCCTGGGGTTTTGCAGGATGGCTCCATGGGTGTTTCTTCCACAAAGGATGCCTGCGTAAGTAACTCTGCCTCCCCGTCCCTCCCGCCAGCATGCGTCGGTCCAGCTGTGTGACAAACCAGATCACAGAACTTATCTGGCTTCAAAACACAAGTTGCAAAAGATAAACACAGTTACTTCAAACTCAGACCAGTTCCTTAATCCAGCTGATTTGAAGCCCTCATAAAGAACTGCACAGGTATTATGGGGTGGGAGAGGATCTGCTGTCATTGCCTCCAAATCCAATTTAAAAACATGCACACCCTCATATTAAGTGGTGGTAGCTTGAAGGCCATTGCTTGCCCAGTGGGCTGAGAAGGAAATTTGCAGCTCTATCACCCAATTTTACCATGCAGTGGTGAGCTCTCCCACTCTTTTTTTGGGAGGCTGAGAGCCCACAGCTAAGCTGTGCACCGTGTGCTGAGGCCTGGTGCGTCTTCTTCCTCGAGGAGCAGCTCAGACAGGAGGAATTATTCATTGCTGAGGGAGTTTCACCAGCAGCCAGGCACTGCTGGCTCCCTGCAGACTCTGGGCATGGCTGTCGGTGTGTCCCGAGGAAGGGAGGGCTGCACCCAGGGCGCTGTTTGCAGTGTCTCAGCCCTGGCACTGCTGAGGCTGCTCTCACTCTGGTCTTGGCCATGCTGCAGTTGCTGCTGCCTTTGCAGGCACCTGAGCACCTCTCCAGCAGCACCCAGCCATGCCGAGTGCACCCCACATTCATCTAATATGGCAGGGAACCTTGCAAGGCACCACCCATACGCCCAAGGCACTGGGAGGAGGAGAATGAGGTCATTCTCTGGCATAAGGCATGGAGTGGGAACAGCCACCCCTCCAGCTGCCTGGATTTCATCTAACCTGACCATTAAATCCCAGCCTCAGCCATGGTGTAAACTTCTCTGCTGCAGCTTCCTCTGGGTAGCTCTGAGCTGCAGAGCTCAGGGTGGCAGGGAGACACCCACTACTGAGTGCAGGCTGATTGCTTGACCTTTTCTGCCCATATGTATTTTTGTGGCCCTGCCTTTCTCAGTTGTCCTTCAGCAGGCTCTAGTTACAGTATTTTGTTGATGACGAGGGACAAGAGAGGAATTCCTCTCTTGCTTTAGTGTTTCAGTGAGTAGTACACAAATCCTTGAGTGCCAGTATGGTGTTATGAAGTCTAATCCACCCGAAGGGACTGCTGCACGCCACATTTCCCACTGACTCCTAGAGATCCCCAGTCTCGCTGATGTAACCGTGTTCTTACCTCTAAACAATAATTTTCTCCTTTTGCTTCTGGGTGGGCAAGGCTTTAAAATCTGCCCATTGTTCTCTAATCATATTTCTTTAACTGCACTCACAGTTTCCCACACAAAATCCTCAGTCCTTTTGTGCACTGCATTCCCAGTCCTTCAGAGAAGGTTTGCATCCCCAGAGAGAGCTGCTGCAGCCCCAGAGACAGCCTCAGTTTCTGTAGTGTAGCCTAAATATTCTTATCCTGGATTGCCCTGCTGCTTTCCTGCACATTCTCCCACTGAATGCAAGCCCTGGTCTGCGTAAGTGTCTTGTTTAGCTGAGATAAATGTTTTGTCCAGGTGCTGTGCAGTGTCACACACGTTGTGAGATACCTCAATAATTGCACAGGAGCTGTGGGTCGTGCCTGTGTTATGTCTGATAGTCACCAAAGGCTGGATCCTGTGAGCACTGAAGCGAAGGTAAAGCTGCCTCTGACTTCATGGCACAGGACATGATCCCTGAGAGAATCCATGCCGAGACACTGGTAAGTACACAGCACAGCTGTGCAAACTCACAGCCCAAATCTTGTCCTGATGCTGAAATCTTCTGCTTGTAGTCCTTCCTCTTCCTTTTAAGCAAGCGGGTAGGGTCACCTCTCAGCTGCTGAAATCCATCAGTGTGCAGGAGGCCTGCCTGGAGGCATTGCTAAGAATAGTGTCGAAGAACAAGGGAAAGAGAGGAGTGAACCTGGAAGGGATTTGGCCACTGCCACCATCGGTTAGACTCCAGCTCATTTCCTACAAGCAGTGAAGGCTACACAGCACTCAGTTTTGGATGGTGCTGTTGTGTGACAGTCTTCTGATTCTGAGAGTACTGAAGTAAATGGCAGGGCTGCAGAAAAGCCAGTGCTCTTGCCCTGCTATAGGATCCCATTTCTGTATCCCTCACCTCTCCACCTAAAGCTGCTGTGAGTGCAGGGCTCTCACCTGTCTGTCTGCACAGATTGAGCTGCAGGCTCCTGAAACAAAGCTCAAATGAACCTCTTAGAAGCAGCCGTGTTTCAGTAAAATGCCATAGAAACCACAGCTACGTTATGGAGGGCCTTTTGCCTGGCATTATGCAAGAGGTAATTATGTAAGTTGTTGTTACATAATATTCCTGGCTTTTTCGGAGTGCCAGCCTCCCCCTGACCACAGCAGTGTGTATTACCTACGTCATGTCACGCTTTATACAACCCAGGCTCGCAGCAAAGCTGGGGCTGCTGTCATCACCGCTCCCAGCCGTGGGACCCTCAGCTGCCCCAGGGCTTTTTAAAAATTGTGTTGTGGGGGAAAAAGCTCATTGAAAAGAAAAAAAAAGTGTTTGATCAAAACATCTGTTTGTTCCTCTGAGATGTTTTGCTGTGTAAGCACACAAGATGGTTTGGGTTGTTTCTTGAGGAAGGACTGGATTTTGGAACATCTCTGTCTCTTCCTTGCTGGAAAATTTAATTCCGAAACTTACTTCAAATGAAAAAGAAATCTATGATTTCTGCCAGTGCCTCTCTCTTGGGTGCCCATTTCCTTACTTGCAGCAAGTCTGGTTGCAGAGAAAACGGAGCTAGAAATTTGTTCTCTTAACCACCAAGGCAGTGTGGGTGACTGCTGGGCTCTCCAACATTCACTTTCCAGCCCGGGCTTGGATTTTTGTCTTCACAACAGTGATACTCTAAGAAAAAAATTGAATGTGGCCGAACAAACTTGGATCTGGTCCATCCCTGTGGCTGGTGTGTGTTCCTCTGTGCCTCCCAGCTCCACCTGAGTGACTGAGCCCAAAACAGCTGCTGTTTCTGAAACCATCCCCAGGAGCCAATCCTTTCTCTTTCACTGGTGTGTCTGTGGGCTTAAGCAACTCATAGAACTTCTTTCATCCCTCATCAATGGGGAGGACAAGTGGCTTTCTTGTCCATGGAATTGTGGCATGGTCTAAATTCATTAATACCTGTAAGGTTTGCCAGCTGTGGAGGGTGGAGCAAGGCAGAGGTGGGATTGCACCCACTCTTTTGCCAGAGATGGCTCTTCACCTGTCTGCTGAGCCCGTAAGGTGGGGGGACATTTCCTAGGCATCTTTTGGTAGTATTTTTGGGTAGAAACAAGCCCCACAAAGTCTTTAGAGCAGTATTTCTCCTCGGCAGTACCCTGAGTCTCATCTATGGCTCTCCTGCTGTCCCATGGGATCTTCCTGTGCCCCTATCCCACCACCCGAGCCCTTTGCAATTTCAAGGCTGGGGGATGGGGGGGAAGGCACAGCATCCCAAGTGACCAAGGAAAAACGATGTCTCTACATCCCGCACTGAAAATGAGCCCCTTACAGAAGTTCCGCACCCAACGCTGCAGTCCTGCCCGCCCTGGGGTCCCTGTCGGCGGGCTCCCCGAGCCTCCAAATCGCGGCCGGGGCTGGGACACGGCCCGCGGCGGCCGCGGCTCCGTCTCCCGTGGGAGTCGCCCAGCGCGCCCCTCGAGCACGCCCACCCACCCGGGGGGCTCGGCAGTGGGGTGAGAGCGGCCGCGCTGCGCCAGCGACGCACCCCAGAACCTGGCCTAAAGCATCCGAGGTCCGCTTATGCTGGCTTAGTGAGAGTGCTTCAGGTGTGGGTGCAGAGGCACAGCCACGTGTGCCAGCACGGCTCCGGTGTGGGCAGAGCTGCTTGAAACAGGCTATTCAGTCACCTGGTGCGTTTTAAAGGAGGCAGCCAATATGCTGGCTCTCGGTGGTTTGTGTTTATCCAGATGATTATGGAAGTGATAGATTTTGCCCCAAGGGGATGACAAGAGGCCTGTAGATACTAAAATGTTATGTCCTTTTCACGGCTGTGGGGTTGAGGGGTGGTCTGGTGCACTAAAAAGCTTTTAGTGTTTCTGTAGGCTATTATTTAAGCTCTAGAGAGAAGAGCTTATGATTTCATTTCATTACTACTTTGCTTGCAGAAAAAAGCAATATGGAATCTCATATTCATTTTAAGTCTTGTGACCATTTAATGTTAATGTCCATACCAGGACTTTTGGCTTCACAGCCCTGGGGGAAGCTACAGAGAGCAAAGAGGCAACCGATTTCAAATGAAGTTATTGCAGCAACTGCATAGTCCCAGCTTGGGGAATATACAGAGCTCGATGCATAAGCAGCAGCCTCTTATGTACCAGGAGCACGTTTCTGTTGTGTCTGAAATATGTGTAAACCAGTAAGGTCAGTGTTCAGGATCCTGCCCAAGCCTGGAAGGGTACAAATGCTTCATTACTGCTGTGAGTACTTGGGCAGTGAGGTTGCAGATATGTGATCTCTCCCGTCTCAGCCCTGTGCTGTGGAGAACTCCCCAAGGAGTGAGTTGGAGGAGTACTAAACCCTATTCCATCAGTTTAGCTTAGTTTGGGTAATTGGTAGTGACCTGGAGTTTGCACAGGTAAATCAGGATGAAAGCTTGAAGTGCTGGATGTAGATTTTTGGATGTGAAGCAAACTGGTGCATAGAGGAGATGGAAGGAGAGGATTTCAGAGTCACAAGCTGACTTGGCTGGCAGAGGCTTGCAACACTGTAGTGGCCAAAATGTCCTTACCTCTAGGCTTGGATGCCAGCTGACACCTCCACTGGGCTTTTGCCACCATAGAATTCCCTTTAAACCTCTGTGTTTCTAAGGGGTGTGAGGCTCTGTGCTTTCATCATCCTTGCTGCCCAATTACCGTTGTATGTGGGCACTTCTCTCTCTTTGCAAGGCTGGAGTAGGGGACCTGTAGAGAGTGGAAGGGTGCAGAGACAGTGATGCACCTCAGGTCCTGCAGCACTGTGGTGGAGACTGTGGGGTTGAATGCTCTTCTGAATCCCAAGGCAGGTGTCTTCAGCCTATGGTTGATATTGTTTGCCTGCTTTTTCCTTGGAAACATCCAGAGGTATCGGGATGTTTGGGACAGCAGTGCTGGCTGGGCTTTGTTATCAGGCTGTGCTCTGACTGCAGCCACCCCCGGAAGGGACCAGGCACCCCACTGGTGTGCCAGGCCATTACCAGTCCTGACAGGGAGGGAGGAGAAAGTCTAGGAGCTCTCCCAAAGCATACTCACATGGTTTGTCAGCTCAGTGGCTTTTCCTTCCAACACTGAAATTTGTTTGGCTTGACAGAAGTAGCCAGAGACTAGAACTGCTGGCTGGGTGGGTGTTGAATGCAGCTTTGCTGTGTCCTTGTGTCTCTGGTCCGCTGCAGATCACCTTTCTGGCTCAGTTGTACATCTGTTGGCTCCAAAATCCAGGCTCAGCCATCAGCTGCTCCTAGGTGTTTCCCAGAAGAGCAAGATCCCAGCAAGCAGGTGTGGGGGAACTGGCTCCCACAGAGCTTTTATCCCCTCCTTCCTCCTGCAGGCCGTGGGGAAACAACTGGGGTGCTTTGAATATGGTTATCTCTTAAGGGCATGTCACAAACGGTGTGTTACCCCAGGAGAAAAGGATGGTGAGATCATTATGGGAAAGGAAAAGCCTTTGGAGTGATGGAGTCAATGCTACTGGCTGTCCTGGCCTTTTCTCCTGCCTGCCCTTGGCAGGCCAGGGGAGAGGGAGGTAGGGTGGCCTTGCAGATGACAGTACTCTTCAGGAATCTCCTGCCATAAAGCTTGACACTGTCTCTGGGTCCTTGGGAACCTGGGACAGGCTCCTGGCACAGCATTCCGGCAGTGCCCTTTCTGTGTGGAGCGGGACATGTGCCAGTCCAATACGAAAAGCAGAAATGATGCCATCAGTGGCACCCACAATAGTACCTGACCCAAAATAGCTTCCTAGGAAAGAACAGGGAGGCTGATTAGGTTAGACAAGCCTGAAAGAGAGCAAGAAGTCCAGCCGATGAGTGACAGGTGTAGGTTTGTGGGCAGGGGCTATAAATCCCACGGGTGAGCTCTCCAGCTACCCTTTGGGGGAAGACAAACGGCAGCAGGAAGCGCTTGGGACCTGTCTTTGGTGAACCATGGGGCTCAGTGACCAGGAATGGCAGCAAGTCCTGACCATCTGGGGAAAGGTGGAGTCCGACCTTGCTGGCCATGGCCATGCAGTTTTAATGAGGTAGGCAAGAAGCTTCAGTTCTAAGAGTAAAGCAGAGAGCTTTTCATGAGAGACATGTTTGTCAGTGTTTATTTCAACAAGGTGTTTTCTTTCTTGTAGGGTGGTGGTTTTTCCATCGCTATTTTTTGGGTTAAAAGTTACTCACTGTGTAAAGTGGCTGTGCTTCTGTCTCTCCATCTCTCTGTGGGTGCAGGAGCAGACCAGTGCTGCTTTTAACACATGGCTGTGCTTTGTCTCTCTGCCTCTGGTGGCTAAGCTCTGCTTTGGATCCTCGTTTCCCAAGCACTACAGTGAGAAATGCTGAAGTGAATTGTGTGTCATGGGGCTTCAGATGCTCTGCAGAAAGGATGTGGGGAGGCAGGGAAAGAAAAGAGAGGAACATCACCTCTGTGGCAATTTTCTTGGAATACTTGGAATCTATTTCAGTAAAATTAACCGTGAAGTGCCTGAGTATTTCCCTCTCCCCGCCTTAGTCTCACCTGGGAGAGCCCTGCCCTTCCTGCCTTTTGGCCAGAAATCTGTGTGATAACACTTGTCCACTACCTCATGGTGAATTTGAGGTCTGAGTGCGAAATGAGGCACATCCTTCCCTTTATGTCCCTCCTCCATGATTCCAGTGTCAGAAGTGCTCATGATGTCTCCAACTGACAGGACCCCAACCTCCATATTGTCCTTGTGATCCTGGCACTCGGAGTGGTGAACACCCCAGACGCTGCAGAGCGGGAAAGGACATTAGGTGGACGTTGGAGCCTAGCTTGTCCCATAAGACCAGAAGGGATGCAGACTTTGAGGAGATTCTCTTCAGCTCTCCCCTCAGACTGTGCACACCTGAATGTGCTGGAAGGGTACAGAAACTGAGGAGAGTAGTGAGGATCTGGTACCTGCTTGGGGGGTTTTCTACCCTAAGCATGGGGCCCACACCACCAGGCTTATCCATTGCAAAGCTTTGAAAAAGATGAGCCAAAGCAGGGGGCTGTTTTCCTTACCTCCTTAATCATGTCCCAGATCAGCTGCCAGTTGATGGGAAGGGAAAGGAAAGGAGTGGGAATGAAGTGGGTGGAAATGTGATGGCTTTCCCCTCACATGGTTCAGAGCAGGCATGCTGGAGGGGTAGCAGGAACCTCAGCCATCCTCACCCATCCATCTCTGAGGTGACTACTTTGGCTCTGAATTTGCCACATGATAGTAAAAGCAGTTCCAAATGGAAAAGTAATACCATTTTTCTTACAAGTATCACAGAGTAGAGCATGGCATTAAATAAACAGATGTCACCCTGTGACCTTGTGCTCCCCTGCCAACCCAAGTCTCCTCCAAGGAGTTTCTGAGGGAGGAGAGAGGCAAGGGAAAGAGGGGGGGGGAAAAAAGGTCAGGAACCAAATTCCTCCATGTCTGCAATCATAGGGTTTGGGAGCACAGTAAAATCTCCCATCCAGATGACGTTCAAGAACACATGGCCTCCAGAGGTAAGGGACCTGATGTTAGGGGCTGATCTTTTTTTCCTATGAGAAGCTTGTAGAGCTCTCCTTTCCTGGTCAAGAAATGATGGGCTGGTAAGAGAGTTCTTGTGAGAGGCAGGGGTCTCCAGGTTGGCTCCTCAGCAATAGCAAACGAATGAAGACAGGTGGTTTTGTTTGGTTTTGGTTTTCCTTCAGATGAACACAAGAACTCACCTCTCAGTACCACGACCAGCCTTGGCTCTTGTCTCTGTCTTAAAACAGCTGACATAATGCAGGGGGTGGGTGCCAAAGAGTTGGCAGAACTATATGGGAAAAACACAGAAACTTGCTCTGTTGCTCTAGTCGGACATGTTTAGGGCAGTGTCTCTGTCATGACTGGAGGGAATGGAAATAGACAGTGGTGATCATCTTAGGACGTGGGTAAGAAGATGGGATTAAAGTAGAATCAATACTCAAAGGTATGTCAGGAGCTTCTGCACTCCAAAGTCCCTCTACTTCTGTCCACAGACTCTTTCAGGACCATCCTGAGACCCTTGATCGCTTTGAAAAGTTCAAAGGCCTGAAGACCCCTGATGCGATGAAGGGCTCTGAAGATCTGAAGAAACATGGAGTTACTGTTCTTACCCAGCTGGGCAAAATCCTGAAGGCAAAGGGTAATCATGAGGCAGAGTTGAAGCCCCTGGCTCAGACCCATGCAACCAAGCACAAAATCCCTGTCAAATATCTGGAGGTATGGAAAAGGGAAGGGAGTCTCAGTGTCTAATGTGTAGTGAGTGTGTGCAAGACAGCTATGTGAGAGTTGCACTTTTATTTACTGATGACTAGTTGGACTTCAATGAGCTCTTCCTCAAGTCCAAGGTCTGTGTGTACAAGCAGGAGGAGGCATAGAAAGGGCTAATGATATGCAAATGGTATGTGAAAATCCAAGTTTAGATTTCCCATTCCAAACACCACACACAGTCTGACCAGCCCTTGACAACAATAAACCAGCCCATGCAGCCTATGCATGCCTGGGAAACTGAATTACATAAGGACTGTCAGTGACTGGACACAAGGGACATACAATTTTAGAGTAAGCCCTGGAGGATTCATTGGAGACTGAGACCCATAAAACTAAGTGTTACACAAACACAGGGCATGAATTTGCAGTCTTCATGGATGAGGCAGACAAAAAGTGGGAGGGGCCATGATCTACTCAAGGTCATGAAGCAGATCAGTGTCAGAGCTAGGAATAGAGCCCAGTACTTCTGCCTAGCCCAGGCTCCTTGCATACTAGACCTCACTGTCTCTCCAGAGGCTGCAGGAAGGGCTACTGAATTAGCTCGGAGATATTTCCGGGCTCTGCAACCTATTTCTTAGTCTGGCTTTTCTGAAAATAAACCATGAGTGTCCCTTCAGTTTTTCTTTCTCTCTTTCCTTCCTCACAGTTCATTTCTGAAGTCATTATCAAGGTCATTGCTGAAAAACACGCTGCAGACTTTGGGGCTGATTCCCAGGCTGCAATGAAGAAGGCTCTGGAGCTGTTCCGAAACGATATGGCCAGCAAGTACAAGGAGTTCGGTTTCCAGGGTTAGCACATACGCACAAAGGAACACCACGGTGGAGGGCCTGGCCACGCATCTTTCCCCAGCACTATTTTGGACATCTCACAATTGGCCATATCTGATGTGTGGGAAAGCTTTGAAGAGAGGCCAAGAGTCACTCCAGGCAGCATAGAGGCACTCAGAGTGATATCCATGATAAACTGTTGTTTCCTGGCTTCATGTATACAAGAGAAATATTCTGCTTTCTTAGGAAAAATAACACTAGGGGTTATCTGTGAGCTTCAGCCTATCTTATCCCCTTTCTCTCTCCCTGAAACTCAGTCTCATCTGAGAGGCAAATGGCATGGCCAAAGATGAAGGGATGTGGAGGATCAAGGGATGTGTTGAGTGTGGTGAATGAGTGAAGGAATGACTCAAATGAGAGATGTGAGAATGGGAAGCAGGGACACAGCATCCCATTCCTCCCACAGGTGAGACTGTTAGCAGGTTACTATGGAGAGCTTCCAGCACAGTATTACCTTGCTTTGTGGGGGTGAATGCAGCCAGTCAGTCTCCAGTGCCTGCCAGCTCTGGAGGGTTTAGTTGTTAAACTTGCATTAGCAAAACTATAAAGAGCAGTACTCCCTGTGATCCGTAGGCTTCCAGCAGCTGCCACTATGCGGCTGAAGATCTGTTGCACTGGGAAGTGAAGTATGTGTTTCTCAAAAAATAAAAATCCCTGCACCAGAGTTGTGTGTTTGCTCCTGGCTGTAGAAACACTTCAGTGAGAACTAGAGGAGAAGGAGAAAGTGGAAAGGTGTTTTGCATACATATCTTGCTGCGGCGCAACCTGCACTGTCAGTCCATGACCTGGGCAGCACGTGGCATCTGTCTTAGCCAGGGACTCAGGGCACTCAGATGTCACCATGGGGACATGACCTGGCTACCAGACCTCACAGCACGAGACAGCAGCCTCAGCCCAGTGCCTCGGAGCTAAGAGAAGTGCTCCCTGACTAAAGGCTGTGGCCACCGCTGTGCTGTGGGAATGTGGATGTGGTGAGGGAAGGTCCCTTGCTTATTTATGGGGAGGTGGCATGTGCAAGCAGCCTTGGGTCCCCAGCAGCAGCACAGCGCATTGCTCTCTCCAGACACTGGAAAGGAGGGATGATCAGCTCAGGAGGAAGGTTGCAATGGCAGCATACGCTGTAAAGACCCAAACTCTGGTCTTTGCAGGCTTTTGCATTTTTGCCTAGATGCCTCTGCAGTGCATGCTGCACTGTGCTTACAGATGTGCACTCACATCCTGTGGAGGACCTTAAGGGACAGACATAATGGCAAGATGCCTCCCTCTGCCTGTTGCACTCTCCCCATCCCAATACCAGGGGGTTGTGGCTAGGGGAAATGCATGGAGGTGACACAGCTGCTCCTTTTTGGTGTGAAGAAAGTAATGCACCTTATCTCACAGAGACAGTGTGAGGGCAAACACAAGAAAGAAAAATGAGGTGCTCAGTAACAGGAGCTACTAGCAGGACCTAGTTCAAAGTACTCCCTGCTACACTGTGTGCAGTGGAGACAGTGAAGGAGCCACCAGCCCCCTTTAAAATCAATCTTCAACCAGCATGATCTGCTGTGTCTTTGGTCAGGGCAAAGGCCACAAGAATTCAGTCTCTGAAAGGAGAAGGAACAATAAATTCCTTCCCAGAACAGTGCATATCTGATTTCTTGCTGTTTACAAATCCTCACTTTACCTCTGGGAGCTTGCTTGGTGCTTCAACTTTTCAGAGGGGGTCACAAAGGCATATGCTGTCACCTAGATGAAGTTACAGCCAGGTGGTCCCTGGCTTAAGCAGTGTGCTTCATCTGACTCCAGTCTAGTCTGTCTGGTTTTGTGGGGAGGGCAATATATTTAATTAAGGTCTAGGATTGCTTGTCCAACACAATAAGATTTCCTGCCAGTGACAACAGACTCTGCTTTAGGATTAAAAGCTCTGCTATAGCAGCTGCCTCCATCAGTCTGAGTGGGACTGGAGTTGTCCAGATATTTTTATGTAGGGCAGTGTGGTGGAGGAGGGAGAGTTTGCATGTGTGTTGTGCCTAGTTACTGCTTATTATGTATTTGGACTAAATGTCAGTCCACTGGGAGCACTGCCCTTCTCTCTGCCTGCCTTACCCCACTGTGCCAGTGCTCTGGGGACCAACCTTAAATCTGCTGGTCAGACGTGGGGCCTGACGGAGGTTTTCTGGTTGTGCCTATGGCTCAGTGAAGATGTGCAAGCTGAGATGAACCAGCACATGCAGGTGCCAGTAACAGTGAGGGTATCTCCAGCAGGCTCAGTGGGTTGGGGTGCTTGTGGTGAAATCCGCATCTCTGCACCTTTGCTACTCTAGGCACAGAGTATGGCCTTGGTGGAGTCCTGACGTAGCTGCAGGGATATATGTCATTTCCACAGAATGAGTCTATAAAACTCCTGCAATGGCCCCCGCTTTAAGGACAGGGGGAATTTCCTAGAGCAAAGGGGATGGCAGGGAAAGGATTTTTTAGCTCCATGCTACATTGATTCAGAGTCTTTGTTGGACTCCGCCCTTTCGCTGTGCTCCTAGCATGTAAAGCTTTTCTGGTTCATATACGAGACAAAGTTCTTTAGTAAAGATAAACCATATCAGCTCAAGCCCAGACATTTTCCTCCTTCCTTTCCAGGAATAGCTTTACATCAGGTGGATGGGTCCTAGGGACTTGTCCCCAGCCCCCCTCCCTGTTGGGACCATGTGGTGTCACATACACGTTCCCAGTGACACGATGGGATGTGGATTGTGTGGCTGCCAGCCTCCTTGCTCCAGCACGTACGCACCGACTGCAGCCAGGTCGAGCTTGCGGCCCCTCTCCCTGCTGTGGTTTCCATTGCATGGCAGAGCTCGCCATGGCACCGAGCCAGTGACCTGTCTGGGCTGTCCTGGGCTTCGGTGTCAGACACCAGCCACTCATCAGAATCTCAGATGAGGGGAGCAGGCTCTCACTTCCCAGACGCTGTGCAAATGAGCTGTCAGCCCCAGCCAGGGTGTAACAACACTGCAGGTTGTGCTGCCTGTCCCCCTCGTCTCTCCCTCTGCCTGCTGGTCCTGCCTGACTCCAATACACCTGCCGACGTCAAGTGGCACCACAGAACAAGTGCTGGGGGACCCTGGGGACTGTGCTATTAATCCTGTGATCTATCTCTTGGTCATCTCAGCAGGAGAAAGGGATAGGGCTTTGAGGACTAATTATGTTAAATATTTAGCACATTAGTATGAAGCTTGTGACATTCTTCATGTTTGCATCTCCCTGCAGGGATAATGTGAGGAAAGGGCAGGGATGTTTCTAGTCCATGTAATAGTCACTGAACAGATAAGTCTGGTTTCTGGGAATTGAAGCACAGACAGTGCCTGAAGAATGTAATGTCTATATGATATTAATTTAGTAAGGAGACAAATGCTCACCTATACTACATGCTTTCAGATGAGGATTATTTTTGTCATGATCCCTAGGGTTTCTACCACCTGACCAAAACCTCTCCTGTGTGTTATGCCACTGAGGAAAAGAAATGGTGGAACCGGGTGTTTTTTTGATGTAGACATGCTTGCCCATAACATTTTATCCAGATGGCACATGGCATCAGAGCATGTCCTCCTTCTTCCTGGACTCCTTCATCTCAGGTTTGCTCAATGCTGCTGGTTCAGGCTGTGCAGGGCTTAACAATCAGAGTCTGTACTGCTCAGACTGAGCACACACACAGACACCCAGGCACACACACATATCTACACACAGCTTCGAAACATACATCATAGCAAAGCCCATCTGTCCAAATCCTTTAGGTTCCAGCATTCTTGTGTGCCAGTTCTTCATCTGAGAGGATGATATATATGAGTTCTCACACTGTGCTCAAATGAAGTACAACCTTGAAATAGCTAAGGTCTAACCAAGTGAGAAGACAGACTATGCAAGGACAGGGCACCTGGGGAGTACTGGTGGGTAGTAGGGCTGTTAAATTTCATGAAGTTGTGCCAGCAGAGTCAAGGAAGTCACCTGGAACTAAGTAAGTGAGAAGAAAAAGCCCAATCAGCCTCTTTTATCCAACAGCCTAATAAATGGGCATTTATGAACATGAAGGAGTCACAACAATGCAGCATTCTTAACCACAACATAAATCCCTCCCTCCCTCCCCTGTGGCCATAGGCACAACAAGTCCACCTCTCAGTCCTGTGACTTCTATAAAATCCTTATCCAAATGTCAGTGAAGGTGACCTTGTGGCTTTTTAAAGCAGTACTTTATAGTCACTTGACTGCACTTTACCAAAGTCCTTTCCCTGTTTGGCTTTCATCGCCTGCAAATAAATAAACAGAACAGGCTGCCTCCACCTTCCCCTCCAGCCCTGTAGTGACCACCCGTGATAAGCCATGTCAGACAGGCAGGTCTGGGGCTCTCCTGGGCAAGGCAAGGCAAGGCAAGCCCTGGCATGGGGTATACCAGCATAGCTAGTAGTTGCGTGGACAAGGCAATGTGTATTTGGGATGGGGAGGGATACATACTGGTGTGTATCTTAGCTGCATCTTACGTCTGGAGGAGAGCTTAGAGGAAATTATGCCTGTTTCCCATTTCCCTTCTCCAAGGAAAGCTCAGTATGAGTGCAGCTGCTAGATGCCCGATCTTATTTTAGACTGTCCTTAAAGCAGGTTTCAAATGTTCAAGTGTCAGAATAGATTTCGGTGGAAGACCTGGATTATTAGCACTTAATTCTCTATGTCTCCATGCTTAGCTTGTGGATCTTCTGTTACCTCCCAGTATGTATAGTTAATGGTGCTTTTATTAAGTTTTTCTATCTTCTGTCCTCCCTTAACATATTTCCTTATTCAAGATAAATTCCAGCATCCAAGCTCTCACCAAAGGGGTGGAAAATTCCCAGAGCTGATACCCTCACCAAGATCTGGGATTGCTCTGCTCAGGGCTTGCATGACATCAGGCTTGTCCTCTTGACAAGCTTTGGGGTTATCTGGAGAGATAGCTGATGCAGTGTCAAAGTGAGTCTGTGTTTTTTCACTCAGCTGGATGAATAGTCTGCCCTTTGAGGGATGCCATGGATTAACTGTGAATTGGTTGGGTATGAAGGAGCAAAAATACCAGAGAGTTTTGTCTGAACCATATGGTGTCTCTGCGGAGTCTGTGGCTGAGCAAAGGGTTTGCACCAGTCACACTCAGACAAGCTGTCCAGAGATGGTGGAAAAGCAGGCAGGGCACACCAAGTGCCACACTTGCAGCTATCTGCCTTTGAGGGTAAATGAATCCGTGGGGTTCATAAGCAAGAAAGAAAAATTAAATACAGGTGGGAAATGGAGGCACAACTGCCTCCCCCCAAAGGCTATTTACTCTATTAGTGCCTTCTGAAGAGCAATAGCATCATTCTGACAACCCTTCTGCTGTAGTGCAATGGAGGGAGTTTCCTAGCTCAAGCTGGTAATTGGTGTGCTTTTGTATGGGAAGAAAGATGGTGTTTTCTCATGGGTCTAACATTATGGATGTGATGCTTTCACAAAGCTGGCCCATAAATCATGAGAAAGAAACTTTTTGTACATTTTGGTTTTGCCCTGATAATAGAATGTATTGTTAACACAACTAATTCCCCAGCTAATTTTAGCACATCACGTTTAAGCTGGTGTCCCTGTGTCTTTTGCTATGTTCCCTCTCCAGCTGAGAAATGATCCCTCAGTGCATAAAGTCATCAACTTTTTTTCTTGTCAGTCAAAATCCTCTGTCCTGAAATGGAGTTCTTCGTAACAGCCACAAACTGCTAGCTCGTAACAAGAAGAGTAACTAGAAAATAATCCTTAACATATTCCCTACTATGGTTTTTCTAGCTGAGCAGTGTTGTAGCTTTCCTATCTGTTTTCGATCAGAAACTTGTTGACTGTAAGTGTCATCTGGGACAAGCTCTGTTCTAATTTCTAATGGTAATTAAGAACTCAGTTTCATCCAGTTTAAAACTCTCAGACTATAAAACACCGGAACAGCACCCTTCTTACAATATGCCTGAGTTATTTGCTCTACTGTTCTTAGCCTAGACCTTAGTTAGAGGCCTATCTCTGCTTTCCATCTGCAGTACTGTGTAATTAGGCCCACTTTAGAGAGTGTAAACTGAGGCAGAGACAGGCACAAGCACACTGTTTTCAGGCTTTTTCATTCAGCTGTCCACTAGTCCAGGCTGCTGACTGCAGGGCAGTGGATGTTTGTGATCTTTTTGTGTAGGAAGACGTGAAGTTGTGCCATCTGCCAGTAAGCAGTTCTTACTTTGAAGTGGCTGCCTTTTAGCAGTTGTCAAAGGACATCCTGTATATAGACGTGCAGTCAAAATGCGGGTGCAGTGTAAATACCCTGATAGATTACATGCAAAGTGAATTCTTTAGACTTTTGGGCTGAACTTGAAATTAAGTTCTCTGGATATTAATGAACTATGGTGGCACTTGCGAGATTCCTAATCTTCTCACTTCCAAAGAAAAAAAGACTCCCAGACTGAGATAATAAAGGACATCGATATCTAAATATGTCACCAGCAGAAGGGAGGTCCCTAAATCCATGTGTATGAACCTCAGATCTTCCTGTGTAATTATGTACATGCTTACAATTTAATCTGTAATCCCCTCCTTGATTTCTAACATTTGGCCTCTGCTATGCCCTGATTTCCCACCATCTTGGGTGAGTCTAAGCCATCCAATATCCATTTGCCTAACTTAATTTATAATCCACAGAAGTGACCTTCTGCCTACTTTGGCAGATCCAGTCATATTTTGCCTACATCCAGCCTCCAAAAAATGATGTTCCAGCTACCTCCATCCAGTAGTGTGATTAGTGAACAAGGTTCAGCTGCATGCCTGTTATCGCATAGATAGCTCATAATCCTTCAATCTTTTAAAAATGACCTGTGCCTTTCCATTTTGGAAAGGGCTTGCCTTCAGGAGACCAGGTTTTGGTGATTGATGCCTGCCTGACTCAGGTGCCTAGGCTCTAAAGGACCAGGCTTTAAAAAAAAAAAACAACAAAACGAAAAACCCAGTGCTGGTTTTCATGTTGACTGTACTTAGCTAGCCCTCCTCACTCAACACATGGCTGGCTGAATCCTTTTAAACCACCAAACTCTCTATTGGTGTGCTGGAGTCCTGGGCAAGTGGCTCAGACTGGAGTATTACCACTCCAGGAACCAAGGCTGTCTAAAAGCTTTCATACACCTTTGAGGCTGTTACTGTCTTAATGAGACCACTCCTTCCCAAGGGGATTCTCTTTGAGAAGTAAAATGGAGAGAGGAGGGAGAAGATATTTCTGTGCCTAGCGTTATATGACATATTGCAAAGCATGAGGTATCTGCTTGGGAACAACAGCCTATGTGACAGCCTGATGTGTGGTGTTCAGAGAGTCTGGGGCTGTTTTTCCTGCGAGCTATGCTTCCAACCTCTCCTCCCACCTCATTGACAGTAACATCTGGATCTACCCGCACTCACAGTTCTCTTTGGAAGAGTGTGAGTGCAGCAGGAGTAAGAGGATTTTCTTTCCTTATTGCTCTGTTTTGAGGATAGCTTGCAGCTGTGCCTGGCTGGAAGGAATGTACAGATTTCATGTAGGATGACTGAGAAACATTTCCTTTCCTAACTTCATCACATGCCTGTTCATACACACGATGGCTTATAACTGGGAAGTCTTCAGTTCCAATTCTTCTGGCAAAGTACAGTAGGGAAAAAATAGAAATGGAGGCAATGCTTTTTCTTTCCATCTACGGTCAGGTTGGAGATGGACAACACTGCATCGCTCTCAGTAAAGGGGTTAATTGTGGAGAAAAGTGTGTTACAGCCTCTCAGTGTTAGAAATAGACCAAAATAGAGTAAGTGCTGCAGAGTACAGCATCCTTTCAAGTACTGGTGTTGGTGAGATAAGAGATAATACATACTAGAGAGTGTCTGTTGAGAGAGAGGGAGACTGAACGCATATCACTTGTACCTTGAGGGCACAGCATCTTAGAAATAAATTCAAAGAATAACCTTTCTTTGGGCATTTAATTTCCCTCCTGTTGGAAGTGCTTACCCACAACTACCTACAATTAAGTGTGTGATGAGAGCATGTGTGTGGGTGTGTATGCACAGCACAAAGGCTATAGTTAATACACAGAACTAAATGTTTTGTTCCGGAGCCCCAAAAGTACACGGCCTCTCAATACTCATAAATTTCAGTGGGTGTAAGACCTTTCAAAGACCTGGATTCATACAGAAAATTCTTTGCCACAGGCTTAGGATTAGTGATTTCTTTCTGCTCGTGATGCAGTACAAACTTGGAAATCAGCTCTGCATCTATTCATCAGCTGAAGTATGAGCCCCTTTTATTAGTGCCTTTTGTGGCTATAGCTGTGATCTATTTAAAGCCTTCAAACTGCAATTCCCCACAGCAGATGTAGTGGAAGCAGATATCCATGGAAATCAGTCAAAATGAACTCGTGTTGCTGCGCAAAGGGTGGGCTCCATTCTAATCAGCAGCAGTTACCGAATTCCTGCCACATGGGCTTTGGTTCTTTCTTTGGTGTTTGGGGCTTGGATCTTGGTTTCCTGGGGAAGTTTTGCTGCCATTTATAGTCCTTGCTTCATATTCACTCTCTTTCATTTCTCCTCCTTAGAGGGCATTCAAGGAGGAGAACTGCTGTTCTTGTGGCCTAGCTCTGCATCCTCAAAGATATCATGGCTAAATCCATGTTGTATGACCACCAGCCATGGCCCCGTTAACAGCAGCAAACTCATTCTCATCTCAGCAAGTGATCCTTAAACCCGAACTATGAAGCTGCATAGGTGGGTAAGTGTTGCAGGAAACCAGGGGGCCCAGCTGGGTACTTTTAGTGGGGAGACTGTTGAGATGCTTTGGTTTGTTTGGGTTTTTTTCTTAATTGCTTTCTTTAACTCTCATCCTCTGCACTTGGCTGATTGATGCCAGAGCTGGCCAAGTGCAGGGTTTCTCTGCCTGGTAGGATACCATAGATGGCTATTAAGAATTTTGGATAGGATATTTTTGGTACAAATTGTTATGTAAACCAAGGCTCATATTCATCAGAGTTGCTCCCTGTGAGGCTGTTCTTATTGGAGCAGGACTGGAGCAAACTGAGAAAGGAGCAAAAGATGCACTAGGTATGCCTAAGAAGTGTCCTTGCAGTGTGTACTGACCCTCTCATGAGTGGTGTCCCTCAAAGGTCCATACAGGGACCAAAGCTATTCAATATTAGTACAGTTTAACCGTAATGGCACAGGATCAAGTGCATCCTCAGCAATTTTGCAGATGAGACCAAGCTGAGTGGTGCAGTTGACACACTAATGGCAAGTTTTGCTCCACTCTTCAGCTGTATACTGTTGTCGCCCAAGAAAACTCTTTTATGGAGGAGTTAATGGAACTTCCCAGTACAGCCTAAACTAGTTGTCATGACATTGCTTGTTCATTTGTTTATTTTTCCCTGAGTAATTGGGATTTGGCCTGTGACAGAGACAGAAATGGGAAGCATATTTGCCCACCCAGGCTGCAGAGAAAGACTGTAAATGATGACATTAGTCAAGTAGCAGTTTGAGTCATGTTTGGTACCACAGCACAGCTGTGTCAAGAAGAAATCCTCTGGGGAACTGAGCAAATTAAAATGGGAAAGGGAAAAAAAAAAGCACTTTAATTAGCAGTGACTAATTCTTCTTTCTTGTCTTTATTTCCTTGGGATGTTGTCACATGCATTACTGGAGGAGATACTGTTTGGCCCAAGTACGAGGGACTTCTTCCATCTCTCCAGTAAATCCTAAAGTTCTTTTCAAACCAAGATTGCTACTAAGCTGGCATTCCTGGTTCAGACTCTTTCTTCCATTCAGTTAATTGTTACTGTTCAATGTCCCAGATGTGAGACAGCTGCTCACACAGCAGCATCTAGCCAGATGTTGGAGATCTTATGAGACACTGAGATGAGAACTGGAACAGGGCAAAGGACATTTGTATCTTCAGATTCAACCTGCTTCTTTATCACATAGTAATGGCCTATGTCACTCCACATTCATATGATTGGCTTCAGAGTTTCATTATAGAGCACCTTCCCCAGCCTCCCACAAGACACCATTTATCTGAAAAAAAAATCCTTCCTCAATGAAAACCTTTTGATCCATTTGAGGCATTACCTTTGTTATAACATGTGGAAGGATAACTGAGTGTTTGGACAAAGCACAAGAGACCAAAGATAAATAGTCTGTGCTCTGTAGACAACCTTGTTGAGCTGACATTTGGTGCCAATAAGGGTTGCACTGAGATAATTTCCCAATAAGGTAAAATTAATCTGTTTCACTCCCCATGAATGTAAAAAAATAAGGAGAGCATGACTATCATTCCTTAAGTCACCTGACTGTCTTCTGCTGGAGATCCACCTTTGCATTGACATAACTGTTACAGAAGACCACATGCAGTTTTGTAGTGCAGCTTCTAAAGTCCCTCTAGAAAAGCTGTGTGTAAGCACAGCCTGCCTGACATGCAGCTGTTGACTCCTGCTGTTTCTTTTGTAGGCTTAACCTGTTCCAGAAAGGGACAGTCACTTCAACCAAAGACAGACTTCGCTCACTTGCTTCCAGATGCTCCATCCTGCTGCACAAGGTAATGTGACACTATTTCATTACATATACTCAACACAGCTTTAAACTGTACAGAAGCAACACCTGTCAGACACAAAATATGCTCAAATGGATCTACTTGTTCTTCACATAACTCCTTTGGGTAGCTGTGAAAGACACTGTGCTCAATCCGTAGGACTAGGCACCGTGACACAAAGGACTTCAAAGAGTGATTCTAGCAAGTAGAAGATGTCAAGATAGAAGATGGCTTGGCTTGGTTACAAAACAGCCAGAGAAAGATGAGCACTGCAATAAAACTGGATTCAGTTGCAGAAAATAACCCCAAATGACACACTTGACATTAGCTTAATTGTGAGCTCAACTTGAAGTTTATGGAGGGAAATTCTTTAGCCATGCTCTATTGAAGGACAGAAAAAATGACCTCAGATGATACAGAAGATCTCTACTACTTTCTAAAGAAAAAAACCCCCAAATCTATTTTTCTAATGTCATCAGAGGAGCACTGAGTTATACACAAGATGTAGTGGTTGATACTGTCACAACAGACTTCCCTCATTTTGGTAGATATAATGGGCTGGATTGTCACATTTCCAGTCAAGCCAAACAGCATGAAACCATTCCCTGGGAAAAGTTCAAATGCAAATAGTCCTACTCTGTCAGCTTTGACTCATTGTATCAAGCCCAGTGACTTAAGAAGGTCAAGAACAGTTCATTCAGAGCCGAAGGTACCGGAGCTTTCAGTTCTGCTGCGACACTCCAGGGCCATGCTTGGAATAAAAATTGAGAGCTCATTTCACCATCTTCTCTTTCTGGGCTTTGGGATCATCATTGTTCCTCTGAATGTGAGCCAAGCACTCTGAGGTGAGCTACAGAGGACAGTAGCTGCCTAACAGCTGCTCACAAGGACTTTTATTTTGCCTTCCTTCTTCCTTTGACCAGAATTTCCATGATTGGTCATGGAAACCTTCCTGCAACAGTGCCAAGGCAAGCTGCGCAGAGATGAAGACCTTACCACTATCCAGTTTCCCAGCTGAGTTTTCCCACCTGGCATACACAGCAAAGGAATGGTTACTCAGGCTTTTAGTTACCAGCACACCACTGGATTTCACAGTGGTTAAAGCATTTGTCGATTTGAAGTGTGTTTTGTCAGAAAATCCCTCCCTGGCCCACTGGGAGAGCTGGGCCGCTGGGAGCCACACAAGCATTCTCAGCCTTGTGGCCGAGGGGCTGCCCCAGGAGCCACCTGTGCTTGCCCAGCTGCAGTGCCCTGGCTCGGGGTGTGTGAGGGGTGGGAGCTGCACTTCAGGGGACGCTTCCAACCCCGCTGCTCTGGGGTCGTGACTGCCGCGGAAATAATGGGAAGCGCTTTTCCGCATTTCAGTTCCCCCACCCTCCAAATAATCCAGTTCCTCAGGATTCTGCTTTTTGCGCAGGAATTCGCGTTTTGGTGGCACCCCGGGAGTGGATGGAGCCAGTTCCGGGCACAGCCGGGGGCCCTGGCGCGGACATGGCGCCGGGCCGTCACTGAGGGGGAGCCGCCACGAGATGGCGCCCGGGCGCCTCGCGCCCCCGCTGAGAGGGCCGCCTGTCACCGCAGGCGCTTGTGGGGTGATTCCCCCTCCTTTTTTCTTTTTTAACCTTTTTTTCTTTTTTTTCCTCTTGGTCTGTTTTTTGTTTTGTTTCTCGCCCCCTGTCTCCCACAGACAGCCTGGGGAGCTACTGAGAGCTGTGGGTGAGGATGGCGGGGGCTGTGCATCGCGGCGGTGGGATCCCGGCTGCCAGCCGTGGTGCAGGACTGTGAGGGATGTTCCCTGGACAGCCTCCGGCAGGGAAAACGCGCTGCCCCTTCCCTTTGCTGCTCCCCTGCACATCCCCAGCCCCTCTCCCCAGCCCGGGGCAGGACCCGCAGAGAGGAGGATCAGTGCGCTGACACATGGTGCGGCTCAAATCCATACTCAGCGTGGTGTAGGAGATTTCAATCTCCCCTCTCCTCCTTCCATCCTCGGGGCCCGTTTTGCACCTCCACCCGCCCCACTGGCCTCTCCTGCGTTTTTGGTTGCCCTGTACCAAAGGCTCAGGTATTTGCAGGTGAGGGACAACGAAATGCGAGAGGGTGGAAATCCTGATGAAACCCGGTGCCAAACCAGCTGGACAGCTCCAGCCCAACACTCTGGCAAAATATGCTTTTCCAGGAGGCTTTTTAGCTCCTGGAAGCCTGGGAAGGATGGAGACTCTCCTCTCCCTCAGACCCCAGCACTCACTGAAGAGCGGTAATCCTGCGCCACTGAACATGGACAAGCCCAGAAGAAAGATGTGGCACCAAAACAGACCAAGCAACCACACCTGCCTGACATGAACCTGCTCTAAGCAGCTTCCCCTTCCTTTCTCCATGCGTCCTGTTGCCTTCACTAACTCCAAGGAATGATTTTCCACGAGGCTGCAGGGATCTCTGTGGGGAAGAAGGATCTGTTTTGTGAACTCTCATTCTTTTTTCCCCGTTACAGCTCATTTGTTTGACTGTTGGATGTACTTCATCAGGGGTGTAAACTAGATCATTGCACTAATCTCATCTTAAAACTTTTTACTTCTCTTGATCATCCTTAAGAGCACTCAAAAGCTCACAGGGCCTTTCTGGTGTTGGATCTTCTGAGCTCTGCAGCTTCCCTTAAAAACAGATCTTAGGTCCATTGAATTACAATGGCATGAAAGGCTTTGGGACAAAACATGGAGTGGAAAATGTGATAGCTGTTCTGCAATTTAAAAAACCCCAAATAAATAGCAGATTCTGTTCTTTCTGTATTGGGGGTTTAGTGTGTAGGAATTTACTAACTCAGTTAAAAATAAACCAACCCCAAACTGATTAACATGAAAAGTCAATTAAAAAAAAAAAAAAGGAAAGCTTCTAAACTGTAGGAAACAAAATGACTTTTGGAAACATCTTTTCCCTTAATTGGACATCTATTTCTAGATGGAGTAATTTGTGCATGGAATCCAGCTGTATGGCTTTTGTTTGGCAGTGAAATGATCAATTCCTGAAAGTGTGAACGTCATGTGGAGAAGCCCATCCATGCCTTGAAAAGGACTCCTGCCCGAGCAGGGCTTTGTTGGCAGTGTCACAGGGCGCAGAATCAAGCTGTGCTGTAATCCCTAATTGTGTGTATTCACATAATGGCCTTTTAATGGTACTGGTGGCTTTGTGGGGTGTATTTAGTGCCCCAAGAAGGCGGTGGAAGTCCATGTGCCAGGTTAGCCCAGGGTCTGCTGCTGTTACAAGAGAGGCCAGTGGAGGTGGGTCTGGGTGTAGGCAGGACAGGCTGCCTTGAGCAGCAGTCTGCTGGGCAGCCACGGGGCAGCCCTGCCAAGGCTACTGAAGCTGGCTGAGAGTCCTGACAGACTTTGGCCAGGGGCTGATGACTAATACTGGGAAGGGTGGCTACTGCTCCAGGTCTCTACTCTCTTTACCCTGAATGACTGCAAGAGCATCTACCCCCTACCCTTAAGGGCTCTCTCCCAGCCCCCCATCTCCTTTTATGTCCTCTCTCCTTACAGCTTCCTTTCTCACATCAAAATTGACCTGTCTAGGCTCCTCATCCCACAGATGTCAAAGCTCATGACACTCCAATGATATGGCTCTTTTAAAAGCCCAGTCCAATCCCATTTCAAGCCTCCCCTACTCCCTTCCTCCACTCAGATCTCACCGCGGAGTTGGTGGGGGCTCACTGTTGTTTGACTTTGGGGTATTAGGGCTCCACTGGACCCTTTTGCAGGCATTTCTAAGCCTCACAGTGCCTATCTCAGCAGTATTAACAGCCTCGTTTTGCAGAAGGTGGAACCCATGCCATACAGGTATGTCTCTGTCCCAGTCCAGACAAGTCCTGACTCCAAATGCACTAAATAAGCACTACGCAACACAGATATTTCTGTCACACCCCAGTCTGAGGTATAATTCTTGTTCTTCATTCACAACCAGAGAAAATTTTGGACCTTCCAACCCGCCTTCCAACTCCATAACATCCAAATTAACCCTTCACAGGATGTGAACAGAGCTCCAATTTCCAGGCATGCTCAAGCTTTGGAGAGATTCCAGTTCAGTTCTTTGCAGCTCCACACCATTTCTAGCTACTGCGTGTCACCTCTTCTTAAGACAACCTTTACCAGAAGACTCCTGCGTCAAGCTTCCATGATGTTGGCTGTCAACATGCAGACATGAAAACTGGCCTCCCACTTTTCTCCTTCTTCCTCTATCATATGACAGAGTCCCTTGGGCTCCTGCCATGTGGAAATAATTCCATAAAAACAATCTAACTGTCTCTGGTAGATGGATATGGATGACCTGCCTTCAGAGAAACCCTCTACAAGTACTGCAGTTTCCTGGTATACCCCTCACCCCTTCACCCTGAACTGTTTTACTGCCAAGTCATCACACAGTGGTCCTAAAAATCAATCTACCTTCTCTCTTCTCCTCCTTAAACTAGACTGTTCCTTTTTTTACAAGACGTGAAAGCAGCCATGAAGCCATGAATGCTTCAAGGAAAAGATGTTTTCCTCTCCTCCTCCCTCCACCTACATGGCATGAATCTTGGGCTGTGTTTCACAAGTTTGATTTGAAGTAAGCTTCTTACTGCTGGCAGAATCTGCCTCCACGCCCTCTCTGCTCATTCAGTGAGTGACACTAATCAGTGGTGTGGGAGGTAGGGACAATATCAAGTACCAAGGTGATTGACAAGCCTCAATCAGAATGTACATGCACCCCAAAAGGTACGTGAGGGTGCAGGAGGGTGGATCAATCAAACTTTTTGTATCATTGCCCATTGCTGGCACAGTATTTCATTTAAATTAATGGTTGACTGGGTAGAGAAGAAGAAACAAAGCAAGTTTTCCCCAAAAAAAGCCCTATTTGGTGAAGATTTTAGAGTCTTTTTGGTATTTTTTTTCTCCTGTTAAATGAGAAAATGCCTCCATGTTAATCACAATATGGAATCTACATGAAAAATCAGACCCTGCTGGGCAGGAAAAGATCCTCTGAATTATCTCAGTGGGAGAGCTGGCACTAATTTACTGCTGTTGTGCTCCAAGTACTTTTGATGCAAAAGATGAATGGAGCTGAAGGTTTGTAACTCGACTTGCATGTTCATTTAGGCTTTTTGAATAGCATCAGGTGGGGAATGTAAATTGGCATTAGACCCTTGACGTGTTGTTAGAGTCAGGAACCTTAGCCCTGTGTGACCTGCCCTCACATCTTGTTTCTTTTTGAGCAGTCTTCCTTTCCACCTCCCCACCGCATATATTTTTTGCTACTCCAGAGCCCTAGATGTAGAAATGTACTGCTGTTTCTCTGCTTTACCTTCCAAAAAGGTGAGTTTCATGCCTGTTGTAGTTTATTCCCATGAGTTTGCCAGTGGGCCATTTAATAAATAGAGATAGAGATGGAGGAAGCAGCCACAGGTTTGTTTATCAAAGAGATGTGAAGGATGATATTGTTTCACACCAAAAGAAGGTTATATGAGAGATATTTCCAAACCCTATAGCCTTTTCTAGCCTTCTCCTTGAATGATACTGGATGCAACAGCTGTACTAGAAAACTAAATGTAGGATCTTTCTCTGGCACTGAAGCCAACCGGAATGGAAAGGTCTGTATTTACTTACATTAAACCTCATTACCCTCCAGAAGTGGGTGGTTGTCTGCAAACTCCTTATGAAGAATTGTTCCTGGCCTAAATCACAGACTGCTTAAAGGCATTGTCTGGTAGGACCCCTCCTTGGTCTGGGTCAAAAAAGTGGCAGGGAATGAGCTACAATTTAAGAGTGAGTGACTCAGTTCTGGAGTCTGGGAACACAGCCTGGCACCATATAATTTTTTAATAGAGTCATGACCAAGATGTCTCTTGCTTTTGAGCATTTGATTTTGTAAATTCTATAACACAACTGCCACCTTAAAGTCCTTTCTTCTGTGTCAGGGTGAGACATGACTGTGGACCAGAGAAGAAGGGAAGATGGAGGCAGCATAAATCCTGCTGGAGTGGAGCAAAAAGGAGCACCCAGTGGGAATCTCCCATGCAGTGTCTTCCTCTCTGCATGTGCATCACTCCACCTCCCAGCAAAACAATAGAGACTGTAATTGCCCAGGTAGGAAACTGTCCCAGCTTTCTTGTTGGCTTCTGTTTTGTAGTCTCTCTTTGTCTGAATGTGCATTTGCTGTTTCTGTGACAAGGCAAGAACTGTGAAGCTATGGTCCCCCAGGCAGGGGAAAGCAGTCTTCTAGCCAAGGATGAGACCTATACTTCCAATAGATAAGTTGTCTCTTTAACCACTGTTCAGGTTCTCAAGTTTTATGGTCAGATATAAAAGACCAAATCTTTGGCGTATTAGTTTCCAGTGTTTTTGTTTAATATTCAGGATCAACACCTCCAGCTTTCTGGGCTTGCATCAGGTTACATGCTAGTGTGGGCTCACCCTGGCAACGTGTTCTCACAGCCTACTTGGAGGCACAGACTTTGGGAATACCTTGCATAGGTTTGTGCTTGCATGTCAACCCAGCAAGTCATAGGCCATTGGTGCCCAGCTACTACTGCTGGCCTGATGTCAAACCCCAGATCCCAGGAATAGCACTGCTACTCAGTTAAAGGGGACATCTGACATACACATACTCTTAAATAGTTTTGGTTCGTCTGAGTTTGATTCCCAAAATTTCCTGTTTCCCTCTGAATTATTTCTGTTTGAAAGAAATTAAAAGTTTAGTTGGTTATTTTTTCATTTCTTTTCCTGTCTCCTTCTGAGAAAGAGAGTGAAGCTTGCAGATGGCCAGAACTGAGCTCAGGAGCACAGCGCTGGAATGCCTCTCCTGGGTCAGGGTGTCCATTTCCTGACTGCAACATCCTATCGTGTCACACAAAGTCCTTCATAATGCGTCAAACTTATCTTTAAAAATAGTCAGGCTCTTGCCTCTGCCCTCTGGAACACAGGCAGAAAATGAAACTTTTAAAACTATCCCGAAGAGACGTTTCCTGTCCACAGTCAGACTTCACCCATTGACAGCTCAGTCTTCTTAATTTTTCCCGTGTTTTGCTCACTTTTTTTTGGTGTTTTCTCTTCTCTGCCCCTTCCAGGCTTCAGGAAGTAAATTGTCTTTAACTGTGTTGGGGTAACCTGAAGATTGACTCTTCTCACCCTTGGCCTGACCTTTTTCTACGCACTCAGCTTCTGGCAAAGAGGCAGGCAGTACATCCCACCACAGAGCAGTTTCTGGCTTAAAGCCCATATTCAGCTGGAGTCATGTCAAGGCATGAGACTCTGTCATTTCCTGTCACAGCAGACAACTGGTGGACCAGTTATCATGTGTCAGGCCTTTGTGAGGTTGCTGCCTTGCTGGCATGGTCTCAAAGACTGGTTTGTCCCTAAACTTTCCCTGCAAGCTTGTTAGTGTTGTGCCAACATACTCTGGTCCCTCTGAGGCTACTGACCCTATGCTCTGGGCTCAGCTGTGCTTTTCTGTAAGGACCCCAGAACCAAACTGTTTGAACACAGCACTGTTTATCCAGCGAGTCTTGCATAACTGCCCTGGTGTAGCACTGCAAGGCTTCCAAAGTTTTCTCACTTGACTTCTCACTTCTGAAGTTAAAGCCATTTTGGCTGGCTGTGCACTTATATCTGGGATGGTCTGTGGCTGTGCCCCACAATGGACTTGTTGGAAGACACCTGCATCTGTTGGAGCATATCACGAATCCTTTTTTAGGGTGTTATCGCAAGTTTAGTTTCTCTACCAGTTATGTCTGGTATGGGACACAGAAAAGATAAGCACTGTGGCATGGAAATTCAGAAAGGTTCCTGTAATCTAGGCTCTTTACCATAAACCATTATGGTAAAGAGAAACCGTAGTTTCTAATGTTTACTTGTGTGAAGAAGGACAAGACGGGGGAAAGCTCTCAGTTCTGACAGTAACTTGTCGCTCTCTGTGTGACATGACATGAAATAACAACTGATGGCTTTCTGAGATGGAACACAACCTATTGCAGAGAAGAGTCACTGTGCCATGTGTACAACAAGCCTTTGTCTCCTCAGCCACCTCCCTAGACATGCCAAAAGGGAATAGGCTGTGGAAACTGTGTCTGTATCTGTGGAGACTCTGGTTGCAGGCTTGAGCATACATCAAGGTCATGGACTAAAAGCCAGCAAGAAGGCACAAACATGGCACTGCAGTATGCAACAACATGCAGGTGATGAGGACAGTCAGAGCTCAAGTCTGACATGCAAAATCAGGAAGTATCTGGCAGTATCAGCACAGCTCCACAGAGCCATTTGATTTCCTGTTGATTCTGGCTAAGCAGAAAAAAGAGGAGGCTTTCACCTGAACTTTACTAGGGCTTGAAATAACAGGTAGTCTCTTTCCCTTCTGGGCTTTTTGTAAAAAGCTGGAGTGAAATAGAAGAGGACAGGACCTTTCCAGTTAAGAGCAGTGGCACACACCAAACATAGAACTAATTTAGAGATAGTTTTCTCACTCACCTGCTAATGATGTTCTACTGT
This sequence comes from Platysteira castanea, assembly GCA_013397175.1. Lineage (NCBI taxonomy): Eukaryota > Metazoa > Chordata > Aves > Passeriformes > Platysteira > Platysteira castanea. The sequence goes on along the minus strand of VYXC01012581.1, from coordinate 658,640 downwards.
GTTGTCTACTGCGTTGACCTGGAATACCCCACGGCCAAAACAAAACTGGCCCCTATATATATTCTTGCTTCATATTCTCCTACAGTCAGTGAAGTGAAAGATAGAGGTAGGGAATATGGAGCCAGCCAAACCCAGGTGGGGGTGCAGATTATGTTTGGGGTTCCAGCCTCCATTTTTCTTTAATTCCTGGTTGACAGAAAGATACCGTGGGGAAAAAATGCGAACCCAACATTTCACTCTGGAATACACTCCTTTTATCAGTTCTTTTAAGAAACTAAAGTAAATGAGTGGGAAAGCAGAAGGACCTCTCAGACAGTTCTTGTTTTACTAAGAAAACCTTCACTACTAAAGCACCTCTCAGGCAAAGTCACTTATTTTTTCAGTTTTCTCTTTCAGTGAAAATTTGGTTCAGAACAATATTTCCTCCTCATAAATCTCAGTCCTTACATGTTCCTTCTTCACTCAACCAATTTGGATGAAGTTGAAAAAGTGCTTGAGTGAGCCTAAGCTTATTTCATTTTCAAAAGTCGATTCAGAGTCTGAAGTTTCATGGAAAATAATCAAAACTCAAGGCTCCTTAATTAACGAGATGCTTTCAGACATTTTGCTCTTTGGCAAGACATTTTCCTCTTGTCTGAAAAGAGAAAATCCTTTGGGGAAGATGTGAAGTCCTAAGAAGAAGGGATAGAAAACATCCCAAAGGGATAGAAAGGCACTCCCTTAAACCAAGGGTGTTCATTTCTTACACATCTGTTCACTGTCTAGCAGAGCACAGTGTCCTCCTGCTGCCCGGGTTCTCTCCATTGTCTGGCTTCTGTTTCATCTGTGAGTGTTTTACCATCCAAGGGCAGCACTTTCTCCAAAGATCATGCTGTGCAGGGAGAAAACAAAGTTTTAGGGTACTGTGAACTACTTTGTCAAAGCCTGTGCCAGAGGTATTCCTCTCTGGGAGATCAAGGTCAGATAACAGTTCTTACATGGGCTACAGCTGTACAAAGGGGTCACTGAGGAGAATCTCAGTCTTCGTGCTTTTTCACTGCTTTCAATTTTAAATTCTGTAGGTGGCTAAGAATGTCTGTTCCTTCAATTTGTATTTCAAAAGTGGGTACATACCCTGCTCATAACAGTATGATGAATTTCTTTCTCCTGAGATCGCCTCTTTCTCCAGAGGTCCCAAATCACAAACAGGAGAGAGGCAGACGTTCCTTGAGATATCATCTGGCCACCAAAGTAAAGGGCAGTCAGCAGGCCTTTGCCATGACTTGGCAATGCCAGCATGGCTGCCTCACTTCCTCGCCCTGCCCTGATTCAGATTTCATGATAACCTTGTGTAAGACAGCTTCTCTGGCTGTCTCAGGTCCAGAGCTAGGTCTGAACAACCACGGGGCACAACTGGCTTGGGGCTGGCACAGAACTGGACTACCAACATGCCACGAAGATGCTCTGTTTGCCTGAGAGAAGTCTTCTTGGCAAGGACTGCTGGGAAGCACTACGAGGAACCAGTGTGAGAATAATAAAGTCTGTCATGAGCATTTTGGAAGCAGTGTATAATCCTTACACCTGCTTTCTCTGTTTCAGTAAGACCGGCCGAAGGAAGAGCACTACTAAATTGTATTAGGTCTTGGTGCTGCTACTGCCACAATGTAGTAGTTCCAAGGTCTCTGCTGAAATAATTAGCTCTCACATGTTAATCAGGAAACTGGTGGGTTCATATTGCATACAGCAGCTTCTTCTCACTTTAGGTTGCAGATAAGATTCTGGGGAAACAGGTAGAAGCTGTCATAGGATATAAGACAGATGCTGTGAAATACAGGAGTTAATGTGTAGGATTCTGCCCTGGTGTTTCCATACATTGGGATTTTTTATTTGTTGTGCATTTGTATATTGTCTGGTATAATGGGGTCTGGTCTGCGGGCAGGACTCCATAACACAAATAAATACCACTATGGCTAATGGCAGACCTTGTGTAACTGCCCCAAAGTTGACAAAAGTTGCAAGCAGTCTGAGTCAGTGCCATTGTGTAAGGAGGTAATTTCTGCCTTGAACGTGTTGTGGCCAGCTGGAATTGTTCTCTCTGATAATTGGCAATCTGGATTTCTCCCAGATGGCAGCATCTCATAAAGAGTATCTGAGAAGAGCTCTGCTCCTCTCTTTAATAAGGCTCAACAAGAGAGCTGTTCATCCCTGTCACCCCTTATCCATTGCCTCGGGCAAGTCTCCTGTCAATTTGCAGAACAAGTCGTTGCTCTGTGTTTATTTTTCCTTTTTATTTTATTTCTTTTTAGAAACTTCTATTTATTACCCTGGCAATGAGCCACCCAGCAAGGAACAAACCGTTTTGTGACAGAAAAGATGACACATTCTGCCCTGGACCAGCCAAAAGCACTGCCACTGATCTTCCCCATGCCATCCTCTAACCCCTCAGGTTGTGTTTAACAAGGCTGTATTTTCCTGAGGCACTCGTTTTTCCAGCAGAGAGAGGGTGAGAGAAGATGATGGCGTGCTGTGCATCCACCCAAAGGCCCCTGAGCTAAAGCCGTTCTGCAGCACACTGCTGGTTAGCGCTCAGATAGGTAGTGACTGAGGGACAGGGTGTTACCAGTGTGTCATTTTAATCCTGGAGCTCCTAGGACTTCCCAGCGCAGCAGATGCTGAAGGGAACGAGACTGTATGTAGAGCAGAAATCAGGGATTATGCAGAGTGTAATTGCTCTCCTGTGTAGCTGGCACTGCAGCAGCTCAGCTCCTGACTGAGGTGATATTTGTTTCTGGTCTGCCTCTTCACCTTTTAATGTGTTTATCCATCACTGTGGTACCCAAGTGCCTCGCAATCTAGAAGATGTTTATCCTCTCTCAGCTATTCCATGAGTGCTATTTGCCCTCTTTTAGCGATGGGAAACCAAGATGCTGATTTATGTAAAAGGTGTGGAGACTGGTAGAACTGTTCCTAGGGGCTTTTAGATCTCTGACCTGAAAAACAAGACAGAAACCCATGTTACCTAACGCACAGTTATTCTACCAGCTTGAGCTTACTTTAACTCTGAAACTTCTGAAAGCTTTGCAAAGACATTGAAGAACTAGCTGGGATCTGTCACAGTCCTGATGCTAGTGGGTTCTGAAATGCAACATGCAGCTCCACTGCTGGGAATGTGTTTCTTGTGTTTTTGTGTGGCTTAGATCCCAGTGGAATCACAGAGAGACCACAAGTCCCAGTTTAATGGAATTGCCCATTTTTCCAGATAAGGTCTCAAGAAGGAATTGTTTCTTGCAGCTAGAATTATCCATCACCACCCTTTCATCCACCACAACTGTGGAAACTGTTGGGTTTTTTTGTTTTGCTTCTTTTCAATATGGACTCAAGGCGTATTGTTACAAAAAAAAGTAGAATATTCCATGCTTTCATGTGTGAGTTAGTGTTCTATACTAACTGCTGAAAGCCAAATGCTTGTGAGAGGACACTCTTGAGTAAATACAGTCCGTCTGAAATGCCTCTAGATCAGAGTAATGTGAGGACACATATTCAAGTTGAATTTTTTTTCCTTTATGTAATTTTGCTTTGCTACATGGTGTCCTGAAACACAGTGACCTCATTTGTCCTTGTTTTCATGTTTAATCTGAACTGATAATCTTAGTTAACCACCCCAATTAAAGCACAGGACCTATTTGCATTAATCAGTCATCAAATACTTCTGAACAATAAACAAATGTACAAAAAACTGTTCATGGACTATTCACCAAAGGAGCTGTTTGCTCCAAGCTGTCCAGGGATCTTTGTGGAAATGCTCTGAAAAGCAAGCTCTGATGTAAGAAGTTTTGTCTCTATTGTTAGTGGTTTGCTGGGAGGGCACCAATGAACTACCAACCCTCCACTTGTGGGACTGGGAGTGTGCAGTGAGGACAGACAGTCTGAGGAAATTTCTTTGGAGCACACTTGGGTTCAGGGTCCATCACAGAAATGAGTGTGTGGGATCAAGATAACCTACTAACTCAGTCAATCCAGCCCACTGCCAATAACCAGGTTACCCCTGCTGGCTATGTAGGTTTCAATGTTTTTCCCAGTGTTCTCCTAATGGGACTTTTCCTGACATCTCTTAGAAAATTTTCCAGTAGATTCTGCTGCCCTAAAGTCTGTCCTGCTGCCTTGCCTACTGCTTAATACTCCTGTTCACACTGAATTATCCCCCTGTCCAACTCTAAAAAAAGAGCTGTCTTGGTTGTCATCTCTACCTTTCAAACACGTCTAGGGGTTTTCAGCCAGGCTCTCTCAGAGTTTGTTTGCCTACATAGTACAGAATTATCCCTTTCAGAGTTTTCTTAAGGCTTACTCAAGTCAATCCCCTTAGGCTCGTAAAATATTTTTCTTGCTAGTTCTTGGTCTCCTTCCAAGCTGTCAATAACTTTCTAGGAACAGAATGCCTGGGACTTAGTGTGGTTCTGCTTGTTGTGGGTGACCAGTGATGGTGGAGGCAAGAAAAGGTCTTTGGCTGATGTCATGATGCAAAAGGAAATGTTTCTCTGGGAAATCTCAGGCTCAGGCTGTACCTGACACAGGGAAGAGTGGACATGGTCAAGGCTCATAGTTGGCTCTAACCAAACCTGAGTGTAGCAGCTGGTTTATAGCAGTTTGCCACGTGTACTCCCCATATCAGGCACTGTGCCAGGAGCAATGCCCCAGTTTACAATCACGTCATGGAAATGGAAATAATGGAAAAAACTTTCTTATCTATGGTAAATATTCATCCCACAGCTTTACAAGATATACTGAGTAGTCTGCGAAGCTGGTCTGCCTGGTGGGCTTTGTTTCTCCACATAAGAGAAACTGAAGGGAGGAAAATTTCCCATGAGGACTCAGAAGTGAAAGATCTGAGCAGGGCAGAGCCACTGCTACTCATCTCCCCCCTGCAAATTCTCTGCTCTTTCTGAGTGCAGAGAAAAGCCTGTTGCTATAGAAACCAGTGGGGAAAATGTACATTATATCATGTTTTACATACTTTTTTAAGGAGATCTTTTAATCCGAGCCTGCCACCATGAAACAGTAATGTTAATAAAGCCCCTGAATGTAACAGTGATTTCAAATCAAATCAAATAATCATCAGTTACTTCAAAAACACCTCTTCTTGTATCCTTCTACCCTAGCCAAGACTCTGGGACAGGGCTAGCAAAGCAGCCCATAATAAGGTAGATGACAGGAGAGTAAATCTAAGCAGCAAAAGGTGTAATGAAAGGTGGGGGGTGGGTTCTATATAGCAGTAAGCAGAGGCTAACATTTGAGGAAGGACAAAAAGGCTAAAAAAAAGTCTTCTTTTTTACTTGTGTGTAGAGAAGTATGAAATAAAGATGAAATGTATATTTTATAGCTTACATTCTAGCCTATCTTTTTGATTATTTACCTGGACAACCTCCTGTTGCCACCCTACCTTTGTAAGCTCTCTTCTGAAACTCTTTTCTGCTGCCCTTTAAAAAATTATCCCACTATTTCCTACTTGCCTTTGTAAAAGGCCTTTGACCCCTCAGACAATCAGACATATTGGACCCCAGGGTCTCGGGGAGACAATGTTCTTTGTGAGGCTGCACCATGAAAGCCTCTCTCCAGCATCAGGCTGGCCTGGTGGCAGCAGCTCTCCTGGGAATCCTTCAGAACAGAAGCCTGATTTAATCCTTTGGATGTCAAAACAGGCCTTCATTCTGTCCTTCCCACCCTTGGTTTGTTTTTTACTTAATTCACCATGATCACTATTTCCTTCCTGATTTGTACTGACCCTGTGACTTGATTAGATTTTTGCCAATATTTATAGTAGCTCCTATGTGTTGACTTGTAATTTCTTCAGAAGAAGGACTTCCTTGCTGTGTTGAGCAATATACAAAATAAATCTGTCTTGTCTTGTTCTGGGGCTGTGATTGGTCCTCAGCCAGGTCCCTGCTTGTTGTCCTGAAAGTAAATACATAAAAACTATAAGCGAGGCTTTGTGCATACTGCTGGGGTTTATATACTGCAGTGCAGGGCGAGGCAGCCGTTGGAATAAAACAACTTAATTACACCAGGTGAGACCAAGTAAGGGTGCACGTGCTCTCAGCATCTTTTCCAGACAGATTCCTTCCTCCAGACCTGCCCTTACTCCTGTGCATTTTCATGACTTCTTGGGTTGCAGTAAGTTCCATGCAGGCCCCTTGAATATCAAAGAAAAAAAAAAGAGAAGAGACTGTATCTCTTTCTTCTCTTTCCAGTGCCTCTGGGACCCGGCTGTAGGTCTGTTCTTTGCTCCTTTCAGGGTCTCACAGTTTCTGAACACACAAAATAAGAGTTTCCCATAAAGCTCTTCCCTGTTCTGTTCTACAGCCAGATGTATTCAGTGGTTAGTAGGGAAGAAGCAATTCCCTTTTCCTCTTCCTGCCTTGCCTTATGTCCCCTGTGAAAGAAGGTAGCCTTGCTCAACATTTCCCAGCCCTTCCCACAGACTATAATGGCTGCTAACTGTGAATAAACAACTGCTAAACATACTGTCTGGTTTAGGGGCTGTAAGCACTTTTAGAGCCCAAATAATATATAGATATTAATAAAATTACTGTAATGATATAATAAAAGGGAAAAAAATGTCCTCAGGAGCATGAAAATCTAACTTCAAAAGCAATTACCATCAGTAACAAAATGCAGTGAGAAGACTAGGATTACTTTAATAAGATTATCTCCTTATTGCCATTTGTTTTTGTGAGTGACTGTAATGCTGCTTCACCTTCATTCCCAGCCAGTTTCTCAGATGCTTCTCACCTTGGGCATTGGCTGGCCCTTGCAGCTGGGGCTCACTGTCCTTCAGGTAGGATCCACCCTGTGAGCACCTGCTCCTTGGTCTTCAGCCTCCCCTACATTTGTGCCTTTGTTGTGAGTGCAATGTTGTTTTTCCATGCTGGGTGGCTTTGTGTCCATGGTGGAAGAGGCAGGAATGGGAGAACATGGAAGGCTGTGCAAATCTGACATCTTTGTGGAGATGGAAAGACTGTGTTTGTGGACATGCGGAGAAGTAGGGAAAATAATGGTAAGGTCAGTGTTATAAGACAAAGGCAGAGACTTGATTTTGAAGACTCTTTAAAAACTCAGCTTTATCCTGTGGGCCAGGGAGAGTGGTTGCAGGGTCAGTAAGGCAGTGCATGGTTTATAGTACAAGGAGTTCTCATTTAGTTTCCCAGAGTCCCTTAACCCAACCAATATCCATTTCTCATGACTTTCTCACTCCCTCTTTAAATCCCCTCCATGTCCTTGCTGCAGACGAGTCCCAGAGCTTGATCACTGGTATATTCATAGTCATACACTTGGGTGGGAAGCCTGTGGAGTGGTGAGGATGTGCTCAGAGGGACCAGGACTCATAGAAGTGGGAGGTGCAGATGGTAACCTGGAGAGATTGCTGAGATAAACAGTCATGTGTCTGCAGAGACCACGTTAAATTGCACCAGGGATCAACACGTCAGCTCTGTGCATGAAGGACAGAGTTGTTGTTCTCTCATGTTAGAGGCAGCATGGGGAAGAGTAACTGTCTGCCTCTGCACATACCTGTATATATAAGTTAATGGTCAAAAAGAAGATAGATAGATAGATAGATAGATAGATAGATAGATAGATAGATAGATAGATAGATAGATAGATGGATAGGTGTGGATATAGACAGAGTTATGTTCCAAACAGGCAAATGTGTAGCCCATGGTGTCCGGAGGACATAAAAGGCTCTTCTAGAACTTACTGGAGATCTCATCAGGGCCCTCAACCCAGAACTCACTTACCCAGATGCACCTGCACAATATAAATACAGGACTTTCCTCATTATTCTTGGAGAAAGTAAAAAAAAAAAAAACAAACCAAAACCAACAAAACAAACAAACCAGGACACAGCTAATAAATAAATCAGGTTTAATCATAAACCATGTACATATTTATAGATAGGGAGGGAGACGTGGTCAGAAAGGTGCTGCCCTGGCAACAGGAATAAAAGAACAGTGTATTTTACCAATACAGTACCAATGAAGGGTGGAACTGATAAATGAATATGGGATTTTGAGTCCCAGAGGCTTATTTTTACAGACAATCATCATTCTTGGTTTCCTGTCAAATTATAGCACAAACCAGCTCACAGCTCTGCTGAGGACACAGCAAGGCAGATGTAGCCAAACGCAGAATTTGAAGGCAAGGGAGGGACAATATATCTGAAGGTGTTTCTGAGGTATATGTAACATATATATTCTACTGTTGTGTACTGTCTTGGGGCCATGCTTTGCCCACAGATGTGTGCACACATCTCATTCCAGTCAGCAAGAGTGGCAAGCTCACATTTGAGAGAATATATTGGACTTTGAGGGCATACAGGAGCTCATCAAACAACAGAGCCAGAAGCAGAACAGGGAGAGAGCTGAAGATAAAGAAACTTGTACTGGGCTGAGAAAGGAAAGAAGTGAATGGACAGCCCCAGATATATCTGACCAGTCAGTTCAATCCTGTTTGAACAGCCAGGACAAAACTTTTGTTCTGAAGGACTTCTGCAGTGCAAATATTTCCGTCAAGGCAACCTTTACTGGACAGTGAGGGAAACCATGAACAAAATGACTTGAGGCATGTTAGCAGAAGAAATACAAAGGAGCTGGCCCTATAACCATTCAGTTCTCTATTTTGAAGAAAAATCCAGTCCTGCCTCTGAAGTGGTCTGAGTCTACATATGAGTCTGGTCACTCTCAGCTGATACAGGCAGAGGACGGAATCATTAGTCCAGTGTCCAGCAAGGCAGAGGGTGGCATTTGTATTATGGTACTCAGAATTGATGTGGCTGCTTTAAGAAACATCACGCCAGGCTTGAAAAGCAGGCAAATGCATTGGCTTTTTGCAGAATAATTTCACTTTCAATCAATGTGCATATTAGGAAGTGTTACAGATGAAAACCACCTTTCACAGGTAGAAAGCAGACACTGTTTAATTTCAAATGCACTTGCCATCTGATTTTGCTAAAAACCCACCCCCAGACAATAAAAAAAGCCAACAAATTCCAAACAAAATCTGTAATACAAACCAACATTCATGTCAATGTCAAATGGTAACTGTCCCAACAACACATAAAATCAAGTTCTTAATGCAGGTGCCCTCAAAAGTGAGTGAAAGTCATGCATCCACATATAGAGGCCGCTCCCAGTCTGGGAATCCTCAGTTAAGACTGCTGCCCTTTGAAATGCAAGTCCCACTTCTTTTAAAAGGAGAGGTCCACACATGCATGCACACGTGCACATGGGCACACAGAGATACACACACATAACCTCCTCTCTCCTAGCAAGAGCTGCCTGCTGGGTAACTGTTGATGCCTTCTGTGCATTTTTGATCTATTTTCTTTGTAATGATAAGGCTGAAATGTCTTTACTTCTCAGGACTGTATTTTTCAAACAAAAAGGGGAATGAAGAGGAACTACATTACAAAGACAAAAAAATGCACTCGTATCTCAGGTGTATGATTTTTCCCAGTCATCTTCAAGGATGATGTTATTTACATTTGTGTCTCAGCAGAATCCACAAGAAGTTATCCTTCGTCCGTGTTGGGTTTTCTCAGTAAACCCCATGAGCCTGTCCTTTGCTTCCACAGACCATTTTTTCTTTAAGGCACTGCATGTGGATGTTGTCTTCAGACAGAAGCGCAAGCCTCCTTCACTGGATTGTGCATTTCTCTCTCTCCCTGGACTGACCTTCCCTGAGAACTTTCGATTTGATATACTTCAGGTCACTGTTGACACTTGGCCGGCGAGCAAAGGGAGAGATCATGCCATAGGCGTCCATGTCCTTGAATCGGCGCATCCGGAAGGATTTCTGTTGGAAAGTGTCACCATACTGGATGGAGATTTTCCTGTGGAGGGAAGGGCTCATCTCGTGAGGTAGCTTGGCCATGCTGAAGAGGACGTAAAACATCTCATCCACATTGGTGTTCTTCTTGGCTGACACTTCGAAGTAAGCACAGTTTTCATCACTGGAGACAAGATTCTCACCTTCATCAGTGCGTACCTTGCGGAAGATTTCACTGTGGTCATTTTTGTTGCCACAGATCACCATGGGGAGGTCAGCTGATTCCTTGGTCTTGTTCTTCAGGCAGGATTTGACCTCAAGGATCTGTTTCTGGAGTCGCTTGACCTCATCAAAGGATTCTCTGTTGTCCAGGCTGAACACCAGGATGAAAACATCCCCTGCAATTAAAGAAAAAGATATTTTAAAGGCTTGTTGGTCACAGCCAGTTTCAGAGGAAAAATTTTTTAAAAAGCAATTCTTTTATTTCCATCTCCTCCCCATATTTTTTGTTTGGTCCTTCAGCACCTATTCACTCAGCTGTACTTTAGTTCTTCTGATTCAACTCCCCACACTTTTCTATAGTGCTGTTGAAAAGACTTTTGGCTATGATGTTACGTCAGTCATACCCAATTGCACTCCTATTTTGCACTGGGCTTGTAAGTTACTGCCAGTTTTCATCTCTTTCATTAACATGTTTCTATCTCAGCTCTGCTGCATTGCTCTTCTTTTTACTTCCTTTCATTTGTAACTCTGTGTAAAACACATCCTGTTCTGACACCAGAAAGAGTGGAGAGCTGGTAGCCACTCAGCCTTAGCCCTTTGATTACACCTAACACGAGGCTGAACTGAAGGTTTACAGCTAATCAGCCCTGAACACCCAAGTCAGGAATGTGAGGTTTCTCGGTGTGCTCTGCTGTCATTGCATTTGCTCAAGTGAAGCAGACCTTGAAAAAAACCTAATACATAAATGACCGAGATCCCCTGCCATTTCCTTTTGACATTTTCCGACTTACAATTCCTTTTGCAAGAAGAAAATATGGCAAATCATCACCTCCTGAATGACATTCGTGTGGAACATGCTAAGAGAGCTTTCAGAGACTAATGCTCACATTTGCACCCCAGAAACTGGTTCTAGGACCTCACTGAATATGGACTGTAGCCTTGTCAGATGTGAATGTCATGTTTCACTGGGCAGTTAGAAAGGTGGATAGCAAATCCCGAAAGAAGGTTTGTTGTGAGCTGTGGCTGAATATATATCTACTGTCACCTTTATAACTAAAGAATATACTCTAGCTCCCAACAGTAATGACTTGACAGTAAAAACATGCAAAACAATCCCACCATTTTCCCTTTTCCCCCCCTTTAAACACATTTGATTAGCTGCAGACTAAAGAGAAAGGGTAAAAGTAGAGCTATTCCTTCTGCTGGAGTATTAAATCAAGGAAACCAGGCTGGAAATTTTAGGAATAAAAAAAAACTCCTTGGGACTTTCTTGGTTAGAATTCCCTTTCTGTGCATTTATATTTGTTTTTCACTGTATGTGTCTTATAACAACATGCCTAATTTGCCCTTTGCAGCTCTTTATACCCACAGAATTTCATTCAGGCATTTATTTCTGACATCAATAAAAATACAAAGCAGGAGGGGAAGGTAGATCAGTAAGGGAAAATCTTGATTTCAGACCTTCATCCACTGGATTTCTCCACTGTAGCTAATGCATTCCTTACAGTGCTGGGAACATGCCGGCCAGGAAATTCCTCTCTATAGAAATGCATCTTGCAGCAAATCAAGCAGTCTGTTTAGCTATCTCCCAAAAACCAGTCATCTCCAGGCTACACTTTTCAAGCTAATGTCTATCCTTATGATCTTCCCCCCAGCTTTCTCACCTGTTAGGATGGAGAGCCTCCTCATGGCAGGGAAAGGGTGATTCCCAGAGGTGTCCAGGATGTCCAGCTGATACATGTCTCCTCGTATGTTGTAGACCTTGCGATGAAAATCCTCGATGGTGGGAGTGTACTGATCCTCGAAGCGGCCATTGAGGAAGCGTGAGACGATGGAGCTTTTCCCCACCCTGGAGGCTCCCAGCACTACCATGCGGTACGAGTTCTTGGCTGGCACATTCAGGTTGCAGTTTCCACCAGACATAGTCTTCATCATTGCTTGGTCCTGAAAGAGGAGATGGCAGAGTTGGAGGAAAGATCAGAAACCAAATGGAGGGTAAAATAAGGCAGCTCCTCACCACCGGCTTGCCAAAGAGCACTCTGGAACATAGTCCTGCATAGCAGAGCAGAGTAATCAATGGTCAATACAGAAATCTTTTCACTGGAAATGCTTAAACTTTTTCAGTCTCATTTCCAGGGAGTGTTTTTTTTTGGTTTGGTTTTGTTTTATTGTTGTTTTCTTTCTTTTCTTCTAAAGTAATATAAAAATGAACGCATATACACTGAAAATAACAGTGAATTTGAATTGTAATGTGCTGTTACATTTAAACATTAAGGGCTGAATTTATCAGCTGCGTTTCAACTGAGACATCAGGTTCCTTCCCACCATCTGCGTCACTCACACATTACCAGATTTTTCAGTAGAACTTGGTTCTCATTTAGATACATAAACACAGAGGTCAGATTCCCCAATATCTTACTGCCACTGCAACTGCCATTAGAACCTAGATCACTTTGTTTGGTTGCCTAAAAAAGGAGCTGCACATAATACTCATTTTCTGACATCAGCCAAAAGTCAGAGAGAAACGAGAATCATGCTTAACATCAGTGCAAGCTAGACATCTCAGTAACTTTAAATAGCTGGTCCCATGCAACATTCATTTCTGATGCAAGGAGCCACAAAATAGCACTGGCTGGTGATAAATTCAAAGATCTGTGCCTCCAGTGACCTTTTAGAAACCAGATTTTAATTTTGCTGTTTGGACTGGTAGTGTGGGAACTCCCTATAAACAAACTATCATTGTTGCAGCAGGATGGCTCTCAATGGGTGGAACTGCAGAAACACAGATTTTTTTAGGAGCTCCAGTCTTTATACATACAGATGTTGTGGGTGCCACTGGCTTTGCTAAGCACGGGTGCTAAATACAAGGAGGAGAAAAGATGAAGGACAGCCATATTAAATAGCTATTAGACAAGATTTCCAACTCCTGACATTTAAAATGAGTCTAGAGACCGTGGAGACTGCACTTTGACATGGCACTCAGATGCAGAAAACTTTGGAAGGAAAGAAAAAGTGCTACTCAGACATTTTTCATGCACCAGTTCAAATGAATTGTGTGCTGAAAGAAAAATACAGCCCCTGTGTGGGGAAAGCTGACTGTTACAGCAAAGGAGGCACATTTTGGACAGAGTTTATTTTGGTTACTAGCTTCTTATTAAAGAATAATCAAGTTCCCACTGTGCCATTTATTTAACTTAGGTGTTGTTTATTTAATGTTACAACACAAGTACTTTATGTACACTGAAAGATCATTTCTGGGTCCAGATCTGGATTCCTATCTTTCCCTTGAGTGAATTTTATCTCCCAAGCTTTTATGTAGCTGACAATTATCTCAGTGAAGAGCTTAAAATATTTTACTTTGTTTAACATGTGCTAAGCACCAAAGCAGAAGTGAGGATACAGTCACTACTAAATAAAGAAGTCTCTGGAATTTTGACCCAGCGTCATTATAAGCTCTGTGCTATAGCCCAAAGAAACAGCAAAACACGACTGTTTATTATTATTGCTATAATTTGCAGCACAACAATGGCATACTCAGCCCTACCTAAAGCACAAAAGAAAATGCAATGCTCTCCTCAGAGTAGCTTACACTCTGAATTGCATTCAGAGAGCAGGACAGCCTAATATTAGAGCCAGACTGATGTCAGAACACAACTTTGGATGGACACACACATGCAGAATGATGGTACTGTTGGGATTACTGGGGCAGGAATGACAACAAGGAGCATGGCTGGTATTTGGACTGGGCTCGGTGTTTCATTTACCACAGGACCTATCTCCAATAGTGCAGAAACACCATATTCAGTCTCTGAAACTCTGCCATGTACACTATCCTACACAGCCAGTCCAATACTGTTTTGCATCCATGGGCAGATAAAAAATTGCTTTCTTTCACCCTCTCAGGCTTATTTATTTGGCAGAGAAGAACAGGGAAATAGATTAGTTGTAAAAACTACAAACTACTTTACCGCCCAGGACCCGTATCTAGAGGTGAGGCAGCTCTTCAGACCGTGATGGACCAGTGTAGCTGCATGAGGGCAAGTGGACTGTGTGGTTTACACCTGCTAGAGAGCAGTTTCCTACAGCTCAGTGCAAAAGCATCTGGGAGTGAGCACAGTTACACATTTCGAGCAAATGCATTTTATGTCCTGTAAAGAACATGCATGCTGAGGGACCTGACCACTTTACACTGTCCTTGTTCTGCCTGTCAAGACATTCAGTCAAGAGAACTCCTGTGCTTTCTTAACTGCATTTCATTTCACTCAAAATACGCTTTTCAGCAGTCCGATTCACGGAGCTGCTACTCATCACCTCTGCTGCGAATCTGACTCAGCGTGTGCCATTGAACTGGGAGCTTATATTTGTGTTTTGTGCCTTCTCTTCTTATCCCCTCAGTCCAGTTTTTCTCTAGCTCAACATAGTCTGCCTTCTTTCCTCCTCAAAAAAGGAATGAAACTCCAGGCTTGACACCCAGGAGTGGCAGGGGGGAGCACAGGGGCTCATACAGTGAAAAAGATTAAAGACAGAAGAAAGGAAACAGAGAGACACCACATGTTCATGTACTAAGTAAAGCAAAAATCAATCAGAAGGGAATGAGGAGACAAACAACCTCCAGCTGGCTTTAATCTACATCTTTTCCTTCCAGTTTATTAAATGCTTAAGCATAGATTAATTCCCAGCGGTACCTTCTGGCTCGATGCTAGAAACTTTAAATTAGTATTTTATATTGGTACAGTGCAGGGATTTCAAAATGTCATAGAAATACAGACAATTAATGTTATCACCACTAAATAAAGGGAAAAGCTCATATGCCCAGAAAGAGCTGAAATTGTGGTCCAAAATCAACATTAAAACCCCATTTCTCCTGACTCCCTCTGTTATCTTCTACCTGCTAACCACCACTCTTTTTTTTATAGGCAGGCATTGGTGTGAATGACAATGAACCTGCTCTTTTGTATGCTCTGGAGAGCACTTGTCTGAACTCTGATGACAAATTTGATCATGAGCGCCCATAGGGAGATATCTAAGGAAGATATTCTTTATTCAACCTGCCCAGAGCTATTGCACCTTAGTTTCCCATTCTCCCGTCAGGGTGTATGCTCTCCCTACCACTCCTCATTCATGAAAGAGTTCTGAACTACCTCCCTTGCACTCCTCTGTCTTCAGCTACTGGTTGTGTCTCTGTTTGCCACCTCAGTGTTAATTGCTGCACCCAGCTAAAAAGGACATAGGCAGACCCAAACTGTATCATGCATAACAGACCCGTCACTTCTTAATCATTACTAATTCCCTGTAATTTTCATGCACACCAAAATCACTCCTGTAGGATGCTTGTTTCCTACTTTCACCCCAAACTCCATGCTGATTTCTTACCTCTTGTTCCTTGGAGGAACAGTTCTGGGTCTCGGTGCAGTCTGATGAAGCTGATGATTTTAATTAGAGGTGGCTGCTCTTGTAAAAGGCTGTTGTTCTTCAGATCCCACGTTGCTTTTTCTGGGCTCAGTTCTTCTCCAGTATTTCCCAAGAACTTAGCAGTATTGGGAAGGACCACAGGGCTCCAGAGGGCATTCCCCCATGGGTGTAAGTACTGGATCAGGCAACAGACATAGGCTAAAGAAGAGTCTCAGAACCGGTGACAGTTTTTCCCTTTGGGCAGATGAGCTCTTTTCCTCACAGGCTCAGTTCAAGAAAAGGGGAGGCACAGTCTCTCCTGCTCCCACTGCCTTTTCTTGCAAGTTATACTTTGTAGACTCTGCTGCAGGGAAAGAATTTCAGGAGCAGCACCTACTCGTGCAGGGTAGTGGGTGC
Organism: Platysteira castanea; assembly: GCA_013397175.1. Lineage (NCBI taxonomy): Eukaryota > Metazoa > Chordata > Aves > Passeriformes > Platysteira > Platysteira castanea. The sequence goes on along the minus strand of VYXC01012581.1, from coordinate 642,812 downwards.
ATCCAGCTGGTCCACCCTCCCTCTGTGCTGCCTCAGATCCTCTGCAGAAAGATCAGGGTGGGCATGGAAGTTGTCTACAGTGACCTTATGCTTCCCCAGATCTTGCCTGGCACATCCCTCCCCACGAGCTTCTTTTCTTCTGGTCTGAGATTTGCTTTAAAATATTCTCTCTCTAGGATAGAAGGGGCTTTTCTTCACATTTGCCAGTTAAATCTTTTTCCTTCCCTCCCTGCCTTTCTCCTTCTCTCTCTCACAACTACTGGCAAATTGCAGATTTTCCTTCTGTAGGACTCACAGATAATTGGCTCAACTCCTCCCTTGAAGTCAGTGTCAGACACAGGGGAAGGAGGGGTGCTGAGGGGGTGGGATTTTGTGCCTATTGGAAAAATCTTTTCTTTTCTCCTCTAAACAGAAAGTTCATGTGCATTGCAGACTGCACATTCCCCGCCTTTCCACCAGAGACCTGTATCTATGCATGTGTGGGGAATGAGCTAGTGTATGTGTACGAGACACACAGAAAATTCATCTGCTTTGCAAGCTGTAAATTCATAAGCTGTTTCTAAAAGCTCTATACTTCCCTGCTGATTTTTTCTGCTAGACAGCAGCAGACTGACTCATGCCCCAAGTAGGGGCTTTCTGTCCATAATTTCTGAGAATCTTTTGCTGTATGGAATGCTTTCCCCTGTTTGCTCAACCTCAAGACGTTTACATTAGAATTGCTGGTTGGTTTGATTAAGAAATGAGAATAATGTGCAACTGTTGTTCTTTCATTAATATTTAAATAAATGAAAAACTAAACTAGGGGTGAGTAATAGAAATGTTAAAAAAGGTCAAACAAACTGAAAGTGCATGGCACTGAAGCTCAGGAAAAAGAGAGAAACAAACTAAAAATAGGGTGAATTCAAGGAATTTGTTCAGCTCCAAGTGAAACATTGCATTTGCAGTTTATTTAATTGCTGATTGACTTGAATTTTTTCCCCTTTTTGAGCTGAAGTAATAGGTCTATGCATTTATTTTAAAAGATGTCAAAATCTTGCTTTTGAAAGATTTGAAATTAAATACTTCAGCATTTCCCACTTAAAACTCCTGATTGGGAGTGGGGCAGGAAAGGAAGAAAAACACTGAGATTTTCAAGATATTTTGACAATAAGAAATGGAAGGGAGCTACAGCCTTCCAAATGCAAACATAGTTTCAGGTCTCCAACAGTTCTCCCTATTTTTTTTTTTCCTCCCTGAGAAATTTACTCTTTGTTGAACACAAAGATTATTTCAGCTACCATGTATGTATCATCTCAAAACCTCCTCCCCTCACCAATTCTGGCAGCTTTTGAGGAATTTCTAAGATGCTTCGCTTTCTCTCCTCCTTTTCCTCGGAGCACAGGGATGTTTCTGTTGCCACCCTTGGAATAAAGCTTCCCTCCTTTGCTCCTGGTGCTGCACAGTAGCCATCCACAGTCATCTGCAGCAATCACTGAGGAGGGTTCCACGGCTGTTGCAGGCACAGCCTGACACGCCTGTGAGTGCCTGTCTGCCCACAGAGCTCAAAGGATACAAAACAGGCTATGGGATGAGTCCAGCTGGAGCTGTGAGAGGAAGCAGCTCCCACTGAAGTCAGGGTCATGGTCATCCTAAGCAGGATGTGCATCTGGGGACTCACAGGCTAACACAAAGGCAAAACAACATTGATCAAATTTGGGAAGCAGCAGATCCTGCAAACAACTTTAGATTTGGGAAGAAAGGGAAGTAGGTGGCAGAGCACCACTGAAACATTGTAGCAATACTGAACTGGTATTAGGTCATGACCAGAACTGACCTCTTCCTGGACCACTGTACCAGGTCTTCTTTACCAGCTCCTGAGCCTTTTGGCAAAAGGTGGGGGAGTACTTTTATGGCTCAGACAAATTTTTGACATAAACTATAAAGTTTCCCATTTCTAAGTCATCAGTTCAGATCAAACCTGGACCATTTCTGGTGTCTTGTCAGTTCTTGTGTAGCTTAGATCCAAACAGAGTGACCAGCATCCTGGTATCATTGCCATAGGAAGAGGAATGGCCGCAAAACCTAGCCAAGTGAAATCCTGTAGTGCTACAGAAAATGAACTCCTCTTTCATCCCTGTGGCTCACATGTCAAATGTACCGAGTTCTCTACCAAGAAAGAAGCATAGTCATAGTGGAGACCATCTCATCAGCCTGGAATTTCAGCCTACTCAAGCTCTTTTGTATATGAAATGCAAAACCCTTGGCTAGCTGGCTTTACCCAGCCCAAACTCCTACTCAGCTCTCCAGCATTCTCTCCAGCATTTCAAGTAACCAATCAAGCTCAAATGATAACAAAATAAAATAAGAACATACTTAAATAGGCACCTTAGCTTTATTTGATCTCTTATCAAACAGCTAGTAAAATAATAAATTCTTTTTGAAGTAATAACTTTTGAAAGATAACTGCTAACTGTAAGGCTTCAGAGGCTTGAAAGACATTGTTGTAGCTTTTTGGCTTGGTGTTTTTTGTTTCATTTCTTCTGGTGTACTACTGGTTAAGGAGTTGACAAAAAGCTGAGCTTTCCTGTTTCCCCTCAGGGCTTAGGAGACCAGAGCTCAAAAAATCCCTAATTTTTCAAAGACATCCCAGGAGTGGCTCTGATGGAGAAGTCACGTTACATCTGCCCTCATCTGAGGAGTAGGGATGGCAGCACCTCTTTGCTTTGAGGGTTATAAGGAGAATAAGTGAATCAGAGAGACAAAGTCTCTGCCAAAGCAAGAGGAGAAGTTTCCAGTCTCAGCAGTTTCCTCCAGTTAGTCAGAGACCATCAGGCTTTCTTAGAGCTTGCAGACATTTATCAGTTTAAAAGCCAGGCTTGCAACGTATTATTCTCTAGAGGCATTTCTCCCTCCCACTCCTCCAGTCTATAAAGAAAGCTTAATGAGGTTTTTATCTGGCTGAGGCTGTCTCGGAGGATGATAGGCAGTGGCTGCAGAGAACCACCACTGCTAAGAAGGGCTGTGCCTGCCTTGCTGAGTGACAGGCTGGAGGGAAGGAATGCCATCCAGAGGGACCTTGACAGACTTAAGAGGTGAGCCTGTCGGAACCTCATGGAGTTCAGTAAGGCCAAGTCCATGGTCTTGCACATGGGGTGGTCCCAAGAAGAAATACAGGCTGGGCAGGGAATGAATTGAGAGCAGCCTTGAGGAGAAGGACGTGGAGGTGTTGGTGAATGAGAAGCTTGACATGACCCAGCAATGTGCACTCACAGCTCTGTATCCTGGGCTGCATCAAAAAAAAAGTGGTCAGTAACTCGAGGTGGGGGATTCTGCCCCTCTACTCGACTCTCATGAGACCCCACCTGGAGTGCTGCATCCAGCTCTGGGGCACTCAAAATACTAGGGCCATGGACCTGTTGGAGTGGGCCTGGAGGGCCACAAAGATGATGAGAGGGATGGAGCGCCTCTCCTGTGACAACAGCCTGAGAGACTGTCTCCTTTCCTGGAGAAGAGAAGGGATTCCTTATTGCACCTTCCAATACTAAGTAGAGCCTACAAAAAAGAAGGAGAGGGGGTAGGACAACTGGTAATGATTTCAAACTGAAAAAGGAGAAATTCGCATTATATTTAAGAAAAAAATTACTTACTATGACAGTGCTGAGGCAGTGGAACAGGCTCTCCAAAGAAGCTGTGGATGACCCATCCCTGGAAGTGTTCAAGGCCAGGCTGGCTGGAGCTTTGAGCAATGTGGTCTAGTGGAAGGTGTCCCTGCCCATGGCAGGGGGATTGGAACTAAATGATCTTCAAGGTCCCTTCCAAAAGAAATCCTTCTGTGATTCTGTCGTTTGTTGATGCAATGGCCATTAGCACACGTAGCTGTTGTCTCTGATGCTGGCTAGCAGGTCCTGCCAGCTCATCCATGGGGCAGCCTCAGCTGTGGAAGGTGCTGCAAACTGTGCAGCTGTGACTGGTAGACAAGGCAGCTGTGTGGCTTTTGGCCCTGCCTAGACCGTGGGTGTGCAGAGTGGAGGACTGCAGAGGGCGAGTCAAGGGAGGCGAAAGAGTGTGGCAGAAAGAGGCTGGGTGGAAAGATGTACAGAGGAATGGGGAGAGACAAGAGGAAATTACAGCTGATGTGTGTTGCACCAACCACCTGGTTTCAACCTAAATGAAGTGACTTGCTATATGGGCAGGCACAACTGCTCCTCAAACCTCTCCAAGGAGTTTTGTTCTCCAAAGAAGGCTTCAGCTCTCGGGCAGCACACATGCTGACTAGGATGCAGGGCAATGTGGGCTCATGAAGCCAGGTTTCACTGTCATGAGTAGTTTAATACCTTCTGCAGCTTCAGGCACTGGCTGCAGCTGGAGACAGAGACTGATGTGCTGGGCTGATGCAAAAGGACTGATCTGTTTCTCTCCACCTTAAGGCACATGACAGAAGTGACAACCACATGCCGTTCATCTCTGGTCAGAATTAGTTCAAGACAAAAGATGTTCCAAACCTTTTGTCTCCTCTTCAAAAGCAAATGCAACTGAGATTAAATATTTAAACTGGGTTTTTCTCTCTTTTCCCATTCCTTTTCATTCTCCTTATTATTCAGTAAAGCAGACTCATTTCTCCACCCCCTCACCTTCCTTCCCTACCTCCCTCCCACATTCATCCCTCCTGCTTGGTGCTCCTCCCTTCCAGCAGTGCTGAAAAGTTGGTGTTCAGGAGCCAGTAAATTGCAGGTACCAAGTCATATTCTGAACAGCAAATAGATGGGCAGCTGATCTGTTAGTGCCTCTGAATTATCTGTAGCGCCCCCCTCCCCAGCATTTAAACTCAGTGAAGGGCTCTCCAGGGGTGTTACAGTGACTGGGAAAATAACTAATGATCATCAGTTACGAGTGAGAACAGTAATACTTGAGAGAATGCAGCTGGAGAAGGCATACAATTTAGAAAGTGGTGGTTTGACTTATATTCTTGGTCCTGTCACAGAATTTGTGCATGGCTGTAATTTCACAGTGTCCTAGGGTGTAAAATGTATTAATGGTATTTACTGAGATCCCCGCAAAATGGAAAAACATTGCTGTGAAAAATGAATTCAAGTCACCTCTTCTTTGCTGCTTTTCTTGTGAATCAGTTTTTTATTACATTTTAATGAAATATTTTTGAGAAAAGACTGCATTTCTAGTGCCTCTCCTTTCCCCAAAAGCTCTCCCCCGACTGACACCTTCCAAAAGACAGAGACGAAAATGATTCCTTTTGGGCCATTTCCACAGCTGTGTTCCCAGTGATGTTGCTTGGATCCCCAAGATATGTACTTACTTGTCCTCTTTTACCATCCATTCTTACTCCTTACCAAGGCTGCTGATCATCTCTTAAACATTTTTACCTGCAATAGGAATATGGCCAACTAAGGGGAGCGGAAGGGGGAGGAAGGAGAAGGAAGACTTGGGAAAAGAAGAAAAGGATTGAGGATGAGAGCCCTGTAAACCTTCACAGAAAAATAGCTAATCAAAAGCACAATTAAGCCTCATTAGATACAGCTGAAAACAAAGACAAAACAAACGGAATGAGAAGAGGTGCATGAAAAATGTATGAGAGAGAGACTGACAAGCCAGGGCCCTCTGCATCCTATGTGGTACTGCCTGTGACCAGCTATTCTATTTGGGTCTCCATTAAGAAGTGGCAATTGCAAATCTGGGTCTGGCCACTATATTTTGTATCAGCTGGTTCCATATAAACATTCCCAGTCAGAAGCTCTTCTTGCCTAGTGAGTTGTCGAGGGCAGAAATTTTTTCTCTAAGGATCTGGTTTCTCCCATTCCTTCATACCCCACCAACACCTTCGATCTACGCCTGTGCCTCCAGAAAACGGGGTTAACTCACCTGTGAAACCTGTCAGTCTTTACAGGTACATCCTTCTAGCACAGCTCTGCTCACACCAATGTCTTTTTATGTCTGGCTGCCAAACTTCTCTAAATCCAGTGCCCTGAAGCCATGAGTGGACTACATGATGACAAGCTGATCTCTCAGACAATTCCCTTGGTTGTCTTCCTGGAGCCAGAGCCTGAGCACTAAAGCTGTCTAATACTAAGTGATCTTTTTGGGTGACCACCCTGAAGCTCCGTGGTGGCTCTGGCTCTACATCTGCATGATTCTGCACAGGTTATACTTGGGACTTGGTTTCACTGCAGTTATTAATGAGAACATGTGAGTTGGAGCTCTGTGTCTTCACACAGGGTTAATTGTTTCTGTGCCCTCCTCTATCTAAAGGATCAGCTCCATGTTAGAACCTGGGCATTTACAGTTCCTTTATTAAGAAAATAAGAATGTGTTAGGGATTGAAAAATGCCTCATTCCTTTGATTTGAGAGATATCATACACCTTTATTTTTCATGAAAGGAAGCCAGTGAATGGGAATATCACTCTGAGGGAAGAACAGGTGATAATGACAGGTTATTCTTTTATATTTCTTTTTTGTTCTTGTTCTGTTTCCCCCTCTCAGAGGACTGCAATCATGTTCTCAAGAACAGAAGTAAAATCCATTGTAATAGTAATAATGGTAATACTACATACTCTTAGTGTAACTTTTTTGCTAATATCTCCACACATTCTGCAAATATCCAAGAAGTTAGACTCAGTCTCACCTGTGCAGCAGGAACATAAATATTTTAGCAACTTGCAGATGGAAAAACTGAATATGCATACAGGTTTTAAACAGTTACTCCCAGGTTACTTGGACCAAGCATCTCCAGACTTAAGCTGCCCCTGCTCACACCCTAAACTAATTGAGCAGCCATTATTAACAAGCCAGCCGCTGTGCGTGAGTCAGCTGGTGAGAGATTAGGCAGCTTTTGGGTCGTTCAGAGCATGAGCAGAGTGAGTTTCATCTGTCTGCAAAGGGTCACACAAATAATAGCCTCAGGCTGCACAACTGGAAACAGTCCCCAGTCCCCAGCATCATCTGTATGGCCAGGAGGTGACACAGCACACAGAGATGTGTGTGTAACAAACCCATTGCAGAGCATCAAAACCTTCCTGGGAAGTACAGTTAATGGACATGTCAATGACCTCATCTGCGTCCTTGAAAGGAACCAGAGCACAGAACTGCTTTGGCCCAGTTTTCAAAAGGCAGTATTGCCTGCTACAGTCTCTCCACAAATACATGTCAGGTCCTCAAAATCGTAAAACAGGCTTGAAAACTACAAGATTAAAACCAACTAGATAAGAGGAATGAGACCCTCAGGGTGCTGCAGGGTCAGGTTTTTCTCTGCAGTGGAAATGACTAGCATCTTATTTTTCAGTTAAAAAATCAGAACTCTGATTAAAGCTTCTATATTTTCACATATTTATGGACGGGGGTCAAATATGGCCCCTTTCGTTAATGTGAAATTGGAGAATTTTCCTGAACCTATCTGGTTCCTCTGCCTGCAAATCTCTCTGATCATCTGTAATCAGGAGAAACCAAGTTTTTTAGCAACAGCTACAATCAGGTCTTGTTTGTATGAGGCCAGCGGTGCCGTTGCCTGCCTCCCCAAGGGCCAGATTTTAAGGCTGGGGCAATCCCCTTCGAGCCGTGCCCAGCAGAAGCAGGAGGGCAGCACCAGCCTTTCCTTGCTACGAGCCCGTGTCCTCTGCTCAGGTGGTGTGAGCCTGGCACCCCAGTTTTTGCAATGCAAAGAGCGATCATTCTGACATGAAAGCCTATCAAAGTGCCTTTTACTCTGGTGTAAATGACAAAGCAAGCTGCTGAGTCAAAAGAAATCGGATCTAAGGCATCTTCTCTGTGTTTTTTCTGGCTGAAGGCTCAGAGGACGTTTGTAGGAGTATAAATTTACCGATTACCTTTTCCATCACTCTGCATGTTCCCAGCTTTCCTCTGTCCAGAGTAGCTTGTTCTTCTTAGATAATTACACAACAGTCCAATTAACAAGAAAACTTTCCCTCTTCAGCACCCAATCAGACTACCAGATTATTAAAGGCTCCCATTGGCACTGACCTGCACTTTGCTTCCAATCAGAGGGCAACTGCATCTGTGAAACAAACAGAAGGGACAAATTTAATTACTGGCAAACTAACTCGTTAGGATTTCCATTCCTGGTATTACTGGAGTGTAGAGAAAAGGGTTTGTGGTTTATGTGGGAGGTCAAACAAAGATGGGAAAGGGGCTAACCATAAGAATTTGTGCTGTAAATCACTGCTAATTAAGATAAAATGCAAAAAACAGGGAACTGCTTCATCTGCCAGCCTCTTCCATACCATAGAGACCTAAGTCATACTGCTTTTTTGTTCTCTCTCAAGGATTTGACCCTTTTACCATAAAATGTAGGTCCATATAGTGTCCTTCTTAAGGAAGGGGTTGGGGTAAGAGCCTAAGGAGTTCAAGTTTTTCCACTTTTGCACTTGAAGACCATTTATGCAAGCGCCTGGAAATAGCAGTTCCTCCTTCCCAGTGCCTTTGAAAGGCACTTTATTTTAATGCTACAGAAGGGAAAGCAGGCACAGAGACTCATGCTGAACTTGTGATTCCTTTGATGGGTAACAGCACAGACTCTGTGCTGTCAATGAGGACTTGAAACCAAATTCAGCAGCAAAGGTAAAGCCCTCGGGACATCAAAGCAGAAGTGCTGCAAACCCGTTGCTCTGGCGCAGTCACCCATCCGTGGCACAAGGGCCGTGGGTACACACAGCTCGCAGAGTCCATCAGTCTGCTCTGCTGATGGAGCAGAGCCTCTGCTGCAGGTCGATGGTTTGTTTTGCTTCGGGATGGACTCCCGCTCTTTCAGGCCCACGGCATTGTTCAGATGGGGAGGTGGATGGGAGGAAGTGCAACTTGCTATGCAAGTTGGCATAGCAACCTCAGGCTCTGTGCTTTGAGGCTTATGCAAACACGAACAGGTTGAGAAGGTGGGAAAGGGCACTTCCCTTCTCTCGCAGCCTCGTCAGCAATTGCTTCACATCCTTGGCAATTAAACAGAAATAAACGACCTGTCAGAGCTTTGAGCTTCCTGCAAAGCCTCCCCCTTTGCCCTGCTTTTCCTTAGGGAGGCTTTACAAGCTTTTGGGCAAAAGCAGGAGCCTGCAAAGTGCCCTTTACTCCATCCATCGCCCAGGAGAGCATGACCTGAGAAAGGCTACTGGCTTTCTGGGTTTTACTCACCACCAGCAGCCAACCAAGGGTGCTGCAGGTACAGAATGCATGACTAAAAATAGGATGGATGACCCACTGACTGCTGTGCTTTAGCCCTTACACACTCAGCCTTACCAAACCACGTGCTCCGGGTCTGCACCACAGAGGCACAATCCTGCACTTCCAAGGAGAAGATGAAGAGGATGTATGACAGCTTTCTGCTCTCACTGCCAAGATGAAGCATGGAGGTTTTAGGTACTAAGTGTTTTCAAGTGAACAGCTAAGCAGCTCTTCTGTCCTCCACATTTAAGCAAAGGAAAAGGTGAAGAAAAGCCAGGAGTTTTGTTATCCTAATGAATCTCCAAGATACTTTTCCAGCATATAGGAGCGCATGAGGTTGATTGGAGATCTGCTTCCATCTTGGCTTACTGCATCCTCAGTAATGAGTTTTCCAGACACCACTAGCAACTGCATCTATCATGCTGGACAAATTTTATTTGTGAATACTGAAAAGGGCAAATAGGGAATAAATCTGATGTCCTCACTGTAGCTGAGCTAATGTAAACTCTTTCCAGCAGGGAGAGCTTTACACTGGACAGATAGGCAGCTTGGTCAGAAGTGCAAAAGGGCACTGCGCTGAGCTGAGCATATGGCTGCTCAATAACCACTGCAAATCCTTGTGGTTTTACAGTAAATCTCCTAACAGCTGATGAGTCCTTCAGGATTTGGATCTGTGTGATGAGAAGAAAAAACTCCTCAGTTTTATTTCTGTTTTAAAGCAGGGAAAGTAACACAAAGACAACAAAACAAAGTTTCCACGATTGCAGAGAAAATTCTGTAAGCATCATTGGAATTAATCCTACAGATCCAAAGGTTTAGAAGTGAATGCAGGTCATTCCTATTTTCATTCAGAAAATAAATATTAATAACTTCTAGGCCAGTTTCATGGTTCAGGAAGAGGTGACTCATGCTTCAAGATGCTTGGCAAGCCAGCATTGACATTGCTACAAACACCTTCAGTGTCCCATTAGCACCTAGTCAGAGGTGCTAGGACTTCCCACATAGCCACCGCAGAAGCAAAAAGCCTTGGCTGCCCGGGTTGGTATCCCTCGGTGCCTTGGCCTGCCAAACATGCCCTGATGTGTTTCTCAGTGAACCTGGCCAAGCCTCCTTAGGATCATCAAAGGTGGTGAGGAGCTCAGACAGTTCTCTACTGCTCTGTGGCTTTTTTCTACATGGAAATCATCTCTAGCCAGGGTGCAGTTTTCCAGCACTCCTGACACTGAGCTTCAGGGAATTTTTTATATGACTTGATGAACCAAAGCCCATCCATACACATTCTTTTGGGGTACTTCCATTTTTTCTCATGCTCTGGAACAGGAGAAAGCAGAGGAAGGTGACAGGAGCTGACAAGATGGATGTACTTATGAAAAAGGAACAGCTACATGAGGTGCCTTTAACAGCCTTTCCAGCCTCTGCCCCGACTCCGGTCTCACAACTGTCCTGTTTGTGGCACACGAGCATCATGAAAATGGGTCTGCAAAGGGAAGGGAGAAAGGGACATTCACACTTTGTGCCAACATATCTGGAGGAGAACACTGCTCCTGCTAGAGCCTGCCCCGAGCAAGCACAGACTCACTGGGCTCACACTAAAGAAGGTTATGGCCTGTTCACCAGCACCTGGGCAAACTAACACTTACATGCAAACTAATACTTACATGCAAAACCATGCAAGCCTGCACTGAAAGGTCCTCACATTTGGTGGCTTGAGTCTGTAAGCTTCCTTCAGGCTTCCTTTTTGATCAACCCCAGGCTACAAAATGAAGATGAAAACTGCAGGTAGCCCTAAGAATGACATGGCAGGTACTGTTACCTCCCCTCTGGTTATTGCTGAAGGAAGACACGCAGACCTAAGGCTGCAGCGTGCCAGGCCCAACTACAGCGAGGTCACACAAAGTCCTAAATAACCAAGAAAAATGCACCAGAACAATTTTAAACTCTTCCTTAAGCTAAAGGTTTTGCATTCCCTAATTGTCCCACAGTTGCAGTGCAGAGAGGTCCTGGAATATCACCTGTATCTGTGTGTGGTAATGGAGATATCCCTCAGCTTCACTCAGTCACTTGCTACCGACCTCACACAGACAGCATCCCCCTTCCTCACTGACCACTGTCTGTCCCAAGAGACAGTCTGACCCAATGGGCCAGAGTTATGTAGGGGCACCATTGCCTTTTGAGGCTGTGACAGAGTCCAGTGCAAACCGTAGGCCAAGCACACACGGACTGCACATCAAGTGTGATTTGCTGCCTGCTGTTTCTCTCCAGTGTCTCTGCAGCCACGGCTCCTTTGCATTTCCTCCTTGCGGTAGCAGCAAGACTAACCCAGCATACAGACAGAGTTAGAAAGTCAAATCCCAGAAGTTCGAGGGAGTTGTGGGAGACACGGTGAGTGCCTTTCACAGGGATTGGTTTCTTTTGAAGGAGGTTGACAGGCAATACATTTAAAATGGGCTGAGTGGCTCTTGGAGGGGGTGCCTTGCAGGGGGTGGCAGAGGGACAGCGTCGAGCTGCTCATTGTTCTCCTGTCTAGCTGCTACCCCCTCAGTCTTTCTGCTCACAAAGGGATTTACCAGCACTCCATGCCAGCCATTTTCTTGGATTTGGCCTGATGACCAGAGCTGCCCTCAGATGAGAGGACTGCCAGATTCCTTCACATCTCTGCTGCTTTCTGTTGTCTGCCATCGTCAGGGAGATAAGAGAGGATCATGGATACAGCGTCCGAGTGTGATGGAGTTGAAGTCAGTGGCTGTGGGGAGTGGCTGGCACTGCTGCCATCAGACCTTTAAGGAGCTCAGTAAGACAAGCAGATGCCAATCTGTGGTGAATGCAGCGCTTGTTCTCTGCAAAACCTCCCTCTGAAATCCCTCTTTGGCCAGCAAGATACAAGTGAGCACGCACTTAAAAGAGCCCTGTTAGATAGTGCACCCCAAGCTTGGCATCATACCATTGTAGGCTTTGTCTCCAGCGGCATTTGGGGGCAGGAAGGGGGAACATTACAAATACTTCCCTTTCCTCTGCCACCTTCCTGCACCCAAAAGTTCCCTCTCACTCTCTAGTATTGACTCTTACCAGTCCCATGCAAAGTTAGGCACTGGTCTACTTGCTGTAAAGCTCTTCCCTTCTTCCAGCACTCATTGTTCCATGTTGGGCACTGCAGACAGCAAGTGTCAGAAGGAAATCAACCATGTTAATAGAAATGGATTTTTCCCTCCATACAGATGGACAATGAATGTTTTTAAACACAGTCTCAACAAGATCTGCTAATTTGTACCTCTGTAACCCCACAATCCTTTCTCGTAAGAAAGCAAAAGAACAGATGGATAATATTATGAAACTCCAGGGAGATGGATGGTTGCATAGTGGACACATTTGATCCTTCTCCAGTTCTCAGACAGGACTCCAACAAAGTACTTAATTTTTGAAGCCCAGCCTGCAGTCACAACTAACCCTGAGATTTGCACAGCAGTCCAGGTTCAAAAGCACCCACCATGGTTGCATCAGCAGTCTAAAGAGAGAAGGGATATGTAGACAAGACAGTAAGAGCAAGTTGTGTCAAATGCTAACTGCTGGAAACAGCAAAAAGCACAGATGCTCCCTGGGAGGCAGAAAGGCAAAGCAACAGTGTCTAAAGAGACATGAGAGGAATAGTGGGCAGCAAATTGGTCTTGGCTCCACAGGTCATGCATGTCAGCCAGAAAACTAAACACAAGCAGTTTGGTCTGCATTGCTTTCTGTCACAGCCTTGGAAGGCAGCACTTAACTACGGAGGTGACTGTGGCCAGCAGTCTTGTGGAACAGTGATCTTGAGTGTGGGCACTTACCAGAAAGGTACTGGGGAAACTCACTGCTTAGAGTCCAGCTCAGATCCCTGTCATCTCCAAGAGGGTCACATCTCCCTCTCCTCTCAGTCACACCCTGCCAGAATCCACCACAGGAATCTGTAAAGGAAGAAACCTGTTTTTTACGTACCTGTTTTGCCCTGTTTAGGGCAGGGACAAGCCCTAACTTCTGGAAGTATGACCTGAACATCACATCCCTGGCATCTCAAGGGTTGAGAACCCCAAATCTTGCTGGGGTTACTCCTCCTTGAAAGCGGGGATGACTGTGACACTATCCCATGGACCCTGGTAAACTTCTTTCCTCTGGTCTCCTGGGCTTGCTAATGTTGATACAATGATACCCCTGCAAATCAAGGAATTATGAAACTTGGTGTATGAGATACCCATAAAGAGACACCCATAAAGCCTTTCCTATAAAATAGCTCCTTTGTGAAATGAGTAACTGAAATAAGAGCATCTGCTACCTCAAATACAGATAGGTTTTTCTGCCCAAATTAAAGGCAGATGAAAGGCTTTTACCTATTACTGTTCCCGTGAAAAGCAGGCAGCAACATTTGGAAAAGGAAATACACGGAAGAATGGCCCTGAAGAGAGCCTGGAGAAAGGCTGCCGTGCTGTATGTTCTTAAAAGACTTCAGGACCCAAGAGGAAAGAAGCTGCATGGAAGCAGGATTTCATACCTCCTTGTTAAACATACAGGACCATGTCAAAAATCTCCAACTGCATTAACAATTTCTTTGCCTGGTGGAAATTACCCTTTGTTTGAAAGACATAACAGCTGTAGATCCATCCCTCCATAGGTAGTAAGGCCTTTGCATATGAGAAACATCTAAAATAGGGAGATAAATAGAGGCTATAACCATAGTCCACAAAAGCCCCAAGGATGCAGACATCAAGGAAAAGAGAGAACTGTTCGGCGGGTTTGTGGAGCAGACATTCTGTCCAATGCCATGACAGTCTCTCAGTGCTGGCATCCATCTGGTTTTGGACTAATCTCCAGGGAAAGTGGTGAAAGACACTTTGCTTTTTGTTGCTTGTATGAAGCTTGGCAGACTCATACTCTGGGAGGTGCCCTGTAGCGAGCAGTCCTCTTCTGGCAAGGAGTTACCATCACAATAAACACCAGCCTTTCTTGCCCCTAAGTAACCCAAGGAGATTCACAGCCCTGCCTTTCACAAACAAGAGTCCCAGGAATCTTCCAGGGCAGGCTGCAGCACATTTCAGCCTTCAGACATAGCAGGGCAGGGAACCCTCACTATCAGAAATCCAGGTTTAGCCTGCATTATGAAGACTTCTTGGAGGCAGTGCAGATAAATAAATGTGGAATGCGCAGCTTAAAATGGGAAGCTGTCCATCTGACTGTCTCCAGGAGTAATTTTCTTTGCTTCCACACTGGGACCCTGGGCAGGTCCCTCCCTGCCCTGAGGCCTGAAGCTATTCTTGGTGGTGCTGCTGGATCAATATTGCGGGGAATGGAGAGGTGATGTATGGTGCTGTCAGAGGTGGACAAAGGAGAGCATGCTCTTCTCCTCGGGAAGGAGACAACAGCACAATGAGTGTGGAAAGGTGTCAGTCAACATTTGAGTCCCTCCACAAGGCCAGACCTCTGCTCTTCCAGCAGCAGGAATGCCAATCATCTGGATGAGCTTGTTGTTCTGCTGCTCCAAGGCTGACTGATATCAGCAATTAAAACTGCATTTCTTTTTATGGCATCTTGGTGTTGTTGCCACATCTGAGGAGCTCAGACACTTTGGAGGCAGAGTTCAGAGTGGGCTTTGTCTTCTGGAGGGGGCTGTAAAGGCCACACTGGCAGTGAAGTCAACGCTCATGTCATACAGACCCTCTCACCATGTTAACTCGATTAGCATGTGTTTTGTGGTGGGGGTTGCTGTGTTTTGTGTTTTCATGCTGCAGATCAACTAATTTTCGTGGTCCAATTAGAGTTACAGCTGCTAAAGCCTAAGGCATGACTGGCTGATTGGGTTTTGAAGAATGTGACATTTTGCAGCTAAAAGCTTTATCAAGGGTAAGCAGCATTAACCTCTTTTCTTGCTTCCTTTTTTCTCTTTAAGCAACAGAGATTTGCTGTCTACAGCTGGACCCACTGCTCACGCCAGAGTCTGGGCAGCTCATGATAAATGACTGCTTCCCCACAGCTTTGCATCCCAGTCCTCCCAGCTCAGCCAGTGAGTGCCCCAGCCTACTGCCAGGGAAGGTAGAGCCCCCTCATTAAACCATAGACCTGATGTGAAACAGTCCCTGTGCAAACACAGGCATGGCAGAAACTCCCCTGAATGTCCCGGCTGGGCTGGGGCTCCCATTTGCTTTAGTAGAAGTGGCCTCATCTGCCTGCTCATCCCACCTTCCCAGACTGAGTTACTGCTCCGTATGGATATAATCTTCCCTGCTCCATATGGATGTAACCATCCCTGCTTCTCCCCTCACACTCTTGCTGCACTGCACCTACACACACCTGGCTGCACACTCACGGGAAGCTCTCGGCACACTGGGAGTTAACGGGACATTACCTTAATAAACAGGCAGATTTAACCAAAGCCAACAATGCTGCCAGAATGGCCCCAAGCCCAGCTTTGACGTGACTCTGGAAAGGCCACCAGCACATGGGTGAACGAGCCATGGCCTCTCTGGCTTCTTGAAAGTGAAATGCCACAGTGCAGAGAAACAGGGGTCCTTGTCACAGAGATAATCCCGGATGAGCAAGAGACACCTTGTCCTAAGCCTCCCTCTGTGTGATTCATCTGCAAAATACTGGCTTGAAAAACTTTTGATTAGGAGTCTCCTTCCAAAATGGCAACCTCCCTTCACACTCTGTTGCCCACTGAAGGGATTTCCTCCTCTCATACCAGCCAGCTCTCCCCATTCTTTATAAGGGTCTTGAGAGAGAGGCTACCAGAGCTGTTCTGCGTCATGGTACTCCCTAAGCCAAAGGAAGAACCAGGGGTTCTTCCCTGCGAACAGTGTTTTTCTGTAGATACAGGCTCACAGCAAGAGCTTGACTTTTAGAAGGGAAAGGAAATCAAATACTTCAAAATGTGTCTGCTTTGAGGATTAAATCTTATTCATTGCAGCCTGTTTGTATATTTAGCACATGTTCTTGGCACAGATATAGCTGCAATTCTCATTTCATTTACACAGCTGCAAATCCCCATCTGAGTTAAAAGAAGAGGGTAAAGTCAGAGCCTGTAAATCTGCTCTGGAAAAGATACTCAGTCTTGTAAGTCACAGTTTACACTAGACCTTAACCACAAGAGACTGAGAGGTTGTCTATTTACCGTTAGAGTGAGGATGCAGAACTTACAGACAGTTTACTTCCAGAAGCCAGTTCTGCCCCCATCTGTAGCTGCAAAGCATCTCAGCACATTATGGGTAATTAGCTGCTCAGTGGTGAAAGGCTGCTGTAGTTTCCATCGAGATAAACCATACCCGTATTCTAGGCATTGAATGACAGCCTGGCACCACTGTCAGAGTCTGGCTCCTGAGTGTGCTTCAGTATGCTCAGCAATCCATAAAAAATACACTTCCTTAATCTTCCAAAGGAAGGTTTTAATCAAAAAACGTGCAGGAAGAGACATGTCATGGATACCTGAACCATTGGATACACTGGTTGGAGTCAGTTTTAGAGAATGCCTTTTCCTCTTGTTCAGGGAGAATTTAGAGATCATTCAAAATTGCCACTAAGAGCCCAGTCCTAAATGGGACACGGGGATCAGCCAGTTCTCTCCAGTTTCCATCTCTTTCTTACTGATAAAGCCAGCTTGGTGCAATTTCTCCTGTCTGTATTCATTACTGGTAGATCGGACTATTCTTTCAAGACTTTTCTTTTTGACTGAAATATAGCATTTTACTGATGCCATGTTTTTTCCACCAGGTCCAAAATATGGCATCTCCATATGGCTGCAAAACTTACTAGCCAGTCTGAACATGAACATGGATGTAGAGTTAAATATTAAAGATATAGTAAAAATCTACTATATAGTTGATAATTGTGGCTTTCGTAAAACGTTTTCAACGTGTAAAAAACTATGCATGTTAATATAAATATCTGTGACTTTTACTCCTTCTATTTGAAGCCTGGATCTGGACTCCAGGATTTTCCTGCAAGCCTTCAGACTTGGATTTGGTTTTTGACAGATGAAAACAAATACGAGAGGCTGGCGGATGGAACATCTCTATTCAGTACCGGCATAGCTCAGAAAGCTGTACATGTGTGTGGGGGAAGATGGGCCTCAACATCTCCCAAAAGCTGTGCAGCACATCAGCTTTGTGCAGAGGGTGCCTTAGCACACAGCCTACCTGGGAGAAGAGCAGGGAAATCATGGGTTGGGGCAATGTTGTGCTGGGGTTACCACCTAGGTGGTGGAATGATGCTCCCCCAGCCAGTCTGCACTGGTGTAAGTGCTAGTAACAACCCTGTGCTGGGAGTAGACTGAGGCCCCTCCCTGACAGCAGCATCAGAGGCAGCGGGAGAAAAATCAGGTTTTCATATTAAGAGGCAACTCAGGAGACTCCAGTACTTGGGCAGGGGAATAGTCTGCTGCTTTGGCCATGAGCTCTGTCTGTCCTACACCCCAGCAGTAGGACAGGGCTGGTCTGATTCTGGGTCAGCTCTCTCACTGCAGAGCATGGTCATGGGAACATCCACATTACGTGTGTATATGCTTACTCCTAGCCTCTGCTGGAACAGGTAAAGCAGCTGCTACTGAGGCAAAAGCTCTGTGTTCTTCTGTGGATGTTTAGCTTCACCCTTCAGGCAGAATGGTGGAGTCCTCACCAGACTTGGCTTCCTCAGTGCTAGACAGCCTTTCAGTATTGTGCCCCCAGGCACTGACTGCTTACATCTTCTGCTAAGGGTGCTTTTCTGGTGCTTTCTCTGGCCCAGAGTGCTGACTGTCTGGTGTGAGCCTTGGAGTAATCCCTGGGCACTCTGCACAGCAACCACAGGAGTTTCATGCACCTTCGAAATCTATGGGAACTGGTTTTGAGATGATGTCCTCAGCAGCTGCTAATCAGTGCTCCCCCAGGGTCTGAGATTCGATGGTGAGGTAGCATGTAACTTCCATCCAAGATCTTCTGCAGCAAATGTCTTAGATGGGGAGTTTCCAGGTCTAACTTGCTCCATTAGGGATTTAGTAATGCCTATAAAGACATGAAATAGCCTTTGATTAGGAACTCCTAACTGCTACTTATTTCCCTGGAGAATTTGACTGTTTACAGCTTTGCTCATTCTTCGGTACTCTCACTCCCAACCAACTGGAGGTTGTTATTTTGGGGATGCATTCAAAAACACCCATATGGGAAGAACATAAGTTGCTTTCAGAACAAAAATAAGTCATGGTTATGTACATGATTTGAAAGACAGTCAGACCCTGTCTGCTTCTTGCAGTGGTATTCAAGCACCTTGATCTTTTGCAGTGTTTATCCAGCAATTCAGTCAGCAAAACACCTGGCAAAGATGGGATGTAGCCATAACTCTCTTTTCAGATGTGTATTGGCTAGTTCAAGCATTGTCTTAGTCTACAAGGAAGCCAGTTGCAAACCCTAACTCTCCCAGTGAATTGCTTAGGCACCTAACTCACAGTGGGCTACCTGTGCAGCCATCTCCTCCTCTTCTGTAGCATCTGCCTGTAGCACCTTCTGCCTTTTCCCCCTTCCCTCTCCCCATGCAAGAGGTGCAGCTATCGCTGGCTGTGCCCTATCCATCTGCCTTCACAGCAGAGGGATACAGATGGGACAGGCTGTGGAGGCTGCTCTAAGCCTTAAGGATCTGCACTGCTTCCTCCGGGGGTGAGAAAGGTGAAGGACCGAGGTTTAAAATTAACAGTTGTCAGGAGAGATTAATTGCTATAAATTTTAAAAACTGGCTGAACCGGCTATTTGCCAGGAGTGAGAGTTTACTGAAGTGGTGGATCACTTTGACAACTGAGATCCCTTTTGCAGCTGAATAACATTTTCTCTGCTTTTGTTTCCAGTTTACGTCAGTCCAACAGTTAACCCATTCAGAGCTAAGAAGCAGACCAGACAATGAAAAGTTGAAACCTGTCTTCTCCAAAATTAGGCTGATATCTACTAGCTCTACAGACCTGATGAGCACCAAAAGGAAAACAACTTCCATTAGTGTATTTTCTTTGGGTAACAAACTGTATGTTTCAATGTAAAATATTTCGATAAGTGACTTCCGTCCAGCACAGGTAATGTTGTTTGACTTAGCTAAATACCAGTTTAAATGCTAGTTTTCTGGATTCTCAGATGTTCCCTAACAATATTTACATAGATTAGGAATTTTAAAAATGTAGCTATTTCAGAAATGATAAATGGTTATTCCACTATACTAAGATGTTTAAGCGTGCGCACAAGTTATTCTCTTGATTAGCAAAAAGAAATACCTTATTTATTTTTCAGGGTGGAACTAGTTGCAAATCTGACTGTCAAGTAGCAAGGGGGGAAAGAAAAAAGATAATTCTCTTTTTTCAGAGAAACAATTTAAAAGAAAAAATGGAAAAAAGAAAACTACAAAAAATTCAAACCCGTGAATAACAATAATAGATTAAACTTTCTTATTTGGTAGCTTTAGTCATAGCTAAATGCAGTGATTTTAAAAACACATTCATTTCAGCCAGCTGCCCTTGCAATGATGACCTGACATTTCTGAGGGGGGCAATCAAATATGATCCTGTTATTTGTTTGTCCACCTGTTACAAAGCAGGGATAGACAGGTCCCTGTGCTGAAATGAGATTGAGTTCCTGTGTCCTCTGGCTCAGCTATCTCTAACCTCGAGTACACCATGCTGTCTTTGTACTCCGTGGGATCGTGTTCTTGCCAGAGACATTCAAATGTGCTCCACTGCCTGGCTCCTGGGGTCTGCTTAAAGGAGTGAAAGAATTGCATAGCTCACATGTGTGATCTTTATGTGTGGTCCTTTCTTCCTATGCTGAGGAGCTTGCTGTCTCTGCAAGGATCAACCTATAACCTCCCACCCAGCCTCGCTCAGTACGCTCTGGTTCAGTACACTGTGGACCTGAAATACCTTACCAAGTACAGCAGCCTTGTGATGCAGTGCTTAACGTTCCTTGATCATGTAGCCAAGTAAGTTAGAAAGATTGATTGCCTTGTCTTTCTATGTTGCTGTAGCTCTGGGCTGGATGATGGGTGGTTCCTGGCTCTCTTGGTCCAACTTCACTCTCGCAGCTTCTCCTTGCCAGCCTCTCTGTCAGCCCTTTGATGCCTCCTCCAGCTTTTGCCGCTGGTGGTCTGTCTGCTCACATGCTTAGTTCGCAAGCTCCTAAAAAGGCTTTGGCTACAAATCCCTGGGTCTGTCCGGGACATGGATTTTTTTCAATCTGGGAAAGTCACTGCTGAGTTGACTTCTGCTGTCCCTGTGGACTTTGTAACCATGGCTCCTCACCTTAGATGTGAGCAATGTTTTCTTCTAGCTCCCAGCAAACATGCCTCAGCAGCACTGCAGCTGGGGGAAGCCTGTGTCTCCTAGGTAAGGATGCTTCCTTAGAGATATCTTGCAGATAAACACAGTGCCCTGTACTGAAAGTACACTGGGGCACCGTTCAGGGGAACTTGAAGGGGAGCATTTACACCTGTTCAAGAACTCTCAACTCCTCCCTTCCTACATACACCATAGGAAAAAAGTAAAGTGTCCATATTTTAACTAAGAATCAGGTTCAGTTAAGCTAAACCCATATTTTAGGTGCAAGTGTACATCTGGGTGATGCTGCATCACAGACACCAGGTCTTGATCATCACAGGTGCAGTTTTCTTGGGACATGTCCTTCAGTTCACCCTTGTCCAGGTGACACCAGGTCTTTGCCATCCCTGGGAGAGCCAGGAGAAGGGTTGGTACCTGCCAGACACTGTGGCAAGCAGAAGGAGGGAGCCCCAGCAGGCAGATGTGGAATGGGGAGGTCAGCATGTTCCAATCTTACAGAAACCCTGGGAGTGAAATGCCCAGCTGGTGTGAAGTCTTCAGATCCCACAGGAAGAAGAGCTGCAGAAATTCCTCAGGAAGATGGATAAGCGCTCTCCCAAATTAGTCAGCATCTAAATATAGTGGCTCAACCCTTGCTGAATGACATGCAATCAGACCTCCACCTTAATGCTGTATTATATTGTTAAGCTGCATTATCAAGAATAATCATCACATATGTATGATTGATGCACCAATACCAACGCAATGTATTATAATTAATTTTTTTCCCCAGAGGCAATAGATATGGGTGTATGTGGTAGTGAACACATCCTTTAAAGGCAGGCTTTAAACTTTCTCGAAAATGAATCATCTTGATATGTGTGGGTCAAAAGATTGCTGTAAACATGTCTGTTACAAACTTTAGTATATCTGCAGTTCACCAGCTTGCTTTTCAGGTGGGGAGCTTTGTTCTTCCTGTTTCCTGCATTTTAGGGGAACTTGGGGTTTTTTTTGGCCAAAAGGATTCAGGTTTTAGAAGTATAATTCTTAAAAATGTTAAATCGCCAGCTGAAAAATAAGAAAGACTAAATGACTCAATGATCACAAGAGCCTTTTCAAGAAGTTATCAGATATGCCCACATTTGTAAAATTTGTCATGATATTGCAATAAGAAAGAGACTTTACAGGATTTCTGTGGAATGCAAAGCTTTTTAAACAATTCATCGCTCTTTTCTAGAAAAGTATCTTATGAAGGACAGCAGTATCTTCTCAGAACAAAGGCCTGGGAGGACCAATTAACTCTATTCCCTTTTCCATAGCGAAGCGCATTGCAATACACAGTTCACTGGCTCTGCTTTAAAAGCATTGCTAGTTTTTGCCTCACTAGTCCTATCAGCAGGGGTTGTTCAAAGGTTAAATGCATTTGTGGAAAACTTTTGCTCATTTACCACTTTCTAACTTTGTCCTGTTTGTCTGGAACAGCTGCTCTCCCAACCTGATATTTTCCTCCTGCTGTGTTTAGCTGAAGCCAGACTCAAGAGATAATCTGTTGTAGTCTCTCCTTGCATGACAGCACCTCCTTAAACTCCCCAGGACCCCCCCCTTCTCTGCCTGTTGGATTCACATTTCCTGAACGTGGCTCAACTAGGATTGAATGCAGCCTGCCAGCCTGAATTTCACCGCAGCTGATACCCACTATTCTTTAGATGTCTGAGCATCTGAGCAGTTTCTTCTAATTCCCTGAAAAGGTACTCACATGTATCCTAGGAAGACCTGGACTCACTTCTTGTTCCCTTAGGAATGTCTCTCCGAAGGCACTGCCTCTTTCCAAGGGCTTCATTCCAAAGGCTTTTCATTTCAGAGGTGAATGCAGAACAGGTGATTAACCCATGCAATTTACCTTATCATAGCTGCTGTCATTTGCTTCCCCATTCCCACCAGGATAAAATCTCATTGAGATGAGATTCCTTTGGTGTAAAGTGAATTCTCAGGGAAGGCAGCTTTGGGGGTTCATGGCTGAAGCAGGCAGCAGATTACAACCCTGTGTTGTATTTTTGGCTGTGATGCTGATTTGATATTAAGCATTCGGCAGGTCATTCCCCCTCTGTATCCCCTCCATCCGTATTTCTGTTTTGTTCACAAAACATAATACTATAGGACTATAAAAATGTTCACACATTTATAGTCCTTGGGGCAGCAGCTCTTCACTCTAAAGCACAGAATAAAGCCCAGCACAATGCCTCTTGGATTCAGTGACTCTAATTGCTGCTGTTTTCAATACTAATAATCGCAATTCAACAAAAAAAAAATTGTTTTTGAAGTAGGAATTCTGCTCTCATCCCAGAGGCTGATTGCTCTGACGTTATCAGTGCACAGTTCTAGTTTAGCTTTACCATTTCGGTCCAAGGCTGTAATACTGCATCATGGGAGCTCAGGGCTTTAAGAATAGCATCTTTCCTATTCACATCAGACCATTCAGCATGTAATCTTTTTATCTCCTGCTGCAAATGCTTCTTGTGGTGAGTCCAATCTTCTATTGCAGCATTATTTGAAGTGATTAGCTTTGACAGATTCTTAAATTCTGACTCCCAAACTTGATTTTTGGAGGTATGGAGGCACGATGCTTCATGATACATTTCCCCCCAGATTATGATCAAAAATGGAGCAGTGATTGTTGTTGGTTTGAAGTCAAATCTTATTTCCCTTTAGGCATCTGAATAAGGCAGTTTTCTGGAGCTTGATACTCACAGAGGAAACACAAGATTAAGAGCTTAATCAAACTAAAAAACAATGCCTGGCAGGAGCCAAATACCTCCCAGCCTCCTTCTCAGTATCAGCCTGTGCTTAGAACTCTCTGTAAGAAAATTCCTGGTCAGGAACTTTCCAAAGAAGCTTTTTTTTTTTTTTTTTTTAAAGTTTTCATACCCATCCACTGAAATGAGGATTTTTTTTCAGGGATAAACCTGATTTTTTTCTCAGGATAATCTGAGCTGAAATTTGTCCTTGGGGGAGGTTGGTTGTCATTCAGCACTTTGCTGTGTATTTTTTGCCATTGCTGAAACTGAATGGAAAGACTCCGCCCCCACTAGATTCATATCAACACAGGAATAGAAGAATATTTACCACTCCAAAAACTTCTAAGGATGGAAAAATACATTTACTATACATATTTATTCTGAAATATATCTCTCACTGAAGACAGCAGGCTGATTTCCATCTCAAATGAATCACAGACACTTCCACTGGCCTGCAGGGATGTTCTGCATCTACGTGGTCTTCTTATCCCAAAGAACTTGCAAATATCTTTACAGCCCATAGATGTACAATCGAGAGTCAATAGCAGGTTTTGCTACTTACTTCAAAGGCTTTATGTTAGTCCTCTCTATACACAGCAGGATTTACTTTAGGAAATTCACGTCTGGTGTGAAATTCACATCTGGTGTGAAATTCACATCTGGCATCTGTGTAACAGTCTGGAGAGAGCATTAAGGCTCTCCAGAGTAAAAAAAAAAAAACAAAAACAAAAAGCCATCCCAAACTTCAATTAAAGTTTGCCAGACTGGAATATGACCAGGACACGAGCAGTCTGACCACTGCTCTTTGAGAAAGTTCTTGCAAATGACCATAAATGATGAGTGGCCTGGGTTTTTGTCTGATTAAAATTTAGAAGGTCTTGTGATACCTGAATGTCAGCTTCCTATTAAAGACATTATTACATTTCTGAGGAAAGAAAATGGTACAGTTATGCCAAGTAGCAGGAAAAGAAATTTCTATTTCATAAGAGCTAGGCTGAGACTGGTCACTAGCTTGCACTAGCACTGTAAATAGGGGTCCAGAAGAAAGCCAAAATACTAAAATAAAATGCCAGGGTTCATACAAAAAAAGGCAAGTTGTGTCTTTAAATGTGAAAGAACTGTGGTAAATCAATATATATTTTTACCATTTTGAAAGTTATTCTGCTCATCTTTTGGACTGCAGGAGGTGGGATAAGTCTTTATTCTCCTCTGAAATGGCTGATAGTTCCTTTTGCAAAGGACAGGACAAAAGGCTGCACTTCATTTTAATCATCCCTCTGACTCTAGCTGGTACTGAAAGCCACCTAATTGGCAGCCCACAAAAGTGAAATCTTCCACTTACCCACAAAAAAAACTACAGCTGTGATAGCTGCAGTGATAGTGGGAAGGCAAGCTACTCACCACCAGGAGAGAACCGTGGAGGAAAATGCTTAGACCAAGTGAAAAAGGTGCTGTTCATAATACATTTGAGAATTATACTGGGGGGCTGTGATGTTGGCATCTGGCCATTGTGTCAATGATCCTCTCCATTTCACCTCTATTTATGTAGCTCAATGAAAAATCCACCAGGCAGGAACCACTTCCAGTTACTAATGACCAAGGCTGTGTTTGAATGAGTGGCTGGCAGTGGAAAGTATTAGCACTCCCTAAATTCAGGTTTTTGTTGTAAGGACCCCCTTAAACCTGTAATCTATTGTGTTGCTGAGGGTTTGGTTACTACTCTTTTCTAAAAAAATCCCCTTCCGTTTTAATACGACTATTTTTAGCAAATATCTATAGTGAGGGAAGAAATACGTCAGGGAGGCCCAGCAGTTGTAGGTGAACAGAAGACACCAGCAGTTCAGCATCTAGGCAGCACTGACATCCTGGCAAGCATTCCCCACCTGCTGGACCAGTATGGCCTGCAATGTGTGGTTTCAAATCCAATGGCCGCTTGTCTCTGGCAGATTTGTCCTGCACTCTGTCCCCAGCCACATCCCCTAATCCCTTCTCTTGCCCTGATACTGATGATTTTCTGTACCCAGAGTGATTCAGATAACAGGGTTAGGTAAAAAAAAAATTAAAATATTAGTTCTCAAGAGGTTTTTTCTCTAAACCAGTGTACTGAAGGGGTCAGATGAGCCCCAGTTCCATCAGGAAGGAGGGGACGGGAAACGATAGCTGTCACACACCTTTCTTATCTGGGCAGTCCCTGGTGATGGCCGCATGACTCTCAGCCAAAGGCTGCAATTAGGGTTTGGGAGAGGGTTAGGATTTAAAAAGCCACAAAGCCTGGAGCTCCAGGGACACTGGAAGTGCAAAAGGCATGCCAAGGGGAGTGCGGCACCACCCCAACATTGCTCCCTTCACACCTCTTGCATCCTGACTACCCACGGGGGCAGAGCAAAGGGGAGAAACCCTCCTTGAAGAAAAGTAACATCAGAAGTTGGTTGAGCTACCTCAGATTGTGACCAGGAAAACAGCTGCAAACCCCCTTGTTTCCTAACCTACTCTCACTCAGCATTCTTCTGATGTAGGTGTTGGGAAATACATACACAGATGGAATTAACTGAATTAACAGATTTATTGCTAATGGATTAATTGTTACTGGCTTGTGAATTAAAACCTCCATGGAAACACAGCGTAAGTTGTCCTTGGAGCCCTTTCAGAAGGGAAAGCTGGTCCTTGGATTCTGAAAGCTTGTGAAACTGCCTGAAGGATAACTCTGTTTGGGAAGTTTAGGTCTAATGGCTCTGCACAATAAGTCAGCAGAGCTGTTTCTTTGTTACTCTGAGTAAAGTGAGAGCATCAAGTAGATGCCTGGGTAAGAGGCATGGAAAGCACTATGCCAACAAAGGGCAATAAGTCTGTGTCTGACAAAAAAATCCCTTCAGTTTGCCATTGAAAATAGGGTTTGATATTTACTGACAGCAACAGAAATATCCCAGGGCGGCAGAGGATATCCCTGGAAGGGATACAATCAAGTTAGGCAGAATAACTCGAAGCCATGTACTGTATCCTGAGGTGGAAGGAATGTGAAACAGAGCAGATGTCTTGTGTGGACATGGGAAGGGGGCCTTAAATGTATGTCCTTTGTATACATGAAAGTCCTGAATAGAGGTGTAGAGTGGAATCAAACCTCTCGGACAATGTGCCCTCTGGTACACTGGACCTCTGATCACTCATCTTCCCCCTAAAATTTATGTTCCAGAGATCCCTGTGGTCTTTAGTGCCCTTATTCCACCCTCTTCTGAACCAAACCAGCCCGCTCACAAGTCCTTGTCCTTCCCATGCTAGAGCTCAGACCAGCTCAGTACCTTGGTGCAGACTCACCACTTTTATTTTGTGGTTGAACTGATTTCCCTCCAGCTTAGTGAGTCAAATCTGCAAACCGAGGAGTCCAGTGTGTGCCAGAAGTACCCATGAGAGGCTGCTGGGAATCGTGACTTTTCTCCTTTAGTGAAAATGATACCCTGGATCCATGTGCTGGTCTTATGTGCCTGCAGCTGCTGCCGTGACAGCAGCTTTTGTGAATTTAAGCTAAGGGATTAGACAAAGAATCAGATAACCTCGAGTGCAGCACTGTTTTGTTAGAATTAAAACCTTTCTACATTTTTCACCAGATCTTTATACTTTGTTTAAAAATACACTGCTTAAATATTTCATTTTAACCTTGACCTGTTTCTGTCACCTTTTTTTTTCTGCTTGTAAATACAGGATACAATGCTGTCTAATCCTTATTCAGTTCTACATTTCCAAGCAATTGTTGGTCATACTGGGGCCTACGCTGTCCCCTTCTCCTACTGAGGCAATGGTGTTCTGTGACCACCCTAAGCCAAGAGCTGGCCAAGTGCTGCTTTCTCCCGCTTAAGAGATCAAGCTTGTACAACACCAACCTCTGACTGAGGCTGACAGCCTGACTCCTCATTCCAGCTGTTGCTTGAGAGAGACTCCTCCCTGCACCACTCAGGCAGGTCAGAACCACACTTAAACACTGGTAGGATGAGGTGGAAGCTGCAGGAAGGTGTTGAGACTCTCCGACATTCCTTAGAACTGGACGTCTGTGTTTCTAGTTGGTATTTTTTACAGGAAATAATTTTCATTGGTTCAAAGCTAGGGGAGCTTAGACACTTATTTTATTAATCCTTATTTTCATGGCTTAGAAGCCTGGGGAGCCTAGAGCAAAGACTTGAACATGGTGTGGCCCTCACTGTGGAGTCATTTTATCTTTCTGAACATACCCAAGAGCTCTTTACCTGTTTTGTTGTTTTCATTGGAAAAGCATTCATAAAATGAAAGGGGGCCCATGAGAAACAGGGAACAAAAGGCAGAGTATATAGGACACAGCCAAAGCCAGAGAGAGAGACTGGATGAATGGCGCCATCAGGGATTTAGGGGTTTTGATCTCATGTTGAACTGAGAAGGATGCTCTCTGTTTACTGACAGAGGAGACAGCATGGGAACAACTTGCTGTGTGTGCTGAGGGATGCTCATTTGGCTGTGCAGCAATGCCGATTTACCCTAGCTGAGGATCTACACAATTATTCCTCTATGCAGTGGAGAAACTAGAGCTTGCAATAACTCTCTCCAATTAGCTCTGGAGAGATGAGTACTATTTGTTCCCCCTCCTTTCTGTAAAAGCCCCCTATCTTCCTTGCCCTGATCTCTCAAACATCCTCCTGTGTAATGCTTGAGTGATCCTGTTATGTGATGACAGACATATCCAGCATATCAGGGAGGATGCAGAAGGGGCTGTAGTGGGAAGCAGCAGCTGTGGAGGCTGGTGTGCTTCTGTGGCAGTGCAGTTCTGCAGTGCCTCTCCCACCCAGGCACCATGGACCAGAAAACACCCAGGACATCCAGCTCCATCTGGCGCAGGAGTGCTGTGGGGAAGGAAATAGCCAAAGCGTTATGCCCTACACACAAGGTATGGGATACCTGGCCTGCTGCAAAGAAGAGTGAGGCAATTTGCGTTTCACATTTTAATCACCAGCCTCTATTGTTGTACCTCCCCCCACCACTGCTTGCAAAATACAAAGCTGCCAGGCTTCCTTTATCCCCGGATATTTTCTATATCCTTGAGGAATATCCAAAATATGTGGGCTTCCCCCAGCCCTGTGGGTGAGTACTCTTTCCCATGGATGTCTCTTCTCCTTAAATATCACAGAAAAACACAGACATGAAGAGAAACTGATCTAGAATAGATTACCATGGAAGCCAGCCCAAGATGTAAATAATAGGAGGGAGGACAGGTCCCCATGGGCCCAGAAGATCTGCTTGGCTCAAACTGCTGTGACATTTCAGTACTGTGTAGCCCCACCAGATGCCTCTGTCCCTGAGTAGCCTAGAGGGATGGATGGCCATTTATTCTGGTTTGAAAGTGAACCGGCAGGAGAAATGAACCCACTCAATTACCTTAAGAGAGATTTCAGGTCAGAGTTACAATTTACTAGAGAGATTGCAATAAATGCACCAATACAGAGAAAAAATGGCTTAAACCCACAAAGTCAGAGTACAACCTGGCACTATTTTGGTCAGGGTGTTGGCCACAGTCCTACCAAATGGTGGCTGCAGTCCTGTTGAAAGCAATCGTCCTCTGGAAATTCTGGTCTTCTGGATCCATTGAGAGGCAGTGTCCCAGGTCTCCAAACCCAAAGATTATAAACGCTCAGGTTCAGGTGGGAATGCTCAGTACCTCCTCCAGGGCAGGGAGTTTTACAATGGAATGGTGTATTCCTGTGAGTGATGGGGTACTTTGGGAGTCCTTCATGGTGTAAGCCCTTGCAGCTCTCTATTCTGCTGGTGCCATTGAGTCCATTACGGCCCATTAGAAGAGATGATCCCCTCAGGATTGGTGTAATCTGTGCTGGTGCATCCTGGAGGAAGTTACCACAGCTGAGTCATTTGTGAAGGAAAAGAAACACTACCCTGCCTTGCAGAGGTTGCCTCTTTTTTCCTTATCTCATTTAGCACCCAGTTTATAGCCTGAGGTGTCAGGTGTGCACTGTGCAGCTCCTGCAAACCACCCATCGTTAACGGTTCATCAGAAATGCCCCACAGGGGAGAAGAATACACAGTTAGGTTACATCCCTATAGCCCTAAACTGGCCATCTACTCCTGTAACCGGGACATCATTGAAAAGGGGAAGAGGGGAAAACTGACTCCAAGTTTTTAAGACGTTGTTTCCTGAAACCCTTTCCTAGATTTCCTGATCTTTATGTTTTAGTGTGTGTGTCTGAGGAGACACAATAAAGACACTCTTACACCTGCCAGGTTCAGCAGAAAGGAGGAAATGCAATCGGTTTATTGACATTATCTCATTCTTATACACGTCCCAACTCCGCAAGGGATTGGAGAGCATGTCACTTCCTTCTCCATCCCACTGGAGAAGAAAGGTGCTCATCAAAGTTGTCATATCACAAAAGGAATGAAAAACAGAAAATACCGTTAAGTAAACACTGGCTACTATTTACATGAAACTGTGTGAAAAGAATCTGGCCCCAAGGTTAAAACAAAAGGCTTACAAAAAACCCAGGGCAACAAGTGTGTGCCTGTCTCTGTTTTCCTTTGCTGCCCACAGAGGCAGCCCCGTTGTCTTTCACAGCTCAGCTCTGCTGCGTGCCATGGGTCTGGCACGGCCACAGGGAGCTGGCTCAGACCCTGGGCTCTGAAGAAACCCGGCCAGTGTCTGAACACAGAGGCTTTACCTTCAAGAAGCATGGTGTTATCCAAGGACAGAAGTGAATTTGTCTGTGCTTTCAGTGCGTTGGTCACCTGGAACCACAGAGAGTCCACAGCACATGTCCCACTCCAGGGTGTGTTTGGGCGTTGAGGGGCTTGGCTTCTGTAGCCACCATAGGGGTAGGAATGCAAACACAACCTGTTTTATTGCACGTGAGATCGAGAGCTCACAGTATTAATACTGGCAGTCTAATGGGCAAAAAATGTGAACCAGCATTTGGGACTTCACCCCCTCCCCGTTCCTGTTTGGGCCAGCTCAGACAAAGACCTATTGCTCAGCTGGCTGAGCTTAACCCTCTGTATTCCCATCTTCATAGACTCTGGGTCTGCTTTATATCACTTTTGTTTCATTCAGTTCTCTACTGAGCTATGATGAATTAGGGCAGCTTTACTGTCACCAGAGAATACTCTCATGGTTTATTTTGGCTGTTCCAATTGACTCTTTCTCTCTTTCCCCTCAGTTCTTCTCCTGGAGGCTTCTGCACTCTAGGTTTTCCTCTGACTTCTCCCCTGAGTGGTGCCCTGGCTGTGACACCCCATTCGCTGAATTTAAGCATCCACAAAGAGGATGGTGGCCAAAACCAGCTGTGCTCCTGCTCAACCATTCCCACCTCTGCCCTCTCTTCCTTCCTCACACAGCCCTTGCTGCATCCCATGCCTCCTCCTGGCCTCTCACCCCAGCACAGCTAGATCCTCTGCAAAATGTTTTGACAAGCACTAAATGGAACTACTTGCAGAACTGGGTCAAAATCAACAAATAATTTTGGCTGGGGAAAAAACAAGTTGTGAAGAGAAGGAGGAATTTTGAAAATGTCATGCAATGTCACTTAGACATGTGCAAAATGAGATATTCCATTTTGGAAAAGCCTAAATCACACCAAAGATTTTCAGACTGACTTCAGACTTTCAAACAGCATTCCAATCACTGGATTTCAAAACAGGGGTTTTGATAGTTGACTAGCAGTTTTGTATTTAAAAAAATAAAAAAGATTTGCAGAAGATTCACGGGACAATGGTGCAATGTTTTCTCTTGGCCTGAGCAAAAAGGCCTCAGGATGACCTAAACCACCTTTTCTTTCACGTTTTCACTTTTTTATTTTGAGAAAAATATATGCAAAACTTTCTACTTCAGTTTGACCCAAACAATCCCCTCTGCCTCTCCAGTATTCATCCCACTGAAAAGACACACCAAGAAGGATCCTCTTTCACTCAGTCCAAGTCAGGGCCTTGATTTCTACCATTTTAAACAGTATTTTGTACAGCTTCTTTCATCTTAGGCAACAGGAGCAGCTCCCTGAGACAGATTGGCTTTGCTGGGCTAACAGTAGCCTTTGAAAATCCACCCAGTAGGCACACCTAGAGTTTAAATATAACGTGAAGAGATTCAAAGTTAATGTAATGCACTTTTGATGCAGTCAAGCCTAGAGGTAACAGCTTTCAGCACGATACCTCGCTCAGAGAATTAAGCGGGCGACCCACTCCACTGAAGTTTGAAATTAAAATGGAAATGAACTTCCCCACTCATCCATCATGTCACCCTCACCTTAAAAAAGCTGAGGTCATCAAGAAAAAAGATGGGATGTATTTTTTAATTCTGTTCCCATTATGCTGTGAGTTAATTTCCATGGAAATTCTGAGAAATCACTTGGGAGAGAGCCCAGAAAAAGACGGCAAAGAAGAATGGATTTTAAGTGGTTTATAGGAATTTGAAAGAGAAGACTCTGTGATTCATTTCTAAAGTGAGGTGCCACTTCCTCCAGCCAGGAACAGTCCTAGCAGCCTCCTGGCATTCCCAGGGGTCAGGTTTCCAACTGGGACCTGCTGTGAGGGGCACGTGCCCGACTTGGTTTGACCGAGGTCATCCTTGCTCAAAGCAAGGGTGACAAAGGGCAGCCAGCAGCACCCAGAGCCACAGCCATACCCTGTACCCTGGGTGCTGCGTCCCCAGGCGGTGCCTGCCCACCCCAGGGCTTGCAGGCTGTCCCTGCTCCGTTCTGCCACAGCAGGGACTTGTGCTATCCCATCTGCATCCCATTCTGCACATCAGCGACTGCAGTGTGGGCTCATCTTCTCCACACAAAGGTGTCAGCAGAAAATGGGACTTCAAGGGCTGCAAGTGCCCCCCCACTAAGCCAGGAGTCTGACTGCAGGGTCTGAATCTGGCTCGGAGCCGAAATGCGCAATCCTGTCAAACATTTGTGGTGGTTTTTTTGCCTCCAGCATCTCTTTGGTGTTTCTCATCACTGCTGCTTGCTAATTAGCATGCTTATTGTGGGTTGCTTGCTTCTTTTGAAACGTGCTAAGACACACAGTTCTGGAAAAAGCACACTGACAAACTTGAAACACCTGTAATTATCTGCAGTAGTAGAACTTTGGGTCCGATGGCAGTGAGCCACACTACCAAACTGTATCACATCCTCCGCCCCTGAGCAGGCAGATGTCCCCTGCCTCCCAAAGCACCTTCCCCAGAACCAAGCAGCACTTGGCCCTCCACAGCAAGGAGTGCTCATCACAACCAGGCAGCAGCACCGTTTCCACACCCTACTCAGAAGTGTGTCTGTTGCTTCAGGGGACGATTGAGTACAGCTGCCAAAAATCACCAGGGAATCTTTAAACTCCACAGTTAAGATAATTTCACTACCTTCCTTGGCATTTCCTTGCCAGATCTGAATCCTGTAGGACTTAGCCGGGACCCACCCCATCTTTCTCGCCTGGCCCACACTGCTGAAATCAAACCCGAATGCTGTGAAACCTGAATCACTGTATGTCTCCTTAATCAAACTTCAGGCAGTATGACACAGAAAATCACTGCTGGAGGAAACAAACATTGTGTTTTAACCAGCACCAGCCTCCCTGCCCGATAAGGACACCAGTTTGCAGGATCTTCCACTTTCTTCCAACCTACGCATCAGCCCCTGCATCCTCGCTCAGATCACACAGCATCTGCATGATCTGAATCACACAGGCAGGATTTATTCATTGTCACATGGCTGGAGAAAACCCACACATCACTTGACATATCTGCAGCTTAACCCAGGACAAGGGAGACACCGACAATTTAGGCAGCAGTTGGAAGCTCCCTCACTGGAAGATCTCGTGGGACATGGGGACCTGATGAAGCTGCTCAGGCCTCCAAGAAGCTCTGTACCAATAAGTGCACCAGCCATGTCAGCACAAAATTGAGTGTCCTGAAAAATGCTTTATCTGAAACATAGAAGAGTAACAGGACAGTTGAACCCAAAGAACGAAACATTTTCTGCCCCTCATCTGAGATGGGCAGCAACACTATCTGATCAGTCTAGAAAGAAGAGCTCCATCTCTACCTTAAAAGAGTAGCCAGCCTGCCTGCTCACTCCTGGAAGTGTACCCAAAAACTCTCTCTGCTTCTTTAGCTGGATCCATCTGCAGTGTTTATTGGGGCTGATTCTGGTCACCTGTGCCATTCCTCTTCACTAATTTAAAAATACTGGTATGCTCCACTACTCTTTGCTAGGTGCAGCTTTCTGTGAGCCCTCGAAGTGGTTCCAGCACGGTGATGAATTGCATTGCTCAGGCCACGCATCAGAGCGTGGTGAAAGTGCAAGAAGGAGGAGAGGATGAGGTGGGAGTTCTACACTTGGCATTTGCAGCATTTGCCCACCCATGAAACACAGTGATCTGGAAAGGGATGGTGACATTTCTCCGTCACCCCTGAGCTAATGTCTGTGCCTCTGGGCTTGCCTTGCTCACATCTGAATCACCCCATGAAGGTTGCAGCATTCCCCTTCCTGCTCTGTGCCAGGTTCTCACTTGGGCTTTGGAGCAAGTGAAGACGTTGTCCTGTGGGGCACTCACCAGTGACCATCTACGAGACCTCTGCACAGCCTCGCTAACGCCAGTGCAGCCTTTGTCTCACAGGTGCATGACCATGAAGGAAGCAGTGTGTTTCCATCAGAGGGTGGCCCAGTCTCTCTGCTGACCAGGGCCAGCCACCATGTCGGAGGGAGGACAGGCGACAGTGAGGAACAGAGGCAGGAGGGGATGCTCCTCACTGCATGGATTAGGACAGGAGGCTGGGAGAGTGGTTGGCCACACTGTACCTCCCTGTCTTGGGTCTGAAGCCATGTGGCAGCAGATGCTCTGCATGATCTGGGAGATCCTCATCTCAAAGGGGCAAGATTGGCCAAAGTGGTGCTTGGAGCCCATGGAGCTGGGGCTGAGCTACAATCCAGGCTGGGACCTCCTGCCTCTCTTCCACAGCCCCCTTGGTCCTGCTGGACACCAGTCCAAACCTCAGCTCTGGGCCTTTGACTGCAGTGTAATATCCATCCTTGCAGCCAAAAGCATTTCAGAACATGTATGTTTAAGCACCTGGCTAAAACCATCATGGCAAAGGACCAAATCACGTCACCCATCCTCTTAATATAATTTAATATATATGGTGTGCATACAGTCAATGGTCCAAACTCACTCAGATTCACCAAAATAAACAGAAACAGCTGGCATTTGACAGCTGTTTCTGCAGATAGCATAACTAAATTTTCTTATCCTTTAATATTTTTCTTTAATAGAGAAACGTGATTTAATTGCACCTGTATTTGCAAGGCAGCTTAAATTCACTTTATAAAATAAGCAGTGTAAAATTCCTTCACCTAAATTATGTGTAGATTACTTTTGATTCTTTCTCCGTTTCTTCTCAATTACTTGTCTTCTTCTTCTTTTCCCCTCTCACATTATCTTAAAACATAATTTTTCCTTTGTTCACCATGTTTCTCCATCTCTTCCTCTATTCCTTCCTCTCTTCCTCACTCATTTTTTGTTTCTTTCTTTCTTTAGTTCATTGAGATTTAAAAAACCCCCGTGGATTTATTTATTGTTTTTCCTCTGACTGTTCTAAGGAAATAAGACATGAGACAATGCAGTCTGGCCGTCAGTCTCCCTAGTTTCTACAGTGAAAGCCTCAAACATAACAAATTCTTACAAGTTGCATGAAAACCAATGACCAAGTGAAGATATTCAAGCTAGGAGTGTGCTGAGGGAAAGGCCACAGCATAAATTTAAGAGTTATTTTTCCTGTTTGCTGTGCAGTCAAGCCAAACTGCAAATGGACACCAGCCACATGATCACTGCCTGTGTTGTTTGGGCTCTCGAGTGGATATGGAGACAGGGACCGGGTACAGATTTACAGGAACTCACATGGCATTCTTTCTGCTGTTCACTGCACAACTTGCTTTCTAAATTTCCTAGAAAACATTTTATTACAGTAAAAATAAACAAAACCTCTGCTACATCTGGTTTATGAGGGAGGAAAAAATGCTGGCACTGAGAAAGGCAAAACATAGGAATGAGAGAACATGGAGAAAAAGATTTTGGGACTAAATGCTGCCTCAGAGTTGTGAACAAAGAAACTGTTTCCTGCTGTTTCATTCCTGTTTTATCCCAAGAAAGAGGGTTTCATGTACCTTCAGTGTAAATAAAGCAGGGCTGCAATAAGAAAATACAGGGCTCCATTATTAGCTTTTTTCTCCTAAATGAAACAGTCCTCAGAACATTTAAAACTGGCTGAAAATGCAAATCAAAAAGGGATAACAGCTTTGTGAAGTGGTCTAAAATGATCCCGACATTGCACAGGCCTGGTGTGTGTGCATTATCTTAACACTCCTCTGGTGTTTATTTTATATGTGTTGTCACGTCAGAGCTCTGACAAGGCTCGAGCTGAGTTTCCATTCCCCTGGAAACACTTAACCCTCCCGAGACTAACAGCCCTGCTCAAATGAACAGAGATCAGCCTAAACTTCCTCCCATTCTCTTGACCTGTCCCCATGCCCCCTGTCTTCCCCCACCCCACGGTACACCTTCTAAGCAGTCCTGTCCTCCAGTGACATCCAAATTGCAGTCCTGATGGCTGCAGAATGCTAAACTGGGCCCAGGAAATTCCCAGTTGTACTTTGAACTATGAAATGTTAATGGCTGAGAAACCTTGGGTTCATTGCTTTTCCCTTCTGGTTTTGAATTTCCATGTTGGCCTTTTTCATTATATTTGTCTCATTTAATCTAAAAAGTCTGCCTTTTTTCTTTTCTTTTCTTTTTTCTTTTTATTTTTCTTTCATTCCTTTTTCTTTTTGTCACCTTGTTCCTGGCTTTTGGGATCTGGGTTTTAGAAAAGCAGCATCCCAGGCTACAGATAAAAGTTGTGATAAAGACTGAGTGGTGCTGGCATCTGTTTTAGTACACTCATTCTGCAATTCCTGCTCTTGTGGCCTTCCCTAGCTGTCAAAGAGCTTTTTTGACTCCCAGCATCTGACTCTTTACCCTCCTTGTGATGAAGAGGATTTTTGATGCCAAAAAAGAAAATCATACGGATAAAGTGCTTCACGGCTCAGTCCAAAAAGAAGTCACAGATTGTTTTGCTTTCCAAGTTGTTTCAATAACCTTACACAAGTCTCCAGGTCTGGAATTCTGATATCCCCATTTCTCAGACTTCAGGCATCTTTTACCTGATTGAAGCACAGGGCACCGTCCGGTGACAGAAGCGTTAAGGAAGTTTCCTTTATTGAAATGTATTTTCATTCTGTCTGTCTCTGCTGTTCCCCACCCCACACCCCCTCAGGATTTTATAACCTCCATGCTCTATTTTGGCTAGTGATGTCAGAGGCAGAGCAGTTACCATGGAGAAGGGGACAGACTCCACTGAGATGGACACAAACATAGCCTAAATCTACAGCAAACTCGTGATTCATCAGCCAAATTGCGTGTCATCATTAATGACTTGCAAAAGGGGTCATTGATAATCTTTCATTTTAATGTATGTGGTGGTGGACAAGTTTATTAAAAACCTAATGAAAGCCTAGCTAATGTTTACATCAGAAAAAGCCACAACACATGTTATTAATGAATAAGTGGAACAATATCAGGCACCCTCTCAAGAATGGTTACAAGAACATGGCTATAGAAACCAAGCTGGGGGCTGGGGATTTTCACTAGAAGAAAACACAATTACTCATTGCACGCTAGGATCAATGTTGCAACGATGCACAGAAAATGCAAGGAGCTCCTTAAATGGCAAGGAGAGAACAAATCCAGTGGCACTAGGTTGTATAAAGGGCATCTCTATGAGGATGCACCGATGCGTTTCAAAATATTTCTGCTTTTCTTTCTGTTGTTTGATTATTCCTAATGTTTGGCTGACTTCTTAAGTTTTGCTTATTATGTGAAATATTTCACTCCTGCATAACCCTCTTTTCTCAACAGCTGTTTAAACTTTTTCCTCTTCCATCACTCTAGGAATGTTTTCATAAGGTGAATGCTCCACAGTAACCTTTGCTTGCATGAAGGGGTAAGCTCAGTACCAGGAGAGGCTCTAGGAACACCATTTGACTCCAGAGCACTGTGACTTGCCATGTGTTCTGGAGCCAAGTAAGTGTCTAAGATCAGTGAAAAATCCTATATGCTACCTAGATTTAGGAAAAGCAGTTCAGAAACACCAAGAAACCCTTTTTTGGTCAGAGAATTCAGCACTGAGATTCTCTGCAAAAGTTTTCTATGAAAATAGCTTTGCACATTATTTCATAGGAATAGGAAATATTGTCATCTTATAAATAATAACAGAGTTGAGAGTTATTTGTTTTCTCAATTTCCTTTATGATTAGGAGGCTTTTTTGCTCATCATCAGGGTGCTAGGAGTATTTATTTCTCTAGCAATACAGAGGCTGAGCTGAAACACCAAATTCAGCCCCAGCTCACAATCCAATACAGGCAGAACAGCATTCAGTTCACTCTTGGATAATTTTATAGTGTTTTGAAAACTGTCAAGTATAAAAATCTAGTTAAAATGGCAGCACTAAGAGCTCTCTGGATCTTGGCAAAAAATGCTCGTTATTGCTCAGTGGAACTTCTTGATGAGGTGTTGTGGTAGCTGTAACTGGCTTCTTTGGTGATTATTAAACACAGTCACCCAGAAGCATCTCCTGGCTCAGGAATTCCTGTAACTACTGTTTTCCAGAAGGGTTCTCCTGAGGCAACACCACTTAAGACTTACCCTGCGTGCCGTACTCTTCCTCATGCAAAACTGCCTGCTGGAAGAGGCAAAGGAGAGCTGGATCTCAGGCTTCTACCACCTCGTCTTTCTTTACCTTACATCCACCTTAGCCCCACTGGCATGAATCACATGAACCTACTTTGGAAATTATGGAGTTGTAAGGGCTCCCATCCCTTCAGGATCCAGGATTCTGGAGAGCACTCTTCCCTGAGTACAGCACGTATGCTACCCTTGTCCCTAAATGTCCTGACCCCTCTCAACTGGACTTGTTCTCTGCCATGGAACAGGGAGTCCTACTCAGGAAAGAGAGGTATAAAATCCTTCAGAAACACATCCCACCCTGCCAGAGCAGGGAAAGGAAAAATGGGGAAAAAAAGAAAATAAATAACAGAAGACTCCCAACTGCGCTGCAGTACAAAGGAATATCTTGTTCTTTTTGAGATCCATATGGAAAACTTAAAATGAATTGGTTTGCTTTATGGATTTTTAACTCTGAAGCCGAACAACTCAAACAACAAATATTAAAAAAATTACAGAATGGGAGATGCTGACGCAGATCTGCAGCTCCAAGAGAAGAAGAATATATCTCATTTTTCCCCATTTGTTTCCTTTCCTCATCTCCCATCTCCCAGCTAAGGGAACACCCCTGCAGAGTGCTTTTAATTAAGCAAAACCCATTTGTTTAATCTCTGGAACTCAGGGAAACAGGAGTAAACATTCCCGTGAAACACCAATGTAAATTTATTTAAGGATGGGAATTTGTAATGACCAAATCACATCTTGTACTCAAACCCCACTTAAATAATCAGATTGAGAGTGCCCAGAGACTGCTTGGGAGCTGTTTTTAGTAGAAGAAATGTTTTGTTCTGTTATCTGAGCTGGCCCAGAACAATCCTGCTGAGAGGATGTTGTTACCAAAGGGCGTCCTAAGTGGGTACTTATGGAATGACCCTCTGTGCAAACTGAGAGAGACATGGGACACAGCATGACAAAACACTGTTGTGGAAAATCATCTCACTTTCCCCCTAATGTGTTTAGCAATTACCTATTCTATTCCTTCCAAGATGAATCTTCATTCAAGCCATCTTCATGAAGCCATCTTCACCAGTTCCCACTCCTGGATTTGGTAGAAAATGAAGTACTGAAAATTAAAAAGTGGGGTTTTTTTCCCTTCTGAAATTCCAGCATTTTTCTTTTCTCTGTGAGAAAGCAAACAGTACAAACACGAAGTTTTGAAAAAAACCCTTAATTTTTTTATTTCACTAGAATTTTCCATTTGCTAAGCAGGTCTCCCTGCCAATAAAGACCTCTGCCTGTGTCCCACTCCATCCCATTTCTGCTGAAATCCACCCTCCTCAGGGTGAGACGTCGCTGCCTGAAAGCTCTCAGGCAATGGTTTCCAAGAAGGGAGACTCTTGGTGGCCTCAAAACGAATCATCTGAAAGTGGTCACTGCTGCGTGTCACAGCTTGCACGCTCACCACAAATTGGCTCTGTCAAATCAAGCGTGACTGACCTTTTTCTAAGTGAGTCATTTATTTCTGTATACCCGTCCTTGCCTGTTCCACTCAGTGGTACTCCAGCTCCATCCTGATGGCCTCAATACTCAGAGATAATGCTCCCCGCCTCCTTTCTGATTTCAGGTGGTCCTCGGTGTTAATCAACATGCTTTCATCTCTTCCTGCTCTCCTCTGCACATTCCTCTGGACGTGGGAGATATGCTGCCACTGTCTCTTCAAAGCAGCAGTGCCTTCAGGCTCTGGGCTGGGTGCAAACCAGTCCTGAGAGGAGATGCTGGCCCTCCTGGTGTGAGGGATCAGAGCTCTGCTGAGGAAAGTTGCTGGAAAACCCATGTTACCATTGCATCTGACACGGGGTGTTAGCAAATGGTCACAGGTGAAGCCCAGATCAGTGCACAGCCGAACTAGAGGCCCCCAGGGACACACACAAGAAGGAACAGTGTGGCCCTGCCTCTCCTGGGGCACAGGAACAGCTCTGCCCTGGCTGCAAGGTCCTGGGATGTATCCAGTCCTCCTGCCTCGGTGTTGTCACGGCATGCCTTGTTGGAGGACAGATAGCTTTTAGGTGGAGAGCAAATTTCCAGGAGAAGCTCCTGCTAACCAATACCTAATCTCTCCTTCCTCGTCGGCCCTTTCTCCTTCTTTCTGTCACTGTCAGCGATACCACCCTCTCTGCTCTGCCACACATGTACCAAAATCCTGTGTGACCTTCAGCTCCTTCTTCCCTCTCCTCCTTCCCCGACTTTATAACGAATTCCTGCAGTTACAGTTCAGCAGAGCGGGCGTGGCAGGGCCATGTTCCAGCCCTGGCACTGGGGCTGCTTCTGCACATCTGTGTGCACACTAGAAACAATGGTTTCTGCCAGCTGCTGAGACCAAAAAGCAGGGATTCGTTCAGACACAAGACCCGCCCCCCCCCAAAAAAAAAAAAATTAAGTATGGTGAGAAATTGAAGCCATTTTCCTATTTTGGGATGTGGGAAATTGCACGTCTCCCTGGTTATTTATGCTGGTAGTGTTTTCAGCCAGTAGTTCTCAAGGATGTTGAGAAGGAGCTACAGTGTCTTTTGGTTGAGCAGCACAGTAATTTACAACTTACAGATGAGTGCACACGCACAAAAACATGTGCACATATCAAACCCCAAGCACCAAAACAGCAGGCAACTACAGAGCCACACTGCAGAAACCTTCCTGACAGGTCCTGTGAGGAACTGTCAGAGGGAATGGCACGTGGCCATCTTCACCATCCCGGGAAAAAGCCACGTCACCAGGCTCTGTCCTGCAAGGCGGATTCTGCCACTGCTGATCAGGTCCCCTCCGGACAGAGTGAGCCAACTCTGAGCAATAAAGTATTAGCAAACCACCATGGATCCACTGGGACTTCTCTAGGAAACCAGTTCTGCTTCATTCCCATCAATTCAACTCTACTTATCGCTACTAATAGAATATACAACACCAGCAAAAAATTCCAACAAAACGTAAAACAGACCTTCACTCCTTATCTGAACACCCTACAGAGATCCCAGTCCCTGAAAGCCTCCACTGCTGGGGCAGGCTAACTGGCTTGGACTGGGGTACACACAATCTACTTTCAACGCCCTGTTCTCACATGGTGACTCTGATACCCTTATACCTTGTACACAGAGAGGAGACAGACCCATTCCATGTAAAATAACAAAATGTGGTGGACAGGATCATGGGCAGGGCAATACTTTAATTTTGGTTAATGATGCTTCTCTGTTGAGGCCGACAGCTAGTCTGAAGGCTTCACAGATCTCGATTTGGACATGGTTAGCTTCTACTTGTGAGAAAGGACCATGAGAAGAAAATAATCAGCTTTGCCAAGGGAAGTGTAATATTAACAGAAGTACAGAATTCAAAACAATAGAAAGAGAAAACAGCAACATATCTGCACCTGGTATTTTTCGGAATGCCTGAAGGCTTGAGTTACAGGTAACCAATAGCATTATATTGTAGTTAAATGATAGCCAGCGGATCCACTGTTGTAGTTTGGTAGCCAATGTACTTGTAACATGAATGATAACATAGAATAGATACACTAGTTTGAAAGCAAACTAGTGAGACACTCCAAGTCAAAAATACAATTCAACAGGAAAAATAAAATAAATGCAATAGTACAAAAAACCCCAACCCACTGGCGGAGTCAGAGTACAACCTGACTCTCTGACAGTCAGGGGGTTGGTAGCAGTTGATTGAATGGTGGCTGCAGTCCTCCTGGAGTGATGGTTCTGTTGAAGCAGTGGTTCTGTAGAAGGGTCTGGTCTTCCTCTGAAGGTCCAGTGGCAGTGTAGAAGGGTCTGGTCTTCCTTTGCGAATCCAGTGGAAAAGGCTGCCTGTGCTGCTCCAAACCCCAGATTATATCCAGGTGGGAATGCTTGGCTCCTTCTCCCTGGGAGGAGCATCTCTCAATGAGATGGTGAGTCCTGAGGCAAGGCCTTGATGGGCCATTAACAGGAGATAGTCCAGGAGCCAGTTACCTGTGAGTCATGTGGCAAGGCATTGTTGGGCCCATTAACAGGAGATAGTCTGGAGGGAGGAGGCAGGGAGCATTGCTGCATCTGGTTTCAACAGCTCATGAAGATGGTAGTAGAATACACTGTAACCCAGGACAATAGACCATGTGTTCTCTTTGAAATAAAACCCTTTATGCCACTAACCAGTGCAGTGTCCATCTTCGTGTGTCGTGGACACCCCAACAATGACACTTCTCTGTGCTTTTCCTTATGTAAACTGAGAAGAGGTTTCTGTCTAAGTCTATAAAATGTGTGATTCAGAAATATATTTAGCCCTCATGGCACAAAATAAACCTCCTAAATGGGGTTGCTGTAGGCTTGAGCACTTACTCTTCTAGTAAACTGGAACAATCCCAAATGTACTGATGATTATGGATTTTATCAATTTCTTTATTAGGTAATTGTGGCATTAGTCTCTGGTGAAACTGCCACAGACCTCAACACGCTCAAATCAGAGGATCCATTTGAAGTGAATATTTAGAGTGACCTCATGTTCTTTCCATTTATTTTCCAGATCCCATCTTCATCTGCTGGGTACGTACCATACCTTTCCATCTATTGGCATGGCTCTGTACAAACAGTAGATAAGAAACAGCAATTAGGTGGAGTGGCAGAGAGAAATTCCATGAGGGATGAAGCTCATAGCCCTGCAGCCCCAAATACCATGTGCAGAGCACAGCTGCAAAGAGGAGCCTGTCACTGAGCATGGGACTGGTCCTCTCCCTCAAGTCTGTTGCAGTT
This sequence comes from Platysteira castanea, assembly GCA_013397175.1. Lineage (NCBI taxonomy): Eukaryota > Metazoa > Chordata > Aves > Passeriformes > Platysteira > Platysteira castanea. Next base: position 600,055 of record VYXC01012581.1, on the reverse strand, counting down.
GTGGAGGCCAAGAGAAGAAAAGGCAGGTGTAGGACTGGGGGCTGGGGAGCTGGCACCGAGCAGAGTGTGTCCTTACGAAACAGCTGGCATTTCTCTGCTTGCCTCCTCGGAGGCAGCTGTGAGTTTTGTCTGAAGCCAATCTCCCACTGGAGCTGCTTGAGAGCAAGCACTGAAGAGCCCCTATTGTAAACGCCACACAAAAACACAAAGGAGAGAGCCCAAAGTAAAAAATATTTCCATAATAAAACTGTCAAGGGAAAATGAGAGACCAGAAACCTCTGTACTGCCAAGTAATTAAGAACAGAGACTCCCTCTCCAAAGCACTTGAGATGAACTGTCTCCTTGGAGAGGAGCATTTGGGATGAGATGAACACAGGGACCAGAGGAGTAGATGACCCAGGGAAGAGTGCCCAGGAGCTGCAGGGGATGGATATGTGGCTTGAGCTTCTGCCAAGGAGCACAGAAATCCCCACTTCCCTGTGGGCTTCCTGACGCTTCTTCCACAATTTCTCCAAATTAGGTCACTCCCACACAGCCTACAAGTAAGAGCAGCCAGCACTGGACCACCCAGGGCAATGGGGAGGACGCTAAGGATGATAAAATAGAACCCCAGATGATATGATGCAAGGGAGGGTTGGGCAATTAGAAACACACTCCAGTGGAAGAGGGGCAAAGAAAAGTCACAGATGACGGTGGAAGGTGACCTCTGAGTTGTGCCCAGCCTAGGGTGGGAAGTCCTCACGTCACGGTACTCTGTGCGTGCACTCAGCCCAAGCTGGCACATGGGGGTCCATCTATGGCCTGTAGTATGGTGGATCCTCAGCTGAGGTGTTTCTCTGCCAGCAGAGGAGAGCCGACTTTCCCAAAGTCATATATTTGCTCTGGCCAGCTAAGAGAGCTGTGCCCATGCTTCAGAAGGGATTCACCATCAAGGAATGAAATGTGGTGTCAGGGTCCCAGGTTATTTCTCAGCTAAACACTGAGAATCTGCCTCCTCCTATGAACCGTCTGGGATTCAGTCTTCTCAGCCCTGCACCAGTGCCTGTTTCCCTGCTGCATCTCACAGCCCTTTTCCTACCCACACTGCTTTTACCAGAGGGCTGGCTGCCTGAGACAGTGAAGAATAACAGCAACAGATCACCAAAATTCAATTTCTCGCTCTCCTTCTGCTCTTACTTCCCAGGTCACAGGAAGCCCTACCAAAAAGTTGCCAAATGAGAATCAGGCCTTTCTAGGGCAAATGGTGATGAACTCCAGATCTGGATGGTCTTACAGACTCTCAGAGGAATTCATTTCATGTTTGGGTTTGCAAAGTGAGTCTGTCCAACAGGCACAGGAATACCTTCGAGCTGATTATTCCTCTTCCTCACTGTAATTAGGAGAAGGCATCTAGCTGATGGAGAAAAACCGTATTTGGTTCAGCTCACAGAGCTGAATGAAAAAGTCTGTGGCCTCTGAAACCCACTCATGCACCTCATGGCTGAAAAGAAAGACTGTGGGACTAACAAGAGGACTTGTATTTTTGAACCAATCACCTGCTGTTTTTAGCCCAGACACTGAGACAGAGAAGTGCACCAAATGAAATAACAGATGAAACACAGATGCGGAAACCAAGACAACCAAGAACTGATGGAGTTCAAATGACAGAAATAACCCTAACAGATCAATACCAGCCTAGGCAACCTAGAAGAACCTGTGGTCTCAAATACTCATCTGTCAGACTGAGAGCAGAAGTTACTTCCATTTCAGAAGTGATGAAGTCATTCACACACCAGGTATAAAACACAAATGCCAGACTCCTGGCATTGTGCAGCTACCTGACAAAGGCATTAAGTTAGTTGGACTCATCTGAAGCACAGTCTTTTTATATTTTCAAAACACCAAGTTCTGTGCAAGTATTCAGGCTGCCATGGCAACGTGGTACATTTGTTCCCGAGTGTCATTTCCCATCACAATTGGTTGGGGTTTTTTTTTTCAGAACTTTGCCCAACTTTAAAACTTTGGTTGCTGAGGCAACATCTCTCTTTAAAGGGAAGTGATTGGCTCTGCCTATCTGTGCAAAGACAAGGGCTCTTCTATGAAGACCGGTGTGCTACGGCAAGGGAGGAGGTGTTAGAGAGGCTAAAAAGATACCCAAGGAAGCAGGGGGAGAGGAAGGAAGTGTGCTGAGAAGTGGCTGCGGAAGGGCAACACACGCCTTCGTGGGAGGCAGGTGGGATGGGCTCTGAGTGGGAGGCTCCAGGCTTAGCAAAACGAGCTAATGTGCCATGTTACATCACTGAGGAGATTAAATGAGATCTCGTTGAGAAAATACTTTGCTTTTGATGTATCCCGTGAGGATCTCGTGGAGATGCATAGTCCTCACAAGACCTCTGCAAGAAAGGAATTTGTCACTGGGCTTGTTTGACAAAAAAAGTGATGGAGGCAGAGAGAGCTTGAATGAACTACTGAAGGTCACACAGTAAATTAGTGGCTGATACAGGAATAAGCCCCTGGGGGTGTTATGTTTCATTTGTAAGATCATTATTCCTCTGATATTTAACTTACGCTTAAACAGAAACCCATTTGCTTTCTGCAGAGAAGCGCTGCAATCCCTTTTTCTCTCACTAACATATTACAGTCCTCACCTCTGCTATTTGTCAACGTATTTGGCTGAAACGCACTGAAGCAGGGATTACTTTCTTTCCAGATAGCGAGGCCCGGATCCGGACTCTTCCTGACATCCTGCTGCAATAAACGTGATCACCACCAATGATCAGAACAGACCTGGGCAGCAGTTTGGGAACCAGTCTAGGACTGGGAAGTGGGATTGCCCAGGCATGCTTTATGTGAGATCTCCCCTCTCAGCAGCTCCCACTAGCCTTGTGTTTCCCTTGCCTCCACCAGCACCCAGTCCTGGCAGCCTCTAACTGCTCTTTTTGCTCTGCTGTCTTGCTCCCATGAGGGAGCCCACAAAAGTGGCCAGAAAAAGCAGAGAAATTAGCTCGCAGAGAAATTATCATCATTTGGACTGTACAGGTTTCACCTACCTCTTGCTGCTTACTCCACGACTCAGAACAGAAGCATTCACATCCTTTTCTATGTCATAAGAAGGCAGATGACACGCTTAAAACAAATTACCACCACTTCAGTAGGCGTTCTCCAAAGCCCTTGGCTATTGCAATGCCCGTGAGCCAGCATCTTTTCCAGCCTGAAGGTGCACACAGGATGTGCTGTTGGAAAGCAAAGCCAGTGAGTAAGTATTTGGGGTTGGTACCAGCTATGGCTTGACCAGAGGGCACAACTGATTCATTAGGCCAGCTCTTGCCAGGTCTCCACTTTCCAGCCTGTATCTCAGTGCCCCAGTTCCATACTGATGGTGACTCTGACACCTGCGTATGGGTCACTGGAGATTAGGCTTTGATTTCTTTCCATTTCAGCATTTCATAGCTGACTGCATAAGCAGAGTCAGATACAAACCCACTGCCTGGATCACCACCTGCCTGTTCCAAATCTGGGTCAATGTAGCATTAAAAAACATAAACAGCCAACATAGCCCTGCCAGGCGGATGCAAAGAAGAAAAGTAAACATGAGAAGTACTCTTGATGTCAACAGAGAAACATACAAAGACAGAGGGCAACAGGCTTTGTCTTTCTCTTGCATTTAATTGTCTTTGATGCTTCCTTCCCGTGGGCATTCAAATTTAACTGCCTGTTCCAAGCTGATGGGGGAGATCAAAAATGGCCTATGGTGATGGCATGTCTGGCAGACAGCCTCCTGGGAGCTGCATCCTCCACATCCTGGGACATTTTCTTCTGTATAAGGAACCACAAAAGCAGCCTGAGGAGTGACTCCTATGGTGATGATATTTTCAGGGATTGTCTATACCCCAAGACTTCTCTTGCCTGGGCACTGACTCCAGGGGTTTTCCCTCACTGGTCCTGGATGTTTCATAGCCTTGGCTATGAACCCCAACTCATGTCTAACAGCGTTTGTTGAGGTTGTGAGACCCCGAGGCAGAGCACTGCCTCTGCTCTCCCATGGGTAACACAGAACATCCCTGGGGGACACATGAACCAGGTGAAGAAGTCAAGGGAGGTCCTAATAGCTCCTAAAATACTTCAGCACATGGCAGATGTTGAAGAAGACCTCAGGACCTCTTCCCTGCCTGCTGATCCCAGTGTGGGGGGAACAAGTCCTCTCCCATGCTCTAGCATCTGAGAATTGCCTGAGAGTCTCCTATTCCCAAAGGCAGGACATTCAGCAGCTGCTGGACGGCCCAGCAAACAAACAAGCAACTTCTGCAAAACGTGTCTGGACATCAGCCATATTAACCAGGAGTGCTGCTCTCCCCTGTGGATACAACAGCTGCCCATTGGAATAAACAGGAAACCATTTTATCCTCTGAGGAGCAAGAAAGGTGAAGGAGTCATGACTGTAAATTGCGTCTCTGGGTTTGGAGCATGCAGCATGAGCCACAAACAAATAGGTCTTCTGTTTTTTCTCATAGAGGAGGGACTCGAATGCTGGGCTTCTCCTTCTGAGCTCATTCCCTGACCCAGCATTACCCTTTTCTCCAGTGCAATAAATGCAACTGCAGAAGCCTCAGCCTCTTTCCATGTGATTTATCTATTAGGGTAAGTTGCATCTGTAGCTGAATCGGGTACAGTGAAGTGATGTTGGTGCAGCGTGGCAGTAGTGATGTTACTGTGGAAACCATGATGCTTTAGTTGCCTGACTCAGAAGAAGCCAGGTAAATCAGTCACTGTAGTTCCCCCATTGCAGCAGCTGCGCTGACAGAAGATCAAGACTGAGCATCAGGTACGTAGGACTCTGGCACTGAGCAGTTTGTGAGAGCCATGTGGTGCTGGGAAAGCTGTTTTCCTCTGTGTCTTCGGTTCTCCTCAGCTCATGCCCCAGCGTCGTACCCTTCACCTGCTGGACCTGCACGAATGGCAAACCTCCCAGTCTGGTGATGGTCTCTGCACTCCTGGGCAGACCACCACACACCTCCTCATCACAAAACACAAATGGAAGATAACTGACAATGTAGAATGTGCACCTTATTCTGGTGCAAGGGTCTAGGAGAGTGATATAACCTGTATGCTAGATGAGCTGTCAGTTGTTTCTCTAAAAATCTTATAAATATCTTTAACATTGTGCACTTAGCTCCAGAGCCTAGCGAAATACTGAAGTTCATCTTTTTGATCACTTGTGTCAGAGTCCAAAAAGTACCAGGTGCAGTTTGAAACCTGACAGACTCTATCAAGTGAAGGATTTCCAGAAGGGAAGGTTGCCTATGCATCTATTTATAGATGCATATTGATGCTGTAGAGGTGCTGGGTGCTGACAAGCACACGGTGTGTGGCCAGCTGTGGGCAGACCTGCTTCCCACTCAGCAAGCAGTCCAAGGGTACTGGGATCAAGGCAAGCAGGATAGTGCTCCTGCATTTGTTCTGAGGGTCCAAAAGACTTACAAACCAGTGCTGCCCGGCTTTCCTGGCCAGAGATCTGTGGGGTTTCTGGCCAAATTGCCCACACACAAGACTGAGAAAAAAAAAAAGCCTTATGAAAATATAAAAAAGGGAGGCAAGATAAGGTAAAGATAAATGATGGGGAGAGGAGGTGGAGCACCTTGGCTGTGTGAAAGCTGAAGGGCAAGGAGGAGAGGAACGGCCAAGAAGCAGCAGATGGTCCAGGAGATGTTCTCTGAGGAATGTCACTTGGCGTCCTGCTCCTAACAGGCAGTGCTGAGAGTTGATCCAGCAAGTTATACCCTGATGTCCTGCCTGCCTGTGAAGCAGGGAGGCTTTTGCTAAGCACTCTGTAAGGTGGCATGGGACAGACCACAATGGCCGAGAAGGGAAATAAGAGGGGATGACCATGCGGACGAGAAGAGAGAGCAGGCATGAGGCATGCAGTGGAGGGGAGGAGGAGTAAATGGACTGCCTGGCATTGCTGGGAGAGACCTGGAGCAGAGGTGTCCAGGAAAGAGCAAAGGATGTTGCAAAAGGATGGCAAAACATGACAAAAAGCAGTAGCAGACATTTGTACGTCACGGCTGTGGGGGAATGAGTGGTTTGGGATTTTGAAGGAACCTAGCCCAGAATTAGGGGATAGAGCCTTTAATGAAACTTAGAGGACTTGAGACTCAGCACGAGACCCCGGCCCAGCAGAGCACTCCTCAGGCACCCTGATCCATGACACACGTGCTGCTCCACAGGGTCATGCCATGGCAGCACAGCATTGCTATACCACATCTTCCTTGCTTTCTTGATCTTTTCTGGCATTGTCCAGAGAAAATTACAGGAATTTCTTTGCCTCCAGGAGATAATTTCTCATTTTAACAAGGGCTGGAGAAGCTCTAGAATGTGCTAATGTTACTTAAGCTGGCAGGTAAACTCTGCCACTGAGATTGGGCTACTTGTTCTGCCAGGCACTGCACCAAATCATGGTAAGAAGAGATCTGTGCTCCAAAAAGGTTATTATCCAGAACAGGCAAGAAGATAAAGTCACTTGCTCAAGTAGTCCACTAAGTCAGCAGCAGAAAGGGGGAAGGAGTCCCAGCTTCATTTGTCTGAGACTGGTGCTTGTTGGACCAGATGAGATTATTTCTCACATTGCCCATATCAGCACATCCCACTCGCCAGTGTTTATCTCACATCCTTGAGCAATAGCCCTCAGGACTGTGAAGTTCAGTTTTGTTTTATTTTATGGAGGAAGTGACACTCTCAACATGCTCAGAGGTTATGTTGCTGCATTGCAACAGCTCTCGTCCTACACAGAGATGGAAGAAATCTGAGTGGTGCAGATGTGATGACTCAGCTTTGCTGGATTTTACAGTAGTGGAACTCCACTGACATTTCACAGAAATATTCTGATGAGCTTCACAGAATCACAAATCAACTAGATTGGAAAAGACCTTTGAGATCATCAAGTCTGACCTATGACCTAACACCACCATGTCAACTGGACCATGGCACTAAGCACCACGTCCAGTCTTTTCTTAAATGCCTCCAGGGATGGTGACTCCACCATCTCCCTGGACAGCCCATTCCAATGTCTAATCACCCCTTCTGTGAATAACTTCTTCCTAAAGGCCAACCTAAACCTTCTCTGGTGCAGTTTAAGGCTATGTCCTTGGACAACCAAAAATGCTGGCAAGAGCCTAGTGGACTGGATCTCTTTGGAGTGATCCACTCTCACAGATTAACATATCTCATGCAGAATTAGATGTAATCTGCAAGTTCTACGGGTACTAATTCATAGTGGCAAGAGGTTGGTGTCTTCTACAACAGCCCAAGCTTTGAATCAAAGGCACCTGAGCATTGCTGGTGACTGCCTGGTTTGGGGTGATTACATTCATCCAACTGTGCTTCCCAAGGAGACAAGCCAGGGGTGGGGAAGGCATCTCCTGTGCCAGTGACAGCACTGAGGTGAAGAAGGGACAAGGTCAGGTCAGCAGGCTGGGTAAAGGAATGCTGTGCTGCTCAGATCCAAGTGGCTAAGCCTGACTGGTTTTACTCTCTCTGTTAATATTGTATTTGAGAACAGTATCTTTGGCCATCTAAGGATACTTGGACAGGGACTTTACCCCAAATCTCAGCATGCCAGAACTTCAGATGAGGCCAAAAAGAGACACCTTCACCAGGAGGATGACAGTCCTTTATCAAGTAGCTAGCATTTGAGAAAAAATCTGGTCATTTTCACCAGCAGGACCAGCAATCCCTTACCAAGTAGATATCACCTTGCACCCACCCAACTGAGAACTGCTGTTCCTCACAAAATTTCCACCTGCAGCACTATATTCAACACAAGTCAGCACTAATCAGTGATCTCAGGTTCCAAACAATACCAGTTGCGCACATCCCAGCTCCGCTCCTTGTGATAACACTGCATGCATTAATTGCTGAACAGTGTTGTTTCAAGTCGTATGTACACTTACATAACCTCATACCATATAATCAACACATTTCTTGGCACGAAGAGATCAATCATTCTGATCCCCACCACAGAAAAATACCTCAGCTCCCTATCGTGTCACGAAAGCAACATAAAAAGTTAGATTTTCCAACCTCCACACCTGCTAACGCCCAGCACAGCTTGATGTTCCTGGAGATGATGGCTCATTTAAAACCTCTGAATGACACATGATCACCACTGGCAGCCAGCAGCAGCCAAAATCCAGCCAATGTCCTACTGCTCCAGCACGGAGAAAAAATTGTGATGATGGGAGGGGGTCTGAGGGAAGAAAGGAGGCAAGGAGGGAAGGGGGGAAGGAAGGCACGTGATTCAAATAGAGCCCTTTGCACTGTGTTCCCTTACTCCATCCCTGTCGCTCTCCCAGACAGCCCCATCACTGGGTGTTCTTTTCCAGCCTGGGAACAGAGGCTGACAGGCTGCTCCGGAGGCAGCATTACCAGCAGGCTGTGGGTACTGATCCCATACTCCCACACTTCCCTGTTTGCTTTGCTCCTGCTGCGCCTCTGAAAGAAGGTCCACGGACAGGTACTGCCTGCACCTTGGAAGCAAGGACAGAGGTACCTGCGGGAAGGTGGCAGGGGCTGAGAGACCTGCAGGACCCGTGACTAGAGCTCTGCAGGGGCTGTGGCTCATGGCAGAAAAACAGCCATGACACCGTGCTGCTGCCTCAGGCCTGCGCTGACCCTGCTCTAAGAGCCACTCCTGATCCTGCAAGAGCAACTGCTTGATCAGGGGTGCAGGAGCTTGTGAGGAGGGCAGGATGCTTTCTGACAGACACTGGTAGTTTTGAGAACTTCGGTTTGTAGGGGAGGATGTGGCCCTGTTATTCCCACATGCACTTACTCCTCCTCCTCCATGGAGATGATCCCCTCCATGGAGCAGTAACATCCTCTTGTTTTTCCATCTAGGGAGCACTGTTAGGACAAAAGGTGTCTTTTTTTTCCTAAGGGGAAAGAAGGGGCCCCCTTTTGCCCCCGTATTGCTTGCTCCAAGCACTGTGAGGTGCTTAGCACATGTGGAAATACGGGGAAATAAAACCACTAGATTGAGAGACCTATCCCTGCCTATCCCTTGTGAGTCTTTGGGCCAGCCTTCTCTTCCTTCCAGCCCTCCCCAAAGGCTGTCCTCATCCAAAAATTCGGAGAATGAAGAGCAGAAGGCCGTTTCCCCAATTTGCAGCCAGTCTTTCCCAGCCCACCACCACCCCAGCCCCTACAGACTTCCGACGCCACAACCACGGAAGGAGTGGGCGGTGCCTCCCAAAACACCCAGAAGCAGAGGGATGCTGTTGAACCCCCAAGTGCCGCAGTGGGGCCCAGCCCTTGTGACAGCTGCCAGACTGGGTGCACACCATTGGGACCCCTTGGCTTCCCTCCTAGGAGGCAGTGCCTCAAGCAGGGCCACAGCTCGGCATCCTCGGGACTCTGGTACCCTCTGCTGGCCCTGAACGTTTCTTTTGCTATTGGAACCTCTCCTGAGGTTTTTCAGTCTGAAAGCAGACACAGGCACCAGCCTCTCAGCACCTGCAGCAGCTTTGCTCATCCAACTCCGTCTTCAAGGGCCCCCACCACTGCTCTCACAGCCAAGCTGCTGAGGGCAGGGACCTACCAGCACCGTACACCTTTGTGAGAACACTTAAGAGAGCCAGCACTACTTTGCTAGAAATAATAGAAACCTGCCAAGTTTGTAAGTGCAAGGCTGTGCAGCAAATGCAGAAGGGTGAGTAGCTGCACAAGGGCACCCCAGGGCAATGTCCAGGAGAGGCTCCTGGTGTGTGGGACAATCCTCCCCAAGGCCATTGGCATAGATGAAGGAGGTGGCAGGGACTGCCTGGAGGACAGCAGAGCTCAGGGGAAATATCCTGCACCCGCATCCTCACTGGAGCAAGCAGGGAACTCTGCCCATGCCTCCAGCAAGGCTTTCACACAGCCCTTTAACACTGCAGGGCAAAGGGTGTCCCTGCTGCAGCCCTGGGAGAAGGCAAAGAGGGATAAGCAAAGAGCAGGGAACAAGCAGGAAGTCATTTCCTTCCCTGTCACTGGCCCAGGGGGAAGCAAGCAGCAGACTGCACACAGGGACTGGGTAAAGAGCCTCCCACACTGCCGAGCCCAACTGGACAGCCTGTGCCAACAGGCTTCATAGATAGGCTTCATTTGCCTTAATAGACAAAGCCTGAATGAGAAATGAGTTTCTGCCTTCAGGGCTGCTGCTCCTGCCCCTGAGGCTGGAGCCTGACTGAGGGCAAGTGCATAACAGAGGGCAGGCAAGAGGGACACCTTTCTGTCCAAAATCCTGCACCACCTCCAAAGGAGGAAGGGGATCCATCCCCTCTGCCCCTCAGGGCCAAAAGATCCCGAGCTACCAGTATCAGTTTTTATTTTAATACAAACTAAAAGCTTTTGGAGTTCAAAGAAACATGGACATGACACAGCAACAGAGCACACAAGGGAAACCCTGGTCACCCCAAGTCCTGGTTCAAGACGAAGGCCTGGGGCTGTTTGGCTCCCCAGGGAAAAGCTTCTTTCGGGAGCAGGCCCCAGCTGCCTGGGGCACTCTGCCTGCTCCTGGGCAGGTGTCAGGCAGCAGCAGTTCCCTCCAGGAGCCTGGGACAGGGAGGTCACTTGATGCGGTACAGGACTTTGCGCTGCATGCGGTGCTGGATCTCCCCCCGCCGCATCATCAGCTGCAGCACCTTGTAGATGGCGTGTTCTGGGTACTTCTGCAAAAGGGGAGAGCAGGGGAAGATGAGCCAGCACAGAACAGCTGACAGGAGCTCAGCAGGAACCTGAAACCTCTGCTAAAGCCTGGCTATGACTCTTCACAAGGAGCGAGCCCAGTAGTCCAAGACGCTGATGCTCCCTTCCCCTTTCACTGTTTCAGGTCTGACTGCAGCCCAGCCCCAGACCTCAGAGCTTTTGCAGAAACTCGCCTCAGTCCCCTTAAACTCTGCAATCACTTTGCACACCATTCCCTACCAACAACTTCAAAGGCATGACCAAAAGGCTCTCCAGTCTGCTCTTGAGGAAGGCGTTTCAAGCCCCCAGCAGCAGCCTGGGGTCCCTGGTTTCACAGCCCAGCCCTCCACGGGGTCCCTGACCCACCTGCCGCATGAAGTCCTGGACGATGCTGTGCTCCGACACCTGGGAGCCGATGGCAAAGCGGCGCTTGAGCTGCTTCTCAATGCGGGACAGCATCTCTTGGTCCTCCTGTGTCGTGAAGCCTTCTGCCCCTGCAGGGAGACACCGTGTGAGCTCTCTGTGCTGCCCAGATGTCACTCTCCAAGACAAGGAGCTCATTTCCTGTGTCTCCCATCACACCTGCACAGCTTAGAGACTTTAGGGAGCCCATGAACAACTCCACCATCAAAGGCTGTGGAGCACCAACCACATAACTGAACGTGGACCTGACTGCTGGAGCTTTCTTCAAACCCTTTGTTCCATGCTGCTGCCCACGGAAACATTGTCTTCTCCCCCACAGAGAAAGATGTTAGAGGATTAATAGGTTGGGGAACCACCTCCAGCACCAGACTCTGCCCTTGGGACCACAGAGCAGCACAGGAAACCCTCAGTGTCATTTGTCACTGCCCTCCCTGTAAGGCACAGCCCCACAGCCACGATGGCCCCTTGCTACCACAAGCATTGCTTTGTCTTTGCTCAGGAAGAAGGTCCAGCACCTGCCCCTGACAGCCAGGTCATGGGAGAGGAGCTCGTCTCTCCCTGCCCCAGGCAGCCAGGCCCAGCATGTCTCTCCTACCCCCAGCACAGAACATCTCCTCCTCACCTGACAGGTTGCCCGACATGGCCGCATCGAGTGTGGACACCTGGAAGAGCCGCAAGGCCTCCTCAACATCCGCCTCGGTGGCAAAGGGCTGAAGCCTCATCTTCGCCAAGGACTCGGCAATGCGCACGATGGCCTCCAGCTGCCTGCGGCCACAGGAGACATTCCCTGAGTTCTACTGCAGCTCCCAGGGTGTCTTCTCCTTCCCCTTGACTCCTGCCATTCCCACCTACCCCACTCCAGGCACCTCCTGCCTCCGCCCACAGCATTTTCAGTGTTACCCTGTTCAGGGCCACACCCTCACATCCCGGCACCCTGCCAACCCCGTTCCTGGGTCACCCCAGCAATGCAGCCCCGACCCCAGAGGCGCTGGTGGGCACGAGGGGGTGCTCACCGGACGGTGATGGGGATGCTGGAGCGGCGGTCGCTCTCCTGCTCGTGCTGGCGGGTGCCGCTGCGCATCAGGATGTAGCGGTTCTTCAGCTTCTCCGCCGCCCCCGCCGACAGCCGAGGGCCGCACTTCCTGCAAGGGGGGACAGGAGCTGGAGGCAGGACCCCACGGCACCCCTCCCTTCCTTGGGCCGTGCTGCAGCACCACTACGAGCTGCTCTTACATCCCTGTTTTCAAGGCAGGAGCTAAAAAAGGTCACCCAGACAGTGCTGGGTGGTTTGCCTCTCACCACTGCCTCCCACCGCACAGCCCGGGCGCTGCCACAGACACGCCTGCCACTCACGTCCGACAGAAGGAGATGAGCTTCTTCAGCTTGTTCAGCTCGATCTCGCCCTCCACGGCCTGGGTCTGCGTCAAGGCACTCACGTGTAAGGACATCACGTGCTTGGCCAGCGTCTAGGAAAGCAGAAGGCAGTCAGACAGCAGGAACCCCCCTGCCTCCTCCTCCCAAAGAAAGGGGCACCACGAGTCCCGGCTGCACCCGCGCGGCTCAACCCACCATGTCTCGCTCCTCGTTGTGCTCATCCTTCACGATGAAGATCATGTCAAATCGGGACAGGATGGTGGGCATAAAATCAATGTTCTCCTCGCCTTTGGTCTCATCCCAGCGCCCAAAGACGGAGTTGGCAGCCGCCAGCACCGAGCAGCGGGAGTTGAGTGTGGTTGTGATTCCTGCCTGTGGGGGAAGGCAAAAAAAGGGATGGTGTCAAGACCACCTCCATGTCACAGCAGGGCAAGAAGGCCACCAATTCAGTGAAAGGTCCAGAGCTGTTTTCAAGGATTCATCCTCAATTGCTTGCATTTAAATAAAGCCCCATAAGTGACACGCAATTTCTCTGTAATGGAGCTGGACCCACATGTCCTTCTGGACAGGGACTGGCTTCAGATGAGACTTGAGCACTGAGTATTTTCATTTAAAACCTCTTGTCAAGGGCAGAGACAGAGGAGACCTCATCCCAGGTTTGTGATCTGAGACAAACATTGGGCAACTAGGACTGAGTCCTCTGGGGCAGCTCTGGCACAAAGCATAGGTTTGCACGAGCAGCCAGACAGCAACCAGCAAGGACAAGCCATGAAGTTCAGGCTGCCCAAAGCCTCCAGGCAGGGATGACCAGTCTCAGATCAGAGAAACCAGCAACCATCAATACCACTGCCTGGACTCCAAAATGGGCAGTTCTGGCAAAAGATGTGTGACCACTGGTAGCTGGGCTCTCAGGCTCCCACCTCAGGGCAGCATGCATCAACCCACAGCTCACCTTGGCAATGGAGATGGTCTGCTGCTCCATCGCCTCATGGATGGCCACGCGGTCATCCTCCCGCATCTTTTCATCCCAGGCGAGAGAAACCAGGCAAGGAGAAAGAGTCACCATCAATCACCTCTGCCAGACCTCTGCTACACACCTACTGAAGGGACCCCCAGCATAAAGCTCTGTGAGGACCTCCGCCCAAGAGAGCAGGATGTAACTGAATTCCCTTGCGGCCCCATCCCCCTGACCTTCCCTGAAAGGAAGTGAGGCAGTCTCAGAGGAGTTGCACGTTCTCCTGCAGCTCTGGGCCCTCCTGGGACAAGCTGGCCTCCCAAGGGCTCTCCCTCCCACTCCCACACAGGCAGCCCCACAGGTACCTTGTCGAACTCATCGATGCACACCACTCCCCCGTCTGCCAGCACCATGGCTCCTCCCTCCATGAAGAAATTCCTGGAGGAAGGGTCGCGGATCACTGAGGCTGTCAAGCCGGCAGCGCTGCTGCCTTTTCCCGAGGTGTACACCTAGTGGCATGTGGGACAAGGAAAGGGACGGCACATCAGCTGCTGCAGCAGCCAGGAGCCCACTGCTCCAGCTAGGAGACAAAGCATCCCTGGCACTGCAAAATCCGGAGCTCCTGGGGGAAGCACAAGAACCTCCAGGAACAGCCCTGAGCATATGTAAAAAGCAGATGTGTTGGGTAAAGAGCAGGACTATTGCCTCATCCCAAGCCTCAGACTAAGCAGCTGTGACACACCGGAGGGCATGCAGACACACAAACACAGATATTAAGTACAGAACAGGGAGTGATTCATTGTTTGGTGGGCTGCCGCATTAGCTTTGTTTTCCCCTGGAGGGAACAATAGAGTCAGAGGCTGAGTTTAATAGAGACTACAAAAAACCACAGCTGAAAACCTAATTCTATGCCTCGGCTCAGGCTGGAGGTCCGTGCCTGAGATGCAGTCAACTTAATTTGTCCTGACCAGCCAGCCCCTCTGCTGATCAAGCCTCAACAACAAACGGCAGCACCAGGCACGTCTTTGGGCATCTGCAAACAGCCTGGCCCACAGCATAATAAAAGGCATGACCTGCTTGCCCTTCCCTCCCTCATGCCCCATCCCTTCTAAGCTAACACTGCGAATGGCAGCTCCCACCTCTGCCAGCAAGTCCACCTGTGGATGCACAGGCAGGTGTCTGCTGTGACCACGGTGATGTCCCTGGTGCTAGACAAGGGGCACGAGGGAGAAAAGGGGCGCACTACAAGTGGGCACCGCAAGCCACGTACCCCAATGGGCGAACACTTCTCAACGAACTTCAGCAGTTGGGATTTGGCCGTGCCAGGGTCCCCCAGCATCAGCAAGTTGATGTCCCCTCTGCGGGTCAGGCCATCTGGGAGCCTGGAGTGACAGGGTTGGGAAGAAGAGAGGGAGGAGAGACGGTGAGTCTTTATTTTGACAACAAAGCACTGGCTTCGATAACAAAGGCTGACTCTTCCCCACCTCTTGCGGGAGCCTCCAAACAAGAGGCAGGCGATGGCCTTCTTGATGTCAGTGCTGCCATAGATGGAGGGCGCGATGCTCTTGGCAATGGTCTCGTAGATGTTGGGCATGGCAGCAAGGCGACGAAGCTCCTCCTCTTCCTGAGGGGTCACCGAGCCAGTGAAGCTATGTCCTGTACACGGACGAGGGGAATGATGCAACAGTGAACAAATGGATGTTCTAAAGGAAATCACACCACTCCCCCCACACACACTACAACCAAAATCCCCTCCTGAAGATTATGCCAAGTGCCACCAGATGGGAAGGGTGGAGAGGGCAAGCATCTGCTAACCCAGCAAGGCAGGCTGTGTCCTTAGAGCCTGGTAAGAAAAAGCAAGGATCTTGGGCAAAGCAGCTCTACAGGAACCAGAGGGAGAATTACAGCCAGGACCATGTTTTAAATACAATTTTAATCATGAACTTCTGCCAGGATCCTCAGGAGTGGCTTAGCAGATTCTCACTAAGATCAGTAAGACAAAATCACCTAAACACCCTGGAGGACTCAGGTTGAGACCTCCTCATTTAATATCACTGAGAAAAAGTCCTACAGGACACAATTAGAGAGAGCCCAGGGCAAGTCAGACCCCTGGAATGGCTTGAACCTTCTGCTATATAAACAGCAGAGAAGGACCAAGGCTGTGATTTCAAACAGTCGGGGGGATGGGGCTGCAAGGGAACTCAGTTACATCCTGCCCTCTTGGGCAGAGGTCCTCACAGATCCCTTGCTGAGGGATCACACTAATCAGGAACGGGGCTAGGAGTGTCTCCCAGCACCAGGCTACCAACACAGTCCAAATGCACACCAAAAGCAGCCCTCACCTGAGCCCTCCATGTCCACCTGGATGCCCACCACGCGGATGTACGCGCTCCGAATGCCCACCCCCACATTGTAACGGCTTTTGTTCTTGCTCTGCGCAGATTTCTTGATGGAGTAGATCCCCATGATAGTGACTCTGTTTCCTGGGACAACTTTGTCACACAGGTACCTAATGGGGGAAGCAGAGGATGGCAGTGGGAAAGGATGGCACCAGGAACAGCCGGCAGGGTCAGGGTGGGAAGGCTGTGCCAGTACCTGTCACAGTACAGCTGCAAGTGCCGGGGCATCTCCCCGTGCGGCACGGCGTCCGGGGACTCCTGCAGCTTCAGGACCTGGAAATCCACGCACTTGCACTTATCTGGCACGATAAAATAGGGATCCAGAGGGCACCTTGGGCGGCCAGCTTGTTCTCTGTGAAGAGAGATCAGGGAAGGCTGTTAGCACTCAGGAGCCACCCCTTGGAGCGCACCTGTAGAGGGGACAGCAGCGGCAGCAAGGAGCAGCTGCCCCTTCCAAGCAGTGCCACATCAGCAAGTAAGGACAGACACACGGGGCCAGACCAGAGGCCACCAAGCCCGCTGTCTTGCCTTCACCAGCTTCCAAATGTGGACACGAGAACAAGCCAGAGGCAGGGTGACACTTGTCTGAACACTCTCCCTGCCTCCCTCCCTTCCCCTGCTAGCTGTAAGCAGGGAGGAAGGTAATTCACTAATTACACAGAAGGTAACAGTACAGACTCAGTGACACGGCAGGGCACTTTCCTTTACAACCTCACGCACGAAGCAAATGTTAAGCGGTTTCTGGTGAGAAAGCAATTAGCAAAGTGACAAGGATGACATCCACCTCCCAGTCTCTCAAGACGTATCTGCTTTACTAGATTACAAGCTCTCTGAGACAAAGAGCAGCTCCATGTGCTGCTGCCATCTCAGAGTGGCACACCAGATGCCTGACTCCATGCAGGGCTTTCAGGGAGGGCAACCCGAGAGTGCAGATGCACTCATGCAGTCAGGGATCATGAGCAAGGTGCTGTACAGACCACACACAACGATCTCTAGCCCAAACTCCTCTCAAGCTGCATGGGAGTTCAAATGAAGAAAATAAATACTGGCAGCTATGAGCCAAAGACACAACCCACCAGGGTCAGCTGCCTTGAGAGGTGCAGCACAATGGCAGCCTAATGCTCAAGTTCTCACAGGCACCAAGAGCTGTAAAGCAGGATAAAAAGGCTAGGAGAAAAGCATCCCTCAGGAAGGTGACACAACACAGCCCCCTCAGGAGGTGGAAGCAAGGAGTTTGTTTGGAAAAGAGGAGAGCAGCTTAACACAGCATTACGGGACACCTGGAGGCAGGAATGAACCTTTAGGTACAAGAGGCAAAACTATATGGATAAAAAGAACTCCCTGGACACGGTCACTCAACACCGCAGGCAGCACTGACCACGCAGGGTAACAACCAGCATGACCACAGATGGACAGCTAAAACTTGCCAGCCACAACTGCACACGGGCACAGGGGCAGCACGGAGGGTGGAGGCAGAGCAGTGCAGATGCTGCTGCCTTGTGCCACAGGGAGCAGACTCTGCAATGCATGGGATGTAGCAGGAGCAGGAGGAGGGAATGCTGTTTTTTCTCCCCCTCCAGCCTGCTGCTGCATGCCCTTGTCAGCCCTTACGTGTTGCATTTCCTGGGCAGAGCGTAGCCCTCCAGGCCCGGGCGCACGGCGATGTTGCTGATGGTGTTGCGGCAGCTGCGGCACTGGATGGTGATCCTGGTGGCTTTGGCTCTCACAGGGGTTGCTGCAATTACAATCCCAGGGATCTTCACAAGGTGGGACATCTGGTCAGACTGAAAGGGAAAAGGTGAAGGGACGGTGAGAAAGCATCCCTTTCTCAGGATGGGATGAGAAAAGGATGGATGAGAAACTACAAAGCAGGAGAGCAAAGGACAGAACACTCTGTGCAGAACAGCACTAATGTCCCTGCAGCAGGAACCAGCAATAACAGCCCTCTGCAGTCAGATTTAAGCTGCAGTGCATATGAGCTTGTAAACTGGTGTGCGACCCCGTGTCCCGAGCTACGTGAGCGGGTACCAAAAGCTCCCCTGCAATCACACCCACACTGGCGCTGCTCTGCGTGGCAGCCCATTCCCTCCACCTCACCTTCAGGCTGCGGATGTTGGCTGCGTTGGCATCCGACCTCAGCATAACTTGGATGTCCTGGAGAGTCTCCTCCCCTGAGGGACGAGGACGAGTGACCTCATCTGCGACTTCTTTTGCCGCTTCTTCCAACTAGAGAGGGAACAGCTGTGCTTTAATGGGTCTGTCACACTAGAAGGTCAGGGTTGCTCTCACGAGGTGACAGTGTTCTAGGCTGGCAACCAGGCTGCCAACCTCCATCCTTACCAGCTGCAGGTGCTCTGCTGGTTGCTTGTACAGATAGTCCGCGAGATCTTCGTCAAAGCTGGCCAAGTCTTCCATCTCCACCTCCACCCAGTACTGCCCCAGGTTATAGTGCCGTTTGAGCTCATCCCTGGAAGGCAGGAAGCAGCAAAGGTTTCCAGGGCAGAAAGCACCAGCCACCCACAGCGGCCTTAGAACGCGCAAAGATCAGAAAAGGCAGGTTCTGCAGGGAGTCCTTGGTTTGGAAAGCAAACAGGGAAAATTAGGTGAGTGCTAGGAGAAGCGCAGGAGAACCTGGGCAATTTTTCACCCAAGCCCACTTTGAAAGGTGACATAAGACCAGGGACACCAGTGCTTGCAGCGGCAGTGTAAAATATTTACTGCAGTTACGTGACCAGATAAACAGTGAGAAAATCTCTATGTAGGATAATAACTATTATACCTAAGACACAACTTAAAACAGAAAGTAATAAAAGAACAGACAACATTTTCCTTAAAAATGCCAGGAGTCATGAAAATAAGAGGTGAAAGACAGTTCTAGCCCTTGATTACGATGTATTTCTGTGTTTTCTCACAGTTGTATCTCCAAATTGCATAGGTAAAGAGACAGCCAAAGGAACTTCACAGGCTTGGAAGGCACACGTGGAGAGTGCTGCACTGATTTTAATGGATACAGACAATACTCCAGACCAGAAACCACTACAGCTGCAAAGACAGACCTTGAATTTCAGAACGAAGTGCAAGCCTGGCAGTGTGGATCCCTCTATTGCTACCTTTGCCACTGTCCGGCTGCCTAAAAAATTGTGGGAACACCAGACCTCCGCTTTTCTATCAGGTTAAATACAAACATCTCTCAATACTGAGCTTTTTACGGCCTACGAGAAGAGACAAAGTGGCTATTGTGCATGTGGGGTGTGCACTGCAGGAGGGAGGTTAACAGCAGACTGGATGCACAAACGGGGATAGGTACGGCTCAGGAGGAGAAAAGGGGCCACAGCAGCACCTGTATTTGAAAGTGAAGCCCGTCCGGTCCGTGCCCACCCGGTACTGCCGCAGGAACTCCTTGAACCGCTTCTGCAGCTGCGACTTCCGAACCTGCCCCTCGTCCACGGACGCATCTCCCCCCAAACTGTCGCTGTAGTAAATGCCGGGGTCGTCGAAGCCGGACATCGCGGCTGCTGCTCCGCTGCGGGGGCGAGAGCGCTCGGTCAGCTCCCTCGCCTCCTTCCCCCGCCGCGCACCAAAGGCCCCGCGGGATCGCCCCTCGCCCACTGCCCTGCACCCCACCCCACGCACTGCCCGCGCTCTTTTCCCGCAATGTCCCAGGACCCCCAATCCCACTCCCACTCCCAATCCCACTCCGCACCTCTCTCCCCGCCGGAACTCGCCGTCAACTTTTTCGCGGCAAAAGCGGCGCGAGGCGGAAACCAAACAGGCGCAGGGCGCGCGCGCCGCCTC
>VYXC01012581.1:541741-579561 GCA_013397175.1 Platysteira castanea | reverse complement strand
GGGCCGCGGCCGCCCTCCCGCCCCGCCCCGAGACGGCGCGCGCGGCCACTCTGCCGCCGCTGATTGGCCGGGACGCTGCGCCCCCTGCCCGCCCCCAGCCGTTTGGCGCGAAATCTGTGAGGGAAGCCGGGGGGGAGGCGAAATGGCGGGCGGGCCGCACCATTGCGGCGGTGCGTGGAGGGGGAGCGGGTGATACCATTGCGGGGGGAGGGCCAGCCTAGGCGGTGCGGGAATAAAGTGAATTAATTACTGCTGTAGGCTCCTGGGGCAGTTGAGGCCTGTTCACTGCTTCAGGGCTTCAGGACACGAGTTCTCCGGAATGCCTTCCTCCTGGCTAGTAGTGAATTTAGGGGGAAGGCTGGCAGGGCGCTGGGTGCGCATTTTGGCCCTTCCAAAGCTTGGTAATGCGTGCCCTAAATGAAAAGAAAGCTGGGGAGCGGAGCGCGTGGCAAGGGAGGTTTCAGCTGCAGCCCGTGGAAAATAAAGAGGGTGTTGTTGTTGCAGAGAAACCAGCTGTATTCATAAAGATCATAGACGAGTACAAGCAAAGCTTATATTTCCATCTCTGTAGCCTTCAGGCTCAGTCTGGAGTCCTTCAGTGTGTGATGATGGCTGTGAGCTATCCAAAGCACCATCTCTCTCCTGCCATGAGCAGGGAGGGTATGATGCCAGTCAGAACCCATATTTTCCAACTTTGAGGTTGCAATCAGGCTCTCTGGGCAGTGGAGAGGGGCTGAGTGTGGTGCGGTGGGATTCTGAGCTCATGGGCATGTGTTTGGCTCTTTGGGATCTTAGTTACCTCAGCATGGTTGAATGAACAAAATGGTTTTGTTGGGGTGGTTCAGAGGGACTGAATAGGCAGAACTTAATACAAATCAGAATGAACAAGGTCTTGTATTTAAATAGCTATCGAGCCTCATCCGCCTGCTTTTCAAACATCTGACTATCATTTTCGAGAATTAACTATTTTTTCTGGCAGGTGGATCCGAAGAGGGAATTATTAAACGGGGTTGGGGAAGGGATGTAGAGTAGATAAGAGCCCAAGAATGATGACAGTCCTGTTTTCCCACTGCTCATTCTCAGTGGGACCTGCCTTCTGATTCTTCCTAGTTGAGCAGGTTTGGTGCTGGTCATTAAAATAGATCAGTAGGAACACGGCTTTGTGATTAAGGTCACAGCCAGCACAGGCAGATCATGGAGACAGGTTGATCACAGAGGCTTTCTGGTAGAAAGAGAGGACTCTGAGGTGATCCGCAGCAATTTTGTCAGTACCTGCAGTGCCATACCCGAACTGCAGCCTCTCCTGTGCTGGGAGAGCTTCCGGAGCAGGCGGGGCCCGTGGCTGGACACAAAGCCAGCCCTCCAGATCTGCCCCAGCAAAAGGCAGGGAAAGCAAGCGTGTGCGTGGCCTGCGCCAGCAGTGCTGTGTGTGTGGAGTGCCTTTAGCAATGCCACGTGTGTGCCGAGTCCTGGGAGCGAGGGGGCTTGGTTTGCCACTCGGGTGAGGGCGTGTGGTTGTGTTCTTGAGGCCTCCCATTCAGCTGCCTCGACCAAAAGCTGGGATGCCTTTAACTTTTGGGTGGTGAAAACAGACTTGCAGTTCTGATTCACGCAGAAGTTCTTGCCAAGGCAACCTGGTAACGCAGCCCTTTGCTGGCCGTTCAGGGACAGCTGTCCTGGCTTCCACCAGCTGAGGGTCCCATCCCCTTTTGCTCGTGATAGAGCAGGAACCAGCTCTTACATACCCCTTCCACCCCTTAGAGATACTTTGCACACTCACTGAATTTCATGCTGTTTCTAGAAATAGAGAGCAGTGTGTCGGAGCTGGAGGAACCTGCCCCAGCTTATAACAGGTTATTGTTAGCACTGAGTGGGAGCAGAGTCTGGCTCTGATGACAGCTCTCACTTCTGTCTATTGTCATGTCTGTGCAGGCAGCAGCTCCAAATGACACAAAGCCAGGAGGAACAAGGACACCTCCTTTCTCCCCAGGTAAGGCTTTAATGATAGGGAACACCAGGCCTGAAGACTTTACATTGAAATTTATTATGTGTATAAATTATACAACCAGACAAGAATGACACTGTATCTTCAACAACTCTTTTGCTTTTCAAAGACCAAAAATGATTGGAAAAAGAATGAGCAAAGACCTTCTAGTGTCATATAAAACCGTCTGTAACCCATGGGAGCCACGTGGCTCTACAGAGAAAGTGATCACAGTATTATCTAGCAGTATAAAAAAACTGAGCAAACAGAGGTCCGAGGAGCTCCGCATTTCTGAGGAAAGACAGATGTCAAAGCGGCGTTTCTGATCCTGTAGGGTTTTTGTCGGCACTCTGTCAAGCAATGACAATTCTTGGCCATTGTTTTTAGCCTTTCCTACCCTTGGTTTTTGATGATAAAGTTAGTCTCTGAGAAGAGCTCACACCAAGCACAGGAGAAACTTTGCCTGAACCCCCTTACAGCACTCTTTGATTTCTGGGGAGAAAAGTCTCCTAGTGTTAGTGGCAGAACCAAGATCACAATACCCAGTCAGGGGTAATTTCTCTCGCAAGGACTGGGGAAAGTGGATTAGTTCAAGGTGAGGGAAGTCACAAGGAGGAGGTGAAGGTCCTGCTCTTTCACATGGCAAATAAGCCCACAGCGACTGTCATGGCGAGGAAGCTGAGTGCCACGACCCACCGCACCAGGGAAGTGGTTGGTGTTGTGTCTGTGCTTCTCATCTTTGTCCTCTCACTTTCTTTCCCAGCTGCTGGACCTAGATCAAATAGGGAGAAAAAGAAAATAAGTGAGAGGAGGCTGTGGCAAGGAACTGCTAGCAGGCCATGTTTGCTCTCCCCAGTGCCAGAGCACACCCTGCTGGAGTAGTCCAGGGAAGAAGGAGAAAGCCCAGCTGGGAGAAACAGTGGCAGCAGGTTCTGCTCGCCCAGTGGAGAAGGGAAGCAGCACACTTGACCTGGGACTCACAAAGGCTCACAACCCCTCTGCCTGTAGGTGACTACCAGCCTCTCCCCTTGTCACCTTGTGGGTGCGCTGCCCAGCCCCATCAAACCCCTGATGTGTGCAGAGGACAGACAAATACTTAAGCCATAATTTTAAAAGGCATTTTATCTCCTACTTCTCATGATTTAATTAGTTAGGCATCTAATGACCTTGAACAGTCTTCAGCACTCCAAGCAATTTTTGCAGTACGCCTTTAGGATGGGATTCCTCATCCAACACCAAGTTTTCCTGAAGATCTTACTTGTATATGTGTATTGGGAAAGGAATGGCAAAGTTTCACAGACAACCTTTGATCTCTTTCCCACAGTAGCTGCTTTAGGCTTCACTATCTAGAGATGCTTACGGCAAAGTTTGCGTTTCATTTTTGCCATGGAAAAACTGTGGTTCAACCCTGAACCACACTGGAAAAAAATCTCCATTTTAGTTTCGGAATGTATAGGTCACAAGGGCTTTTTTATTTGAATTGCATGTCATCATGGAAACCACTCTGCCCTGTAAACATCCGAGCTCGCTCCTCACTCAGGTACAAGCCTGACTCACAAGCTGATTACATTCCACCATCCAGAGCAGTGCTGCCCAGCACTCCACTCTGGAGTGTTTTCAGTAAATACTTCTGGAAGGCAGGAGAACGATCAGAGGGAGATACAGTCCACAAGGACAGGCTGCTGGATAGGGCTTTGTGTCCAGAAAAACCTTCTGTCAGCATCACAGCACCATGGCTGATCTGCAGTGCCCAAAATTAATGCCTTTCTTTCTGTGAAATCAAGGTCAGCTTTCCTTGTGGTGAATGACCCTTACATTTGTTAAAGTCCTAGAGGTGGAGAGAGGAGTCTCTTTTTGTAAAGCTTCCTCACTGACACACTTTCTGGAGAGCCCACATGTTATCCTTGCTCTGTCACGTCTAGAAGGAGCTGTGCACACAGCAGTGCCTCTCCTTGCACTACCTGCTGATGGCTGGAGAAGGGATGGGGCAAGCACCTTGTGCTCCTTTCCCAACGGCTTTTACAAACAAGGACAGAGGAAGGGAGGAGAAGGAAACGAAGGAGCAATGTGAAGCCCTTAGAAGTGTCTTACCGTGCTCATGTGATTTGTTGACGTTCCTGGCGCGAAGAAGCTCTGCCTTTGGCTGCACAGGGTGACCATTCTCCTGGCCCTTGGACACCAGCTCCTGCAGCGCCTTGAACACCTGAGAAGAAGGAACGCTGTCTCATTATTTGGCCTCCTCTTGTTCTTTCACTGGACCCCTTGCCCCTTCCCCAGCCACTTCAGGAACTGGAGGAAGACATGAGGCTTCAGCCCAGGTCTCCTCGCAAATTTTGCACAGAACAAAAGCTGCCTCTGAGGTCAAGAGGATGTCTTTCAAACTCCTTGTTCACTTTACAGGTTCTCCTTGAAGCTTTCAGCTAAGGAGAAGGCTTTGCCCATCTTCTGATGGGAAGGAAACCAGGGTACCTGTCACCTAGTCAGAGTCCACAGAGGACCCGTGGAACTTCACCACAGAGGCAGGACAGATAGTAGATGGTAATCCCCACTCCCAGTATGAGCCCTCATTCATAACTGAATAGTGGCACATGGAAGAGACTGGATTCAAACACTAAGGGAGGGAGAAGAGCTTTTCAGAGACTATTGTTTTATCTGGCTCCCAGGCTGGAGAAGTGTGGCCATCCAATTCTGACTAGCTCACCCTGATCCACAACTTCTCACAAGCTCCCCAGCAGAAATACTGGCCTTGTATTTCCCCTGTAGCTATTTTCTTGTTTGAGAGAGGATGTGGGTTGGCAGGGCTGGCTGGTTGTTACTCACCTCTATATTTAACAGGAATGCTTTCTTGGCCTCCTCCATGACTCTTTCCTTAGTGGCAAGGTCCATCTCGAGAGCATTCATGCGGGAGCGATAGAGCTGCTTGAACTTGGTGGCGTTGGAGACCCCATCAAAGGTGAAGAAAGCCAGCCCTTCCCCAGAGCTGGGCAGCTGCAGGGCCTTCTGGGCAATTTTCTTCAGCACCTGCCCCCCTGACAGGTCTCCCAAATACCGAGTGTAGGCATGGGCCACCAGGAGCTCTGGCTCATTCTGGCCCACGTAGTGGAGCCTCTCGACGTATTTCCGAGTAGCCTCAGGACATGGGATCTCTTCCCTCCAGTTTCTGCCATAGAAGTACTTCAGGTCTTCCTCCAGGGCAGCTTTGCGGTGCAGCTCCGCCGGAAAATACACAGGGGCATAAACAGGGTTGTTCTTGTTACGTTCAATCTCTTCCTCCAGAGCAGAGTAGACGAAGTACAGGGATGCCGTAACCAGCTGAAAGAGAAGAAAGAGGATGAGCTACAGGTGCATCTGTTTGTCTTTTTCAAGTCTGTGGGACCAATTGTACTAACAAAAAAGGTACTCGTGGGCACACCCGCTATGAGTCATGCACATCTGTGATGTTGCAAATTTCCCATGTGGAAAACAGAGTGCAAGGTACAGGGAGACACTGTTTAGCCCTTCCCCTTCTGCTTGAGGCAGCAATCAAGCCCTTTCCAGCAGGTATTGGTCTTACTTGCTCTTAAAGTCACTGCTTTGCCTTCAAGTTAAAGTCTTGCAGCTTGATGTCATGTAAATTGGAGCCCTGCTTAAGCATTCCTGGTCTCTTCCCATTCCCTCAGTCAATAGAGAGGGTATTCCCAAAGGTATCCTTTCTGGTACATTGTTCAACTTTGAATGCTCCAAACTGTGGCTTCCCTTTGTGGGGCCTTCTGAGATGATGACACACCCTGGTTATTTTTCAGCATATTCATCCTGTCAGCATCCCACCACCCTGGGAACTGAGGCACCACCGCTCTGCTCACTCAGGCATGCAAGTGGGGTTGCCTCCTCGGTTGCCCCAGGGAGACAAGATAAAAGGGAGCTGGAAGCACAGCCTGCCTCTGAAAGATGCCTTTGTGAAGGAGTGCTGTGAGGCTGTGTTCTCCCCTCTGTTTGGGAACCATTGTTATTGTTGTTTTTCCCAGCTTACGTGATACTTTCTTCTATCTGCCAGCTTTTCCACGTGGTCTGAGACAATATAGCTGTGTTCTTTCCTTCCTCCCCCGGCATTCTGTTGTCAGAGGCTGTAACACCTACACCACCCCTTCCTTACCCTGGGGTCCCTTGTGAGCAGCAAAGGGTAAAAGATGAAGGTGTTGCAGTACAGGTGAGTCAGGTTTGGGGAGGGGGGATTATGCTGCTCACAGGAGAGAAAGCAGTTTACTCTCTCACAAAGCAGTCAGCTCTGCAGTGAAAGAGTTCCCATTTCAACCTTTCCCCACTGTGCCAGCAAACAGGACTTTGATAAGCACACGGGCAGTGACTGGTTGTGGAAACAAATATCCACCATCTGGGGAGTCGTGTAGCGGGGCAGATATATAGGTCTGCCAAGAGAGTAAACAAAAACAGGGTTTTTTAAACAGTAACCTGTTACCCAGCTTACTGGAAAAGAAACAAAATATGGGAACATTGCCTTACAAAGTGAGCAAAAATATAGCTCAACTGATTGTTTTCAGAGGCAGGGAGTGATTTAATGAGAAACATGGCTTCTTAAAACTTGTTAATTTTTAAAATCCATGTCCCATCTCATTCCCCTGAGAGCATGTACAAACCATCTAAGAAACAAAGTTTTGTTCCTGACGGTCTTTTTGCACTCTTGCCTGTCTCAAAGTTCACTGCCTAACCAGTGCCATATTTCTAACAGCAGGAAGTCAGCACCTGAGATTGAATTTATGCTTGACTAAGTATTCTGAATGTCACCTGTCAGAAATAAGTAGTCCCTTTCCTACTTTTGTGGATTTATTTGCCAAGGAACAATTCAACAACAAAGTAATTAAGCCACAGGTTGAATTGGTAGCTGTTATTTGCAAGGCCATGCGTCACATCCTATAGCCTCTCAGGAATTTCTGGCCCAGGTGTTTGCTTAGGTTTTGCTCAGGGCTTTGTTATGTGCCTCCCATCCCAGGAATTGTATCTAGCCAGGTTAGGCTAATATATGGATATGTTTCTCTTTTATCTTGGAAAAAGCAACAGGCTCCTGCTTGTTAGCAGCAGACAAGGATTGCTCAAACTCAGTCTGCTTTTGAGTTATTGTCCATGATCTCAGCTGTGGTATAACTCAAGTGACAATGCAAAGTTCAGTGCCAGCAGTGATCCCACATCCTCACTTTCTCACCATTATTTCTAGCTGCAGCTGCCTAGAGTGTTGTAAATATAGAATTCCCTCTCTTTTGGGCATTTCAGCTGCTCAAGTATCTGAACATAGTTCTATCTCCATTAACTACCACTGGCAATAATTAACATGCAGGCATTTATGAAGAGAGAGAAAAGCAATAGCATTAGTCCCATCAACTTCTTTGTCCTCTTTCTCCTGTTTTAGCTTGGCTGCCCATCCTGATACACACCGTCCTTCCCCACCTTCTGCGAGAGGAGCCAGTAAGACCTCAGGGTGCAGGAGTTTGATGTTTTTCATGTTTTTCATAGGAGATGCTGGTACCAGCATCAAGTCCCCATCCCCCTTACCTGTACTGGCCCCATCCTCCCCGCTTTAGTGCCCTCACAGCACATCTGATCTAACTGGTGAGGAAATTCCATCCCCAAGCAATGCTGCTATGAAGTACCTTAAACTCCTGGAGTGACACCTGCCCCTTCTGGAAATTCCTCATGAACGGTGTGTTCTCTGCCTGCTCGTGCACCTCCTTGGTAGCTTCCTTCAGCAGCTCTGACAGGTCTGTGGACATTCTGGGGAAGAACAGTGAAACAGGTATTAGTGCTGTCTGCTCTGACAAAACAGGTATTAGCTCTGCAGAACAAAAAGGGGAGCCTGGGATGGCAGACAAAGGAGCAGAGCATTCCCGAGAGCTGTGGATGGGAACCAGGCAGCACCAGCTTTCCAAACACGGTCCCGGGCAAGACTGACAGACTCCATCCAGAGGTGGAAGCAGCAGCGTGCCTTCCCCTGCAGAGCAGGAACAGGAACAGCACGCCTAAAAGCAAGGGGAGAAACACAACACTCCTCTGGCAAAACACTTCCCTCTCATTCCCGTCCCGCTCTCACCTTTCGGAGCTGTGTGACTGGGAAGTTTCCATGTTTCTCCACGTCGTTTCACTCCTCTGCTTCCCTGCTGTTGCTCGTGCTTTCCTCCTTCCTTTCTGCCCCCAGGACAGCGAAGCTCTGAGCTGGGCAGCCTGACTCCCACATCCAGATTTATACTGCCAGGCCACGTGAGCAGCGAACCGCTGACCTCAGTGTGAGTACAAACTTCTTGCAACACAGCAGCACTTCCCTTCCCAGCCTGGCTGTCACCCTCTCCTGGCCTGCAGCCCCAAGGAACCAGAAGGAAGTCACCTGATGCAGCTTGATAACTAAGCACAAACAAGAGGATGTCCAGCAACTTCTCTTTTAAGGGTGCCTGGCTCTGTAACCCTTTCAGAGCCTTGCCTGTGGCAGGCAGAGCCCGGGTACCGCAAGAGGTGCTCGTTGTCCTGGAGACAGTGGGGTTGGACAAGGAGGGTGGATTTACAGGGCTGGTGCCTGGGGCAGGGAGGGCAGGCAGCCTCCTCACCCTACACCTCAGTCTGTGTCCCCTGCCTCCTGCCTGGAGAGCTAATCCAGCATTCACCCTCACCTGCTCTAGCACAGCTCAGGTAAAAGCATCTTGCCTCCCCTGGCTGTGCACATGCATGCAGCAGCTCTGGCCTGCAGGTGCCAGAACTGCCCTTGTGCAGTTCCCCCTTGCCCGTGGCACTGGGCAGCAAACCCTGTCCCTGTGCACAGAGCCAACACAGGTGTGCCAGCGCTGATGCGCAGCGAAATCCATTCCATGCTCTCTTGCTCATGGAAACAATGGCATCTGATTTGTTTGACAGCTGGCTCCCCTTGGCACCGCAGCAGCGTGCAGGGCAGCTTAGGAAAATAGCACTCCATCTCCTAGATACCCAGAGGGCTGGGGGAGCTGAAAAGATACCATACAAGGCTGGTGGGTAACTGAGGGAGTCTGCAGAGACTTTCAAAGGCACATAATTTCGGCACATAATTTCTCTCATTTGGGAAAAGAGTTAGACATGGTGCTTCTGCCAGTAGCTGTTGCTCTGCTGCATTTTTTTTTTTTTTTGATAAAGTGGTCAGTGAAGCAGCCAACAGATGAAGCTGGGCCCTTCTTTCCCACCTGTAGCTGTGCTGGAAGCTGGGCTAGCAGGGATAGCTGTGCTTTGGAGAAGCACACATTTGTGCTCAGCCCAAAAGAGCAGGCACCTAGAACCACCATTCCTCTGCTGCTGCGGGTGCAAGAAAGTCCCTGGTACAGTCGTGCAGGGGGTGGTGGGGAGGCAGAGCCTGGGGTGGAAGGAGAAGCACTGTGGCATCTGCTGTCCCTCTGCAGCCAGTCCCCTCTGTGGACGCTGCCATCCAAGCCAGCACCTCGCCTGTCTCCCTGTCACTGCACCCACACCAGCCCCAGCAGGGCTGGGGGCTGTAGGTTAAAAAGCTGTTCTGGAAAAAATATGGTTCGTCGCTTCTTTTTTTGACTCCAGCAGACATCTGGCTTGCAGCGTTCAGGAAGCATTACTCAGCGTTTCCATCCTGACTCAGCCAGACTTTTCCTGTCTTGCTTTTGTCTTTTAAAGCAACAGTGCACGCTGGCAAAAAGCTGACACGTTCCATTCCTACCCCCGTGCCACTGCAGACAACCTGCTTGCTTTTCTGTAAGGTAAAATAAATGTATCAGGATGTCTGAATCTTCAAAGCGAGTGTGACAACGCCCCAAACATCTCCTGGGAGTGCAGAGTCCATGTGTAAAGCAGAGAGCGGGGTGGCCAGTCCCTCCTGGAAACATTGATACCAGTTTGCCACAGGGATGACCCCAAAATGAATGTTTCCCTCTGGCATAACTCCTTAAAGCTCTTGTTTTCTGTCATTTTCAGTGAGTCCTGTTCTGACAGGGGAAGCTGGAGCACGAAGTGAACCTCTAGTTCTAGTGGAGGGAAGTAGGAAATATATGACAATTATATGAGAATAAGAATTATGTTATGAGAGTATATTCATTTTGTGAAATCATATGAAAAAAAAATCCAATCCTCAAGCCTTGCCCCTCCTTCCACCTGCAGCCCTGGCAATGCACCCAGTTCTTCACCAAGGGTTTTCTGGGTGCTTTCAAGCCAGTGACTTTGTCTCCAGCCTGCCTGCCGGCCTTCTTCCAAAAAGGTGCATGCTTGGAGGCTCTATAAAGGATGTATCCAAAAGTGCTTCTCTCTTTCTTCCAGGATTGTGGTAGGTCTGAATGAGACTGGGGGAAGAAACAGAGGGTCTAGTCATGTTGCTACTATTCCAGGTAGGTTTTCTGGCTTGTAACCACACTGCCCCAGGACATGGAGCAATGCCTCCTCTGGATCTTGGGGCTTTACCTTCCCCTGGGCAGGTCACAAGAGATGCAGCTCACCTCTGCCGGGAGATTTGCCAAGGTGCAGATAAGCAAGATATGCCCCATAAGTGATTTATGCTGTCTGATCTCTCTCTGATTTGGGTTTCTTGAGATGGAGCAGCTGTGAGACCAAGCCTAGCTCTCTGGAAAGGCCCAAATGCCCTGCAGCAAGATGGAAGGAGAACTGAAAGTGGGGTGTCATCATCTTTGCAGCTGCTGGCCTGGAGCATTTCTGGCCCTGTCCAGTGTTCTGCAGCAAGGACTTGAATTGCTTCTGCTGTGCTGCTGCTTTATGGTGGGGAGAAGGTCAGTGACACCGAGCGAGCCAGTGTGCCAGCAGGGACTTGTGAGGGCCATCTCTTCCTCAAAGAGAACTTTGGAAGTCAACGCTTGAGAGCAATGAACCAGGCAGGAGGTGTGTGCTTTTAGTGGAAGCACAGTGGGCCATGGGAAATCAGAGGCCAGCCTGAATCCAGGTCACTAGGAAATTTTGCTTGAATATCACTGAAGTATCAGAGCTGTGGTCTCCACCGTGCCTGCCAGAGGTCCTGCTGTCTCCTGCTCTTCCAGCGAGCTGTGGCTGGGTGGTGCCAGGCCTACTCACTGTGAGGACACCAGCAAAACTGCCCAGGGAATTTCTAGCAAAGATGAATAAAGTAGCCTCAGGCAAGAAGATGTTTGTCAAAGTTCCTGTTGGGCTTAAAAGCCTCTGTCTGCACATCCCAGCCCCTGAGAAAATGCTTAGTCATGAGACAGGAGATGAATGGTTAAAAACAACAGAAAGTTACCGAGGGGTCAGTGTTTCCATGTGGAATAGGGAAGTGGGGAATTTTCTCCTCTTTGTATGTTAACAGCCTATTTTACCAGTAGATTTATGGCCAGAAATGTCTAGTTACACAGGCAGTCACGGGATGCCAAGTCAGCTCTCCTGAGCCCCTTGTGGGGAGCGCTGTTCCACGCTGGGCTCTGGCAGGCAGCTCCCAGCAGCTCAGCACAGCTCGGCTTGGCTTGCGTGGGGAAAACCGGCCTTAGCCAGCTCAGAGGGGCGGATGGCCTCTCGCAAACCGTGACACAGCAAAGTGCAGCTGCCTGGTTTGCACTCGGAAAGCTGACTCAGTGACCAGGATTTGCTGTGTCATGGCAGGGGAAAAAGGAGTTACGGTAACTGCTTGAAATGACTCGCTGGAGAAAGGAGTCCATGCTGGAGTATACAGGGATATCCTGTGTGATGATTTGTGTTTACCAAAGGGAGATTGCCTCTCCCAGCCCTGCCCTGGCAGAACTGACTGTGCTCACTGCTCTCTCAGCATCCAAAAATCCCAGTCTCGATCAAACATACAGGTGGAGAGAAAGGAGGTCAAGAGTCCAATGCACTGGAAATCCCTCTGGAGAGCTCAGGCACTGCAGCTGTCCCCGGGGCTGGCACTGCTGGTACCTTTGGAGGGTTGTATAGACAGGCATGGCTGTGCTACGCAAACCCCACACACAGGAACCCCGGAAAATGGTGTGGTGGGAGGTGCAGGAACAAGCAGATTTCTCAGGAAAAATGAACCAGCATGACAAAAATAGGAAATGCAGATTACAATACATATTTTTATAGATGTATGGATGTATGTGTGCTGCAGCACACTGGTGTCTCCAGCACACAGGAGCAAGGAGAGAACTCTGGGCTGTCTGGAAACAGAGCGGAGAGGAGGAGGGAGAACAGAGCAAGCGTCCTGCAAGGCATGTGCCTGACCAGAGTCAGGCAGCAACCTACAGCACACAGCAGGTCTCCAGGTTATGGGTACACTGGGCTGAAATTCTGGGGGAAGGCTGTGTAGAGCCCACCATGCTTCCTAGAGTCTTGGTGGTCATGGGAATCAATCCTGTGTCCAGCCAGGAGTTGCTTTGGCAGCCAAAGGCAGGTGTGGAAGGGAGCGGGGCAGAGTTAGCAGATAAAAATCCCATTTGCGCAAACGTTTCAGTCAGTGCTGCTGCCTCCTTTGTTTCAGTGCCACAACCGTGGAAAACAAAGTGTGCCCTGACTGCGAGACAGAACAAACCGTGAAACTTTAGATTTGAAAAATCTCACTTAAGCAACAAGGAGGACCTTGTACCACACTGCTCACACCCCTTTCTCAGGAGAAGAAGGAACTGGAAGCCAAGTTTTGCACAGAAAGTGAGACCCGAGTCCCCCCTCCCCGCAAGCTTTCCAAACCGCCTCTGCCTGGTTCCCTGCTCCAGGCTACAGGAGAAATGCCGGGCCGCAGGAAGGGGCTGTTTCTGGAGATTTCTCCAGCTGTCCGGAGCGGCGGGAGCGGGGCCAGGAGCAGCAGCTGCAATCGGAGCGGGCGGAGGGGCCGCGCTGCCCCGAGCAGAATCACGTGGAGCCCGCTCCGCCGTGACTCAGCAAAGCGCCCCTCGCGCAGCCCGCGCTCAGCACCCGGCCTGACCCTGACTCAGCAGCACGCCCACGCTGGGGAAAGCGTGACTCAGCACTGGCGGCCTTTGGGGCTCGTGCGAGAGGGGGGAGCCCTGGTGGAACGTGCGGCATGGCTCGCAGCCACAAAATGTTCCCCTTTCACAGCCGTCCTTCCCAGAGCCGCGCTGGCCGCGGCAGGAAGGGTTGGAAGAGCTGGTGTCCCGAGCTGGGAAAGCTGCACACCTCTCTGACCTGGGGACGTGGAGGATGCTGTGTCCATCTGCTCTGGGACCGGGACAGTCCCTGCTCCATACGGGAGGAATCAAGGCATGGGAACTCTGGGGGGTCGGATGGGCACCCAGCTTTCACTTGTGCTGGTGGAAAACAGCAAACCCAGGAACTACGTGTGGGAATGAATCCATTTTAGAGACTGGCATTTAGAATGTGCCGAATTTAAGTGACTTACTCAAGGCCACGTAGGGTATCCAAGGCATAGCCTGTGCCCCTTCCTTCACTCATTACCAAAGATCGCTCCAGGGCAAGCAGGCAGGACCTTATTTACCCCACCGAGCTGCTATCTTTTAAGAGGGTGACACGTACATGCTGACGAGGAGAAGTAAGCCAAAGGGTTAGAAAGGGCAGATATTTCTTCAAAGTCCTTAGTTTATGGCACAGTGGCCTCAGCATTGGAGAGCACGATGGAGCTTACGGACTGCAGCCGCTATGGCAAGAGAGCCAGAACATCCCCCTTTTTGGGGGGATGCGTTCCCTAGAATCTCAGACACCGAGGAGCCAGGGCTTTGGGTTGAGCCCTTCCCCTGAGCAGCGCTGGGCGCAGCAGGACCTCGGGGCCGTGGCGGCAGCTCTTTAGCGAAATAATCATTAACAAGGCGACGTGGCATTTGAATTGTTCAGCTGCCGGGTGTGGTCTGGCAGAGGCCAAGAGGGACCAAAGGTGCTCGGCAAGTGGTGAGACTGAAGGTGCCTGGCGTGGGGTGAGCCACCCCCGACTGCCCTGCTGGAGCTGGGGGTTCATGTTGTGCATGCCAGCACAGAACATGTCCCTGCCCAGGGGCAGCGGGGCAGTGCTGCCAGATCACCCTCTTCTCTTCTCTTCTCTTCTCTTCTCTTCTCTTCTCTTCTCTTCTCTTCGCGTCTCTTCTCTTCTCTTCTCTTCTCTTCTCTTCTCTTCTCTTCTCTTCTCTTCTCTTCTCTTCTCTTCTCTTCTCTTCTCTTCTCTGGCTAAAGACTGCTAAAGAGCTCAGAGAAATTGGCACCTCTCTCTCTGAGACTGATCTGGTATTTAAGCTCTTTTTTTTTTTTTTTGGTCAAGCAGCTAAAAATACCACTGAAGTGCCTCAGCAACTTTTCTAAACACAGATTTTCCTACCACTCTGTGCTGGTGAAAGATACTCCCCTAAAGCCACAGGAAAGCCGTGTCCTTGCCTCACCCTGCTGTCAAATTTGCTTCGTGCCTAATCCATGCTTTTCTGCCGAGACTGACCAGGAAAACAAGCGCCTGGATACAGGCACATGTAGCTTTTCTGTGCTGGGAGGGAATTCCTCATCCCCCTGAGAAAATCCCTGCTGCAGACCCCCTCTCCCTGGGAGTCTCCTTGCCAGGGCTGAGCCCCCAGCCTCACTGTTGCACAGTGTAGCACCCCTGCACACCCCATCCAAGGGCTCCCAGCAGGGGCCGAGGTCCAGCCCTGCAGGAAGGCTGCTGGAGACAGCACTGCAGCAAACTTGTGCTCATGGGGAGTGATCCTGTCAGTGGCCATCTCTATAGCCTAGCTCCTGGGTGCTGGGGCACCTACCTTTCCTCTCATTTGTTTATACATTTTCCTATCCTCCATCCTTTTTTCCCCCCCTCTTTCATCTCTTTTTGTGTTTTCATTTGTTTATGCCCCCTACACAGATAAAAATGAATTACCTACAGAAATGTTTTCCTTCCTCACAACCCACCTCTCTGCTGCCCACTGGGTTCCCACTGTACCCTTCCCAGCATCTTCATCCACCCTTAGCAGCACTTAACAGTGATCTGAAGGAAAGGGGAAGTGGTTTCATTCTCAGTTTGTGAAGGAAGGGAGAATTTTGTTTTTAAAAATAAGCTTTGAGGAAGTTTTGACGTGGCAAAGCAACATGAAAGTCCCTTGGAAGGGAGAACAGCCTTCCCAGTGTGCTGGCTCGGGACACTTCTGTGCTGACTTTGTGAGACTATGCTGTGGGAAATCAGGGCATATTTTTGTTACCGCCCTTTAAAAAAAATTATGTACTATTTGGAGGTTAGTGGTTGGTAAAAGAGAAACATGTAATTTTTTGCCTCTATGAATGCGATGCTGGCATGCCAAGTATCACGCTACTCAAACATCATGGAAATTCTCATTAACTTCTGGCATATATTTAGTTTTTAGAGATGTGGAGCAACTCTGACCCAGTACAAGGAAGTTATGTCTTTCTTCATCTGGCATAGCAACAGCTGTTCTGGGTCATGCAAAATAACTGTCCAGGTCAAGATCCTGTTCCCAGTGTGGTTATTAATGGATGCTTAGGCAGAGCACAAGCACCCCTTCCCGTCCTCTGTGTAGTCACAACGTGTGGATATGTGTTCTGGAGTGGTCGCTGTGCGAGCCTGCACAGGGCTGATGGTTGCAGCATGCTGCTAGAATAAAGAAAAACTTCGTTTTGTTTCTGTCCCCGGGGGCGGCAGAGCCTGCTAGGCAGGTCACGGCCAAGGGAGGGGCTGTCCTCTGCAATCGGGAAGCCCGGGCTGGGTGTGCGAGGGACCACAGCCATCTGGTGGTCAGAGCGAGCAGGTAGCGCTGTTCTTTCTAAAACAACGGCATTAGAAAACTTTCAAAAAGGGAAAGACATTTAAAATAATTCCTTGCAGTGCTGTATTTTTTTTTTTTTTTGCAATCATGAAGCAGTTTTTGCCAATGCGAAGTGCCCAGCCTCTACTTAAAATGATCCCTTGCAGAACTAGCAGAGTTTTTTTTCCCCCAAGTTCCTTCTCAAAAGAAACCTTGCAAAATTATTCAAGCTATTACTGGTATAATCTATAACAAGTACGACAGTACTAATTTGGAATCTTTCCATGCCTTCATCCCCATTCTTCATATTTTCAGTTACTTAAAAAAGAGATACATTATCCCTGTCAGATAAATATCAGTGAAAAGCACTGTGACTGTGGCTGGCTGCATGCTGGGGAGGGGACAGGCTCACCCTTGTGGCTGCAAGCAGCGCTCTGAATTTTCACCTGTTGGCCATCGATTCAGACTGACCTCACTTGGCAGACACCAAAAACCCTTTCCATCTGTTTGCCCCTTGACCAAAATAGCGGCAACCCATTTTTCCTGTGCTCAAGTCTTCCTTGGGGACAGTTCCCTCTTGGCTTTGCCAGGTCCTGTGCTGGCTGTTTGGGGAATTAAAAACAAGATGAGGGTGAAGATGGGGTCTTTATCCTGAGGTGGGCTCAGGGCATCCCAGAGGCAGTAAGGAGGAGTTTGAACTCCTTGTACTCAGGATATCCATTCAGGGATGTCTTCATCTCCCCTTTTGGGAAAGTTACAGGCAGTGCTCTGAGGTAGCTGGTGGCACTGGGAGCTTTCAGTGCCAGCTGAGGCATGAACCAGTGTTAAAGCATCACCAGTGTGAACAGGCTGGTACCTGGCACAAACACTTACTGGGCGCCAGAAGCCCTTCCTTCCCAGCTGAGCCAGGTCGCCTGAGGCCAGGCACTGGCCAGAGGGCTTGGGCCTTGCTTGCTCTGGAGGCCCTTCAGGCCCCACAGTTACAAAACCAGCCTGTGTTCCGTCATGACCTTGCTCTTGCTTCCTCTCCTGCACGTGCTCCAGCAGGGAAAGCTCAGCCGCTTGGCCCTTTTGCCTTTCTTCAGATGACATTTTCAATTCCATTCAACCTCCTTTTAAGAATTCTTCCCACAACTCTCACTCAGCTGGACACTGGAGAGGTGGCAGAGGGACAACTGAGGATGTCCTGTGGATACCAGAGGGCCCTTTAGTAGCAACTGTACTTCTTGCATGTCTTTATAAATGGCTTATGGGCTGCAAGATGGGTATTCAGATCTGGCCACAAGGCAGAGAGGGAAAGGAGAGGAGGGAGCTCGCCCTCTTGCTGTTTTGAGATGGGCTGTAATCACCTCCCCACAGGACTGTGGTAAAAAGCAGGGAGCACCTGTCTTGGCTCCCAGCACCCTCAGCCCCCATGCTGTTCTCCTCTCACACCAGTGCCCTTGCCTTTTCATGGAGAGCAAATGGGGCTGCATGGTTTCATCCCTCATCTCTCCACAGCATCCTGCCCTCCCCACACCAGCACTGACAGCACACACCATATCTTCAAGGGAGGCTCAAGTCTTTGCTCCTTTAATGTGCAGTAAAAAAAGACAACTCTCCCATACGCAACAAGAAATCCCACGAGAAGGAGCCCTGACCTTGGCACCCTCCTCCCTGGCTTTCATGTACAACTGGGCAGCGTGTGTGGTTTGCTCTGGAGGGTTTTTCTCCCCATGTGCAGAAGAGCTTCTGACTGCTGCAGGGCTGCTTTGCTGGCATGAGATGACTGATATCTCACTTCCCCTCTGTGCTCACCAGCTGAACAAGCTTCTGCAGCAACAGCACGTTCCCACGGTGCTGATGGAAGGGCCTCCTGCTTTAGGGGGATGCAGCTCTGTGACCCCAGCACACACTGCCAGCCTGAGGGAGTCTGTAGCATTGGCCTGGCTCAGAGAGACTCCCCACACCACGGCACGATGTGGTGGAAGGCATCAGTGGAAGTGAGAGAGGGAGGTAGGATCACATTGGGAGAAAAATATGATAATGGAGAATTAAATTAACTGCAAATAGTTTGCTGAAGGCACATCCTACCCCGTGGGAGACAGCCCCTTCAGCCTGGGGTACCGCTTGCAGTCCTGTGTGCTGCCAAGGGCTTGGACAACTGGCTGTCATGCAATGGAAACATCTGGGCTGTGGGTAGGATTCTGGATAAACTGATGGGGAAAGGGAGGCGAGGAAGAGGAAGAGGAGGGGTTGTGAGTGGGAAGGTGTTGCATACCACAAGCACTTGTGCAAGAGAGATTAGAGCAGCAGGGTCCCTCTATATTAGTGTTCCTCCTCAGCCACCAGTAATGCTTCACATCCCCATGCTTTCCAGTCTAACACTGGCAGGCAGAGGGCTGGAGATACGTTCTAGGGGAGGGGTGAGGAAAGAGGCAGGCAGGAATGATTTCAGCAGCAGACTGCAGCCTCTACTGTTTCTTGGGCAAGATCTCTAACTACCTCACTGGAGAGTAGGATGGGGGAGCTTTTTCCGGAGCTTCTTCTGCTTTGCCCATACTGTACCATAAAAAAAAAAAAGCCCACTGAACTCCCACATTCTCTAGCAGCTTTGAAACCCCCCTTCACAAGTCTATTGTAGGATATCCCTAAACACAACAAAGATTATCTGAAATCTGAAAGCAGCTTAAAAATAAAAACTCAAAGGTAAAACAGGAAGAGAATGGAGGAAGGGGACAGAGTCCTTCCTCTGCTGGCCCCTGGTTGGAGGCAAGCAAAACAGCACACACAGCCTCTTGCTCCACAGCACACTGGTCCATAGCATTCACAAGGCAAACATAGCATCATCCTCCTTTGCTTGCTTCCGATGATGGCTGGCAGCAGGAGGGGAGACAGAAGTCCCTGCTGAGGAGCTGGACAAAGTGGGGAGGCGGTCCGCAACTTTCGCTCGCTCTTCCAGAAATTTGTCAAACTCTGAGGGCAAGAGAAGAGCAGAGCGTTAGCAAAGAGGGAGGTTTGTGGAAGAGCCACAGTGCTGCCAGTAACAGTTAAAGAAAAGGGTTGGCTGGCACGTCTTACCTTCACTGGTGACACCTTTTGGATCCTCTGATTCTCCCTAGCAAAGAAAGAGAAGGGCACAGTTAGAAGGTAGGTAAAGGCATCTCACAGATTTGATTCTTTGCACATGGAGAGACAGGATAGCGCTCCCCCCACTTCTACAGTACAGACATGTTAGAGGGCCCCTGAGCCTCAGTTCATTAGCTATGTCTCCCAGAAGGCTGATTATACTGTTGTGGTATCCCAAAGCCCGTGTCCTCGGCTTTTCATTCCCTGGTTGCTCCCAGCAGTCTCTGCCACACACGCAGCAGTGACAGCACTGTTACACGCTGCCTGAAGTCCAGCCTGCAGACAGCTCTGGCAGCACTGCTGGCTCCAGGAAAGCGGCCCCTCACTTACCACGTCAGTGGACAGCCACTTTTCTATGTCTTCCATGAAACTGGCTTGAGGAACTGGTACCTGGGACAGAAAAAAAAAGGACAATGAGGCCAGGAAAATAGAGATTGTTCCAGTAAATCCGCTATGCGAAAAGAAAGCCCAATACAGAAGCTCACCCTCTTGCTCCATTGTTCAGTCAGCTCAGGCTCACCCAAATCCAGCCAGTGCCACTGCAAAGCTCTCCCAGCCACCAGTGCCATTGCTTACCTGCTTCCTCTGCCCCATCCATGCCCAGACACGCAGTTTCCAGGATACATACCACTAAAAGCATCTGTGGTTTGGTGGTTGGCTTTGGGGTATTAGGACTGGACCAGACTTTGCTTTTTGGTGAGGACCCACTAGGGGGATATTGGCTGCTTGTGTTAGGTAGCCAGAGAACAAGAGACATGCATTTCTCTACACCTCCTCCCTTCTACAAACCAGTGACTGATGTCAAAATCTGCGATGCTGAAGATATTGGAGGTGCCAGGTCTGGCAGCACAATAAGGGGAAAAAGATGCCTGCCAAGAACTGATTTCCTGGTAGGATCATGGACCACGGCAGGATTTGACATCACGCCAAACTGCTGAAACAGACCCATCAAAGAGAAAGTCATCTACAATTAAAGTAAATCTTACTTCCAGTAGGGATGAGGCTAGCTCAGAAGAATTCATGGCCCTGGTCAATTTAAACAGCAAAGAGACATATTCCTAGTGGACAAAGATAAACCTTGAAAGAAACAAAGTCTGATTCAAAACCCCAGATCCTTTTTTCTAGTCATGAGCTCTTGAACAAAGCTGAGCAAGAAGCAGTCCTTGCTAGAGGCTCCCCAAGCAGAAGCATGAGAGAGTATTTGTGGGAACTTATTTATTAGTTTTCTAATATATATAGCTCCCTTGCCCTCAGGAAAACACCAAGACCAAGAAAAAGAGCAACACCTTCATACCAAAGACAGGCAGATTTTCCCAAAGCAGGGAGCAAGCGCGGATAGTTATCACAGCTGGCAGATGGATGAATGGGAACAGAAGAGGATGTGTGAGATTAGGGAAGTTTTGAAGCAAACTGGCTTGGCCTACCCAGAGAGGATCTCTTTGGGGTAGAAGTGCATTCAAGCCAACTGTACAGCATGTGGGGAAACTTCCTAGAGCAGACATCAGTCTGGGCAGTGCCCATTACAGGCTAACAAGCTTCAGACCCAGGAGCTGTCAAAGCCTCTGTGTGCCTGTGGGAATGCAATTGCAGGAATTCCTGCTGCCAAAAGACCAAATCCAACTGCCTGAAAGCTCAGTCACTGGCTACAGGAGGAGGCCTTCAACAGGATTAAAGTCGGAATGTGTTTTCCTTCAAATGAGGCACCTCATGCTAAGGAGGAGAGACTGCAAGGAGAATGAATGGCAGCAGCTGTCCTCATGATGCCACCACCTCTTGCATCTGCTTCAGACACCCACCCCAAAACAGACCATCCTCTAGCCTATGCTCTCTTGGCCTCAGAGCTCCTCAGATTTTTTCCAAAATGTACGTTTACTTGAGAAAGGACTGACACACTGCCTGCTTCCTTCCTAAACCTGGTCTCCTCTACTGGCCCAGCCCAGGGCTGTTCCATTTCAGTTAGCAGTATCTGCTGATGTCTGCTGTGCGTCCTCATGTGCTGTGCCAGTGACACTTCTGTTTCGCAGCCCCAGCCTCCTTCCTCCCTGCTGGCACTCCACAACCTCAGATCTCACCATTCCTTGACGCATCATCCACTTTGTCAGCTGGGCTCCATCACTAGAGGCACCAGACTCCCCCTGGATAAGAGAGAGTCTGCATTGCAGTGCGAGGGAGAGGGTAGGCAGTGGGTTTAGGGTGGTTTAGGGAAAGAATATACTAGTACTGGTGGCCTACTTCTCTGATTGCAGAGAGAAGGCAACTGGACTTGGAAATTTGCTGAAGAGGACTAAAACATACATTTCCAGGTGGAAATTTCCCTGGGGAAGGACATCCTTCAGGCAACCCCAGATTTTCCATAGCTCCTCACCTCAGGGCTTTAAAGAATGAGGTATGTAGCTCAGCTAGGAAATGCAGGTTGGTGGAGAGTGGGAGTTACTTGACTTTTTCCAAAGAGACAGCACACTTACTGCCTTGGTGAGCCAGGAAGTTACTCCCATTCCTGGTGATGCACTAAAAGCTGTGGCCACTTACCGCTCCTGTGTTCTGCTGCCGGGCATCCAGAGCACCAGCGAGGCCTTTGGTGGCTTGGGGGTCTTCGTACTTTACCCTGGAAGCAGAAAGTGAGAAAACACAGGCTGATGAGACGCCTGAGAGTGAAGAGAAGGAACTCCTAAACATAATATTCAGTTCTTCTCACTGCACAACTTTTCATGCCTTGTCTTTCTGCTCCCAAGAGCTTCTAGAAAGATGTGCAAAGCCCTTATTAAAGGTGTAGCCCACCACAAAACAGACTAGTCTACTCACTGGAACATCATTGTGGGATACAACAGGACAGCCCTGGCACAGTGACAGAAGAATGGCAAGGACTCATATGAAAACGACGACACAGACTTACAGCTAGGTGCATTAACCACAACACTTACCTTCTTTGGGGTGGACTATAAAGAGAGAAAACTAACACAGACTGACCAGAACATTACAGGTATTTTAGAAAGGATTTGAACAACAAGCCCCTGCATACTCATCTATCTTCATAGACACAAAAAGCTCAAAAATAACTCTTTAACTAATATCACTTGAGAAGTGATGCTGACAGAGGCTCACTGGCCTATGCTATATAGGTGAG
Source organism: Platysteira castanea (assembly GCA_013397175.1). NCBI lineage: Eukaryota > Metazoa > Chordata > Aves > Passeriformes > Platysteira > Platysteira castanea. The sequence goes on along the minus strand of VYXC01012581.1, from coordinate 557,690 downwards.
ACTGGATGATCAGAAGAGCCTCATGTTGCTTCCACACCTCCAAATGCACCATTACAGCAACCTCTTTCCACACACAGACACGTCTCGTTCATAATTTCCCTCATCCCATTCCTGTATCCCCTCTAGGCTGCTACCACACATGACAATGCCACACGTCACCATCTGATCCATGCTGAGTGAGGAAAACTGTCCATGCTAGGAAAATGAAGCCTTTCACAGAAACTCTCCACAAGTGTCCTCTCCAGCTGCTCCCAGGCCCCTTTCCACAGATCCAGCCGACCATCAAGTGGAGCTGTTTTTGTTGGGGGCCAGGGGCTTGGGCCACCGCTGCTCAAACTTCTCAAAAAAGTGCTCATCAGTGAAGGGACCGCTGTGAACAATGGCATCCAGGATGAAGTACAGCGCTGCTATCATGCCACTGATGAGGAAGAATGGCAGGAAAGGCTTGAAGTGCCTCAAACACTGCCTCACTGAGACACACATGAAGCATGGAGGGGTCAGGAACAAACCCCAGAGGCTCTGTCAGCACGTCTTGTTCAGGAGCAGTAGGGGAATGCGTCTGTTCAAGTGGAGGGAGACACTGACGGCAGAGGCTTGTGAGTGAAATGTGAAGCCTGAGCCACTAGAGGTTACCTGGCAGGAGTGCAAGTGCAGGCAGATGAAGGGCAGTGAGGAATAAATAGAAGATGTCTTGTTACTTGTGCAGAGATCATAAGCCTCAGCCTGTTAAGGACTGCGCCACAGCACAGAGGATACAATTCCACCTCTGTCCAGATCTCCAGCACTGAGCACATACCAGTGGCTCTGGTTTCAGCCCCAGATTGGGTGCTGTTGATAAAACTGTTTTTGTGCTGGACTGCCTCTGTCCTCAGGCAGCACAACCCACAGTAAAAGCGGTGGGGAAACCCAGGGACAAAACACATGAAGTCATGTGTAGGCCGTGGGTTTCCCCACCATGTTTACCAGAAGCAGTCTGAGGCACAGGAATGGAAAGACACGTGGTTAAGAGACCTTAACTTGACACGTGTAAGAGACCTTAATTTGCTACAGGCCAGCTGCAGAACAAGGCACTCCAGTGCCTGCAGGAATGCAGGAGCACAGGTCTTGGAGGGCTGGAGGCAGTGATGTGCCCCTGGACTCTACTGCTTGGTACTCAGTGGAGAGCAGTGAATGGCTCTGACAGGCAGGGTAGCATGAGATCAGCCACAGTCTCTAAACCCAGGGGATCTGCTCAGCACAGCTCATCAGCTCCTCCAGAACAAGAGTTCAGGAATCCACTTGGCAGTGGAGAAGACCTCTTCAGTTCAGCCAGTTCTATGGAGACCCAACTCTTAGTGCTTTATACCAGGAGGTCTTGAACACACCATGGATGAAGAAACATCAGTCCCACTTGCCAGCAGGGAAGCTGAGGCACAGAAGAGTGCCCTCTTGCAAGCTACAACTGACTGCACTCTTCCTGCACTCCAGCTCAATACTCTGCCTGTTAGGCTGAATCAGTACTCAGCAATTCCCAAATTCAACATCACCCCTGTCAGAGCACATGAGTTAGGCAGACAAGAAAACTGAGACAGTCCCACTTCACACCTTCATTCCCAGACACTGAATCTCCCAGAACATGCGGCACCACAATGCTCACATGCAGGGTGAGCATTCCTTCTCCCCATACCCAGGAGGACGTTGTGAAGGGGAGATGATGGCAGCAGGAAAAGGGGCTGGGAGCACAGAGCTCATCCTACAAACACTATGCATGTGACGAGTGCATTTCTATTGCATCCTCCTGTCTCCCAGGAAGTGCTGCTGGTCGGAGTCATGGCCTCATTTTCCCTGAGCCCTCCTCCTTTGTAAGAGGGCAGGACAGGACAGAGTGAGCTGCTCCACTCACCCTCTGCGCTGCTCAGCCAGCGAGCTGCCACGGGTCAGGGCAAACATGTCAAAGTCTTCTTCCAGCTTGCCAGAAGTGTCAAGGGAGTGCAGCCCTGCACTTACACTGCTTGAGCCCAGGTCTGCAGGAGAGAGAGAAGGGTCAGCAGGCAGCACAGAACAGTAAACGGAGGACTGTGGGCTTGGAAAGTGCTGGATAGAAAATTATCATCAGAACAGGTTAAACTGCTGTAGGCCCACTCCTCCATCCTGCTCCTCAGCTGCAGCACAGTCTGTTCATGTGTGCAGTGTCGTGGGTGAAGTAACAGAAGCAGTTTCTTTGCCTACTCAGTAGATATTTTTGGCTCAGTTTCAGACAGAAGCAGCAACATCAATTTACTGATGCTGAAGGCTAGATGTTCCTGACCATCTTAGACAACTCTGGAGGGAATTGTGCCATAACCTGTGGAAGAAAAATAACCTGTGCTTCTGGGCAAGCACCTCTGAGACAGATGAGTGGATTTTCATGACTCAGGCATCATCTGAAAAAAAATTGACTTAAAAAATATCTCAGCTGGCTTGTCTGTAAGAACAGTCTTGTGCCAATTCTCTGCAACTGCATCCAGACAGTGTTATGTAGGCTGTGGGTATATCTTGAAGAACCCCCAGGACGCCTCAGGCTTTTGGACTAAAAAAGCTGTCAAATACTGGGTCCAGAGCCCAAGATATTCATGGCTGCCTTTGCAGCATAGCTTCAGCTGCTTTGCTTCTCCCAGACCTCAGTGGTCAGCCTGACACCAGACAGCAAGAAAGGCAAGCAGGCAATGCTGCCAGGCATTGCAGAGGGAGCAACTTTATCCTGATCCTGCTGGAAGGCGAGGTCCTTAGCCACAGACTAATGTTGAGGTCCTTCTTAAGTCATGGCCACCTCCTGCACAATGTGAGCTGAGGACGCCAAGACATACGCTTGAGTGCCTTGGGGCATATACAAGTTTCTTCATGAGTTTATTAGTTGAAAACACATGGCATTTCTCTAGGTTACTCTCTGAATCTGACTAAATAACTTTGGGAGACGATTCCAGGGCAGGAAAGCATTTTCAAAGCAGCATAGGAGAAAGACTGAGGGGAAAACCACATGGCAACATACTCATTCCAGCCAGCTGAGAGGAAAGGTTGCTGGTGACTTCAGGCTGTTTCAGTGCTGAAGCAGTACTGGGTGCCAGGTCAATCAAGCTGTTCTCTGCCTCATTTGGTGCCTTTGTAGGAAGAAAAAAGAAGATGGTGGAGAGTTTCTGAAGCTTGGACACCCTGACCCTACAATCCTAGCTCATTGATACCGGACAGGAAAGCCCTTCTGCACCCATTAAAAGATACCAGCTGTGAAGAGGGAGAAGAGGGACAGTGACCAGAGAACTGGCTGGGGATAGCGTCCCAGGGGAGGATATGGCTTGGTAGCCAGCCTCCCAGCTCTGCTGGATGTCAATAAGTAGGGTAGATGCTGGTTCAGAGGACAGGGTAGTGCTCAGAGAAAGCTCATACGGGAATTGGAATCTCACTATTTAATAAACATAACTGCTGCTGTTCTGCTCTTGCTCTTTGGGCAGGGCGGGAGAGGCTTGCAGTGGGAACTGGGGTGTCCTGCACACCAGGTGCTCTGGTGCAGCCTGGCTGGGACAGCAAAGCCCACCATTTCTAAGTGGGGCAGACTGAACCTCCCTCCAAGCCAGCAGGGCACTGCTGGACCTGCAGGATGCAGACCAAGCTGCACAGAGGGGCATTTGCTCTGAGTTACCTTGACAGGCTGTCCTGTCCGAAGTCGCTCAAACCTGCAAGAAAGACGACAGGATGCATTTCAGTAGTGTGGGCTTATTCACCCACAGTTCAAGAGATTTTTTGTGAGACTTGGCACAGTCTGCCCTTTCCTACCCGCTAGGAAAGGGGAATCATGGCTCAGGGCCCAATTTCCCCTCAAGACACCCCAAAAAGACCCACAGACTTGATGTCTCCTGAGAGATGGTGTGAGAAAGCTTCTTAGGATCCTCCAGAGTTACTCCTAACCAACATCTCTCCATACAGTTCATTTACGGATGAACTCTCCAGACTTCATCCTAGCAAAGAGATGTGTTCGTTGAAACAGAAGGAAAAAAAAGGAGTGCTGATCCCACCTGGGCAATTTCTTTCTGTCCCCATCTGCCTCAGAGCTAGAGAACCAGCTCTTTCCATGCAGTTGGCTCCTTCTTCTGGGTTATGCCACAGGGACATGTTTATATCCCATCAGAAACTTACACAGCAGTTTTGAAGGGACAGGAATTAGTCGGCAAAAACTGAGAACAGGCTTTGTTCTCAAAGATGGATGATACAGACTGATACGTCTCAAGTATTATACTCATGGTAAGATCAAAAGGGTGGGATAGGCAGCCTCCAAGGGCAGTGAACTCTTGTGGGAGAGCAGGGAAGAGAAGGGAGGAGAGAGGTACCTTTCATGGCGCAGAAACACGTTATTGAGGTTGTCATTGATGAGCAGCAGCTCCTCGGTGAGTTGCTCATGGAGGATACGGGGAATCAGCTCCAGGACTCGCTGCTGCATGGCTCTGCATGTCCGGTTCAGCTCCTGTTCAAAGCAGAGCAAGTTACCAGAGAGGTCATGCTATGGCTGAGCACTCACAGATTTGGAAGTCTGACTGGAACACAGACCCCAGAGGCTGCTGGGATCTATCAGGAACTGTTGATATAGGAACTGAGGGCAACGAATATTGGTGTGAGAGGTAAATTGAGTCTGAGGTTTACATGGAGTAATTGTATGCTTTTTGTGTACCACATCACCCAGAAAGAAAGGCCCTTGGGGACTACAAGTTTCCATGTGAGATGATTCCAGCCTCGGTAGTGCAATTTCCATCCATCATTGAAACTCGGACTTCCCTGTGTCTCCCTTACCCCTTCACTGTCTGATGAGCCCCACACTAAACTGTCCAGTTGTTCCCCACACCTGGCATGCATCTGGCCTCAGTCCATCAAGTCATTGCTAAATTGTGCTTCATGTGCCAGCCCTCCACCCTGCCCAGTGTTCCTTACTTGCAGCAGCTCCAGGTCAGAAGGCTCGGCCTGGGACGGCACCAGCTCCGTCAACATCTCTGACATAACCTTTGTGTTCCCATTCACCACTTCCAGCTCACTGCGCAGCTTCCCGATCTGCAAAAGCGAAGGAGGTGACAGCTCTGCCAGGGAAGGATGGGGGCATAGCTGAGGTAGCTCTGAATGCCAGGGAATGGCACCACATGTGTGGGCATGTTCACAGAGCTGGAGGAACAGCCACCAGCGAGTTTGTCACCATTCATTTTAGCTCTCAGGAGCTCCCAGCAGGAAACCCCTCCATTGCTTACCATCAAATTCTTTTGCTGGTAACAGATGTCAGGCCCTCACCTGAGAACTTTGGCCACTAGCCTACCTTTGATTTTTAATAGCCAGCACAGGCTGCTGTTATGATTCAAATATCTCCTCAGCTAACAGCTCCCATGTGGTAGCCATTTAAATAGTTTAATTTCCAAAGTGGTGTATGAGAGGGAAAAAAAATTAATTCCCATTCAACAGGAGAGCCTCAGCTACGTGTGCAGATGAAGCTTTATTCCTCTGGTTTACAAACTGCTATTGATCCTCTTTAGAACAGTTTCTACCCTCTATCCTGCAAGGGAATGCAAAATACTGACAGCTGGGGGTTTGGTGCTGAACACGGTGTCATATGAAGTCAGGGTGAGGAAGTAGAAAAGAGGATGGGGAAACAAGTGAGGAAGCCCTAGCCTTTGAAAACCACATAGCCAAACAGGGTTGATTCATATAAAGTAAGCAGTGAGGCAAGATAAAGATGATAAGGAGGCATCCTTATGCTCATATTGGAGGCATGTCTCAGCTCCCCACTTCCCTATGGCCAGGAGAACTTTCCTCTGCCTGCAAGCAGCCCTGTCTTAGGAAAACATATCCACTCCATGGTTGTGGTATGCCAGTTCATCACTGTGACCGCAATGGAGTTCTGGGGAGCTCTCAAAAGACTGTGCTTTAGAGGAACAGCTCCTTGAGGACAGATGCTGGGGCAGGACCAGGGCTGCAGTCCCAGAACAGTGTGAAATAGCCTCAAACACAGGAAGAGTCAGCAACATCCTGGGACTTATGTCCAACTCACCTGCTCTGGTGTGGGTGTGATGGGTGCATCGCTGGATGTGCCTCTCCCAGGGGGCAGGGTGACAGGGTGGAGGATGGACTCCATCTGCTGAGGGGAGTTGACTGCGGGCGAGTTCTGTCCAGATTGAGAGTTGGAGCTATACACAGTCTACAGACAAAGGTGGGGAAAGTGACACAGAGAAGGAGAGGTTAGACACTCACACTTGACAGGGCAATGCAACTAGAGAAATATCGATGGCAACTCCCCATCTGGTTTCAACAGCTCTTGGCTGTCCTGGAGCTTCTCACTACCCAAAAACCCTCTAAATGCAATACAGAGTTCCTGAAATCCCCTCATTGCTCCAGAATGGCAGCTACCCAACATTCTTCTCTTCAGCAATACTCCCATACCCTCTGTGGTGTGTGGATGGGTGACAGCATGTCCAGATCAGTCATGGGGAATTCCAGGCCCTTCCGTCTCAGGTCTTCATAGACAGCAACGACACCAGTCAAGTCCGGAGAGCTGCGGAAGGCATCTGCCCAGGACTGAGGAGAAGGAGACAGTACAGCCCATCACCACGTACCACAGCCTTCTGTACAAACACCTAAAGACACACACTCTCTGGACTGGTGCAGATGCTCACACTTCTTGGCTCACCTGGATGAGGGTCAGCACCTTATCATGCACTATGGCAGGTGGATTGTTCTTTGGCAGGATTGTTCTCACCAGGACACCTTCTACAAAGTCCTGGCTGGACACAAGGACGTGGAAGCGATGGCCGCAGTTCTTGACGCAGGTCTCCAGGACCTTCAAAGGCAATGAAACATAAGCTGTAGCCTTCTCTGCCCCCATGTGTTAGCCTTGTTGGCTTTAGGTACATGTGTCTGTTCAGTGTGTGTGCTAAAACTTATGTTCAGCACTCAGCTTTACAGCAGGGTATCACAGAACAGAGAAAAAGCCCTGACCACTCACCGTCAAAGCCAGCATAACTTCATGGAAGTTCTTATTCCCTACAATTCTCTTCTTAATGGCTCGGAAGGCATCTTTGGGCCTGAAGGAGAAATGAGATGAAGACAGATCACCAGAAGATTGAGGCAAAGAAAAACAGCCACTGGTTCTGGATGCCTCATACTCAGCAGGTGTCCCTCACAGCCATGTTTTCAAGGATGGCTTGAAGCAGTGACTGGTAAAGCAGCTTCTGCTTGTGGTTCTGCAAGAGGAGTGGGGTTGGCTGATCATAGAACCATTTAGGTTGGAAAAGACCTTTTAAAGTCATTGAGTCCAACCATAAACCTAACACTGTGAAGTCCACCACTAAACCATGTCCCTGAATGCTGTTACTGAAATTGGAGGCCTCTGTGCTGATGTCTGCAACAGCTCAAGGTGTTCAGGACACAGCAGAGAACAGAGTAAAAACAATGCTAGAAACACGCTCCTGGGTGTAGAGCAAAATCCCATGGCAGAGACACTGAAAAGGAGGAGATTACAGAAAAGCTTGGCATGGGTTAGAAACAGGAAGGACAGACAAGCTGTGGCAATTCCTGTGGTGCTCAAAGAGGAGATGTTTAACATTTCTTTGGAGACAGGGAGGCTCAAAAGCTGCAAGGGAGGTGCAGTGGCAAAATCTTGCCTATATTGCAGGTGGGTAAAAGAGCAACAGCATAGCAGGGCCACGTTACCCATTCTCAGAGAGGAGAAACACCATGGTCTCAGACCACTGTGGTCTTAAGAGGGCACAAATGAACCAACATGCTCTGGCAGAGCACAGGAGGAGAGGATGAGCTAGAAGAGCAGCAGTGCTGGAGGAGAAAAGTGGGATGGAGAGACTGAGTGAGGAGAGCAGGAGTGTATTGGCCTGTGGGGCAGCATGGTGTCAATGGATGGGCACTAGCAGGGAAATGGGAGAGCCTGTCCAGCTGTGTTATCAGGTGCCCAAATCTGAAACAAGTGGCCACAGCTCAGGCCTGAGAACTGGGGACAGAGACAGGTGTATTTGCGCTGTGGGCACAGCAGAAAAGGAGTGGTGACAGATCTGTAAGTAGAGATGTTTGACTTTGTTTCCATACAACTGTGAAGCTGAAAACTAGGCTTGCTAATCCTCTGTCAACATCACTGTGGGGTAGGACAGCAGGAGTGAAACCTACATGTTTTATTCCAGGTAGCACCTTCCTTTTTACATGCTGCTCTTGACATCTCCACTGTGAGAAGGAGCATTCTCCCTTGAGTTCACTGGCAAATCCCCAACTCCAGAGTTAACAAGTGTGGCAGACTGATGAACATCTCCCTGCAGGGAGAGGAAGACAAGAACTCCCCCACCCACTTTGTGTGTGTTTGAGTGACTGTACATGAAAATACCAGAGAAGAAACTGGCATAGTGAGAGGAACTGAGTAGCAGCCAGAGATTTTCCCCTCTCCTCAATCACCAACCTTTAGATCTTTACATTTCCAGAGGAGAGAAAGAGAAGGGTATGAAGGGGGAATAAATCAAAGTAGAAGAAATGCAAATATGCCTTTTGGAGATGGGAGGCAGCCTGGCTTGAACAGAGGGTTGTCTGGGAACCCTGAAGGCCTGTTTGAATGACTCCTAGCGCTCACCAAGATTATAAGAGAAGCATCTAATATATGCTCTTACAGCTTTGCTATGTCTCTAGGTCTCCTAGCAGAGCCTTGTCTCAGGGATTGTTGGGAAGCCTAGCTTATTACCTCCAGCAGTGCATGCTACCACTGCAGCCTAGGGATGTGGTGTTACAGGTAGTACAGGGACCTGCCGCTGGATATGGACCCTTGCCAGCTGCCTTACCCTTCTTCAGTCTCATTAATGATGTCACAGATCTCCATGTTGAGAGCCCAGTCCTCACTCCGCAGGGACCCATCGGTAGCTCTCTCTGGAAAACAGAAACCAAGACAGGGTTAAAAGCAGCCCTGGCACTCAAGTTAACCTCTCACAAGACCCCAGACCCCAGCCTGTTTCTCCCTGGCTGCCACTACAACATGCAAGGAGGCTATTCCATATGCAAATTCCAGGTCACCAAGTGCTCCCCACTAGGTGTCACCACGGCAGAGCACATGGCTGGGATGGTGGGTGCCCAGCTTCGCTCGTGGCACCAACGCTACCGACACACCAACACTCTGCGTGATCTCAGGTGTCCTGCACACGAAGGGAAGCGGCTCAGCACGACTTCAGCTCCAGAGCTGGCGAAAAGAGGGCTTATTTGCTTTGTTACTGCAAGGCCAGAAACCGTGAGTTCAGCCTGCTCACGCTGATACGGATCTAATGCAAGTAGCACCAGTTCTTTGTTTGTACCACATAAGGAGACAAAAAAAATCAACCCCCCTTTTTTTTGTACACAAGCTCTATAAAAATAAACAAGCAAACATAGAAAACCATAAGCAGGGCTTTCTCCTGTTTAACATTTACACCTCTCCCCTGAACTTCTGGCCTCCAGGGAGTGTGGGCAGAAGCAAACTGCAGGCTGACGTTGAAGCAATATTGTTTCAGCTTTGATTATGTCCCCTTTAATTAGGAATTCCTCAGTCAGCCTTGATGTTATTTATTCAAGGCAGAGATTTGGGAAATGAGCAGCTATTACTGGGAGAACCAGTGTCTCCACCCTGTAATCATCCATGTCTCAGTCCTAGCCATGCCACTGACTGATGCCTTCAGGGACACCACCAGTAGCTGGGGGAAAGAGAACTGCCAGCAGAGCCAGCAGGACCCAGGCACTCCCGAAACCACAGGGAAACACAGAGACGCAGAAAATGGCAAGCAGAGGACAAGAACCATCCTTTCCAGCTCTCTCATCCTACAAAACACTTGACTTAGCACCGGGGCAGGAGAATTAAAACTGGCCAGACCAGTTTAGCTCTACCAGGTGCTCTTCAGGAGAGCTCAGTCCCAGCGAGGCACTTATAGAAGTGCCTGCCTTTTCAAAACTGCTGTCCCTGCAAAATCTGGGGCTGTCCCTTGCTGCTGTGGGTCCTCTACCCCTTTTGAGAGGTCCTTCCTCTGCAGAGCTGCCTTTTTCTGCTTTTGGCCCAGCAGTTAATGATCCCTGTGTGGGAATGAAATTAAATGCCCATTCATGCAGTAATGGGATAAGGCCATAACACAGGAAGAAGATGATTTTTTAACTCCTGTCTGAGTAAGCTCATCCACCATGTCCTGTTAAGGGTCAGGCACAGAGCTATTCACACCACTGTGCAATGCAGCCTCTTATACACGTGCCCCTCCCACGGATTGCACACCACAGTGTGAAGCTATCTGCATCGTATCACAATCCAGCCACCGCCTTTTCTGTTGGCTACAGAATGTATTGATTACACAGTGATTACACTGATGACATTGTGGCCACAGCCAGATGGAAGAGGGCAGACAAGGGAAGGAGAGTGGCAGAATGTTCTTGATGCTCTTCCACCTTTCTGAAGGTCTGACTATTACTGGAATAACCTTAAGGCTCCTTAATTCAGGTAAACTTTTGTCACTTTGAGTATTAACTTTTCACAGGGATCCTAATCTCTGGCAGATCCAAGCTTCCCCAGTGAGGCACAGGAGGAAGCATTGCAGTGGGTGCTGTGGCAGAGAATACCTCCAGGGCAATGGGCATGTCTGGTGCACCAGGGCATTACCAGTCAAAGGGGGAAACTGTGGTAACACGAGGGAAAATGTTTTCCATTGGGGCTCCTTTGGGATCAGGAGTCAGTACAGTGTCAGAGCTCCAGGTTTCCTCCTGCCCTGGTACACCAGCCTTGCTGGCAGGCAGGTTGCAGCTCAGGTCAGTCTGATGGGTTTGGTTCACATGGTCACAAAGCCACCCCTCGCTTGCGCTCTCCTCCGGGATCCCCTACTCATGACACATCATGGTTTGAACAAGCCAGAAGTTTCCCTGCACTGTTTGCTGCCACTGGCAATGAATCACAGAAATCCATTACACAAGGGTTGCTCTGCTGAAAGGGAAGTCTACATCCACTTGTGTCACTGCGCATGGAAGGAAAAACCCACAACTCAGGACCAGGGCTGAGCCTGCTTGGAAGCTCTGAGCTACGGAAGAAACAAAGGACAAAGTAAACCCTGCGTTTAACCATCAATCCTTGCTGTTCAAATCTCCCCAGCCTTCCTTTGCATTGTACAGAAACATGAATTGAATCTGCAAACACCCCTTCCTTGCTTCCCAATGTTTGGTGGCATGCCTGCTTCCCACCTCTCTTTCCCTCCAAGTGCACCAATCCTGCCAAGGTCAAGCAGTAGGTTTGCTTTTTAGAGAGGAATGCAAATAAACCATGTGTGCTCCTTCACCTGGCTGGCCACTTAGGGGAAAACTGGGCTTCCTCAGAAGTGACACACTCTGTCATGCTGTTACCCCTCAAGACAGTGGTCATCCTGCTACTGTCACCCCAGTTCATACACTCATCAAGGAGGAGCTGCAGGAAAGCAAACCTGCCATAAACTCAACACAGGCTCACAAAATGCAAAGCTGGAGAAGCAGTGTTAGAGCATATGGAAAACAGGAATGTGACCCTGAGGCATTTCCAAGGACAAAAAAACGCTTGAATTTACCCAGTACAAATTAAGGCCTGGCCTAGCTGGCACTGGGAGAGCTGGAGTTAATGTCCTTCTAATCCTCCTTGCTCTCTTCCAAGCTGTAAGGGACTGTCCAAGCCTAGTAAGATACAGAGTTTTCTCTAAAATCCTGAACTTTACCCTTTCGTAAAGCCTGTAGAAGGGAAGGAAACAAAGTCTAATTCATTAGTCACATGAAGGATCAGGGTGGCTGGCCCCATTTCACGAGCTGTAATTAGCACATGAGCTGCCTGCTCCACATGAAATCTGAGCCCGGGATGGCTGGGGACAGCGACAAGTCCCTAAAAAGAGCGAGCACAGGAGGCAGGGCACTGACACATGCCCAGCCCTCTGCCTGGGACTCATCAGGCAGCATCTACTTCTGTGTCAGTGGTGCTGAGCCTGACCTCTGACTCTGAGCGGCAGAGAATTCCCCTGGCAGAGGTTATCGCGAGCCTGCGAGTGCTGTCCCCCTCCAAGCCCCAAACCAACTGGCCGCTGAATGTACAGGAGGCCCTTCACGGGGCCGCTCCAAAGCCACACTGTATTGGCAGCCAGTCTGGCTCCCCGGGTGTGAGAGCATTGGGGTTTGTCTGATTCCAGTCTGCTGCCTCACCAATTGCTCAGGTCGACCCAGAACCACGGGGGACTGTGTTACGGGTTGAACCAGAGCATCGGCTCTTTTCCTGCATGGCATTTGATGTGCTCCTGCTGACTGCAGCTAGGTGATAAAAGTTATTTGGAACCATCAGATAACAAAGAACTCCAAGTTTGGCGTAATTGGCACAAAGGAGCTGTACATTGCTTTGTGCTATGAGTACATTTCACAACTGTGCTTCTTTTCAAGGTTGTTGTCTCCGTCCTGGTGGCAGGGGAGAGCATGCTGTGGGGCTGGGGATCCCACTCAGCTGTTGATGCAGCAGCACACCAGCAGTCACTGCAGTCAGTAGTATGGGGAAGTACAGGAGCCAGGGACAGAAGGTACTCTGCAGGCTCCTGTCCCCCTTGCTCTCCATTCCAGACCTGGAGCACCCATAACCAGCCAGATGCTGCTCAGAAACCCTTTGCCCATGATATGCTCTGCCCCTCCTCCAAGTGAAGCCTTCAAACAGTGCTCTTGCTGGCTCCAAGTTCCTCAGCAAAGCATCAAGCACCTTCTCACTCATTTCAACAGGTGTTTGAGGGCACCAGCAGTTCATGAGACACCTTAGGTTCAGCAGAAAGCAATGCAAAAATCCCTTCTCTCAACTTCCCTTCAGTTCACAAACTCACCAGCACCCTGTACAAGCCTCATGCTTTTACTTCCCTTGAGAGAACTTCAGCACCAGCTCTGTCAGGACTTCACCGTTTAGCTGTATCCTTCCCTCAAAGCCTGAGAGGACTGTCGCCTTGTTTTCTGTAAGCCTTCTGTTTTTAACCTTGGAGTCAGATTTTTTCTCATAGTTTTATGTAAATAGTAGCCGATGTTTACTTAATGGTATCTTCTGTTTTTCATTCCTTTTGTGATATGACCACTTTGATGAGCATCTTTCTTCTCCAGTGAAATGGAGAAGGAAGTGACATGCTCTCCAATCCCTTGTGGAATTGGAATGTGTATAAGAATAAGATAATGTCAATAAATCGACGTCATATCCTCTTTTCTGCTGAACCTGGCAAGTGTTAGAGCGTCTTTATTGTGTCTCCTCGGACACAGAGGACAATGTGCTTTCTAGAGAGACCAGACATATGGCTCCAAACCTCCAAGATGGTGATGGACACAGACTGTGCTGACATAGTGGTGTGAGTATTTGTGTCTGTGAACTCCTACTCCTTTCCTGTGAATCAGCTCAAATTCTCAGGGATCAAGTGACTCTTCAACTGCTGCCTTTGCCGCTTTTCCTCCAGACAGAGCAGGCACAGAAGACAAGGCAATGCCTTTTTGAGAAGCACAACCTTGCAGGGACCCACAGAGCCCACAGCGGGGTGCAGGAACACCTGCAAGGTGGGATCCAAAACGTTGTGGGGATTTTTCTGCCATATTGTCTTGCATCTGCCTCTCTTCCTCACCCAGGAGCCTTTCTTACTTGCTCCCTCTTTGCAGTCTCAACTTTTCCTGGTCCTCATGCTTAAAATAACCCCCTTCCATAAAAAATCTGTGTCATCCCTGTGCTACACCGTTACTTCTATCCCTTGTCTGCCCTCATTCACTGAAATAACCTGCCTCTGTCCCTTTTGGTATTGCTATAATTACTAGTTATTTTAGACTTCCAGGGTGAGGAGAGAATATTGGTGGTTTCTTCTCCATTCTCTCACTCAGAGAGAATTCACCTCCTTGAAATTAGGTTTTCCATTTTGAAAATGGAAAAAAGCTTCTCTTAGCTCCTAGATGGAGGGGAAGTGCATTTCCCTTTTGAGGAGGGAATCTGAACTATGATGCTTTATCACTCTTTGGAAATTTTCCCACTGATGTTTAAAAAAAACTACCACACAACAGAAACAAATACCAAAAAACCCAAACAAGTCTGTATTCCTCTTACTTGGGAAGAGACACCATGGTGCCAAAAACAGGACAGAGGCAACTTTTGTTACTAAATCTCAGAACTGTGAGTAAGAAACTAGAAGACCTACTCCTCTGCAACTGACTCATTCTGTGACAGATCTCTGAGATTATCTGGGCATTGCTTTCCTAGTCAGCAAAATAAATGGGTCTGACTAGATTAACATTAATGAAGGAATTTGAGAACGTTGCTGCAGTGTGCCACAGAGGATTTTTCTTTTTTATTCCTTAGCCTTAATCTAAAGCTATTTTAGACTTCATAAGCTATATCAAGCACACATGACTTTGCCCAAATAATTTACAAGGACGCAGCATTATCTTTCTGCAGACAGCCCAGAGAAGGAGCACTGTGCAGGTTTGGTGATCAGGCTCACGGGTTGGACATGCAGCTGCCACAGACCTACCAAACAAGTTTGGGTAAGTCATGTTTTGCGTCCGAAATTAAGCAGGGAAGATAGCATTTATCCGTGTCCCCAGGATGTTGACAGGCAATGTTCAAAAGGAGAAAATATTAATATTTTCAGTCACCAGCCCTTTCAAGTCCTCCACAGAGTTCCTTTCTCACACGCTGTAATTCCTCCACCCCTATGGACTCCCATAACCCAAATCAGCCCCAGTCACTAAGATCTCCCTACTATCACACCTCTGCTACTACAGCTTTTCAACTCCTCTCTGACAACACTTTTGAAATGCCTTTTCTTTTTTCCTCTTCTTTGCTGTTGGCTTGTTGCTTGGGAATCCCTTATTTAATTGAAGCAAAGCCTAGAGGGAACCCACTTACAATCTGGTTACTATTCTGACCAGAAAATCTGTGAGGCAACCTTCAGATTGCCTCTACCCAAACACAAGGGCATATCTGATACACTCGCTGAGGGAACAAAGAGCATTCATTCAGGAAAGGACAGGAGATGGCTTCTCCTAGAACGTGTGATGAAACATGTGATGTTCTTCTGGGGGTATGTTGAAGATCATCTGGAGGATTTTGATAACAGAAAGTCTTCCCTGATGATCCTTCCCCCACCTGGCTGTAATGCATGTCACCTATCTGTCCCAACACCAGAGTGGCACATAACAGTGCCCCTGACACACTTTGGGACAGTGTTAGGGTAGCCTCTAAAATCATTATAATAAAAGCATTACTTAAAGCAGCTGCTTGCTCTCTTCCCATCCCAGACACAGCCACTTATTCACCCATACAGGCACAGCAAAAAGACTGAATGTGGGACCAGACGTTCACAGCAAAGGTCTGACAAGTGATGAACAGCAAGAGTGACCAAGTGCATAAACTTACAAGCTGAAGGTTTAAATGGGCATCAACCTTCAAGCACAACTTGAAGGCCCTTAGGCAACACAACATGGGAACAGAGAGTCTTCATTCCAAGCATTTTAAGAACTGCATCACTGTTCTGACACCAGTGTGGCTGTTGACGGTCTTGTTCTCTCTAACTGCGGCATCTCTGCTCCACTTTCTCAGACCACATCCTTCTCCCATGTCCCTTGAGCTGCCCTGAGCACAGGGACTGCGGGACACCACGAGCCTGGGGGCCTGCCAGGTCACAGAGTGGGTGCTGTGTTCATTGCCGGAGCTGGTGCTTCGTGCCATGAGCCAGCTCGTGCTGCAGGAGCCAGGGCATGGCCCTGCCAGGCACCGCTTGTCCCACAGCTTAGTGCGGGCAGGCTCAGCGCAGGCAAACACCCACAGTGCGTGAGTCCTTTGGGTATGGGACACAGGTCCAACTGGGCGAGCCGTGTGCCCCAGGGCCAGCCCAGCCTGAGGCTGCTGTCCCCACAGCCCTGCTGTCCCTGCAGCCCCTGCTGACCCCTGTCCCACAGCCCCGCTGTC
>VYXC01012581.1:475367-541726 GCA_013397175.1 Platysteira castanea | reverse complement strand
GTCCCTGCAGCCGCTGCGGCCCCCCTGTCCCACAGCCCCGCTGTCCCTGCAGTCCCTGCGGACCCCCTGTCCCACAGCCCCGCTGTCCCTGCAGCCCCTGCGGACCCCCTGTCCCACAGCCCCGCTGTCCCTGCAGCCCCTGGGAACCCCCTGTCCCACAGCCCCACCATCCCGGGGTCGCCCCTCGTGCCACCGCGGGTCACGCGCCCCGCTCCCGCCCGGCCGCGATAGGCTGACCTGGCTGGAGCCCAGCCAATCAACAGCTCCCCAAAGCCCCGAAGAGGCGCGGGCGGGAATGGCTCCGAGCCAATCACGGGGCTCGGGGGTGCCGTGGGCGTGGCGCGGACCACCGGCCTGCGGCCCCTTTAAGTGAGCAAACTTCACCTCGCCACCCCGAGACCCCCTCGCGCCCCGATTGGCTGGCGGGGCCCCCGACGGAGCCGCCTCGGGCTGCGCGTCCACTATTGGTCAGCGGCACTCGTCAGTCAGAGCGGAACTCTCTCCTCATTGGTTAGCGCGCTGCTGGTCCCGCCGCGGAGGCGGGGGCCGGCACTTCCCCAAGGAAGGGTCCGGCGGACGCCCCCGGGGGCGCGGGGCCGGACGGGCGAGCGGGGGTGCGGGNCGGGCCCCGCCGGGCCCCGCTGTGACGCCACCGGCCGCCGCCCGGACCGGCCCCGCCGTGCCACAGACTGAGTGAGGCGCGGAGCGGCGGCAGCTGCCGGGGCAGGGTGGTGTGGCAGCCGACGGGTCCCTGGCCCTGCTGGCCCTTACCCCCCGGCCGCAGGAACCGAGGGGCTCCCGCCGCCGAGAGCCTCTGCCGCTCTCTGCAACCACGCCGAGCTCGTGCTGAACACCCGCGAGCCGGAGCGGTGCCCAAATCCTGGAAAGCCTGTGGCGATGGGTTTTTAGTTTTCCACAGCCCGGTGTGGGAGCGTACTCGTAGGAGTTAGGAGGAGATTCTTTACTGTGAGGGTGGTGAGGCACTGGGACAGGTTGCCGCGAGTTGTGGATGCCCAATCCTTGGAAGTGTTCCAGGCCAGGTTGGATGGGGCTTTGAGCAAACTTTTTTTGCGGAAGGTGTCCCTGTCTGTGGCAGAGGTGTTGGAACTAAATGATCTTTAAGGTCCTTTCCAACCCCAAACATCCTATGACTCTACACAGGGTGGTTGGTAAAGGCACGTTCTGTGATGTGCTCCCGGCCTAAGCAACTGCCCTGCCCAAGCTGAGGCTGCAATCAACCAACACCCATATCCGGAAAATGGGGACGTGTTAATAACCAGCACAAATCCCGCTCCAACGCTGCCACGCCTGACACCCCGCGTAACACACTTGAGTCCCGTGTATTGGTGCCACCTGAATGCCACAAACCTGAACTGAGGTGAGGCAGCAGGGAAGACAAATGCTCTGGTGTTACCTGCAGTGCTCCATGGTACATCTCCCTTCTGGGGGGTCCCAAGCAGTCAGGAGCCTGAGCGGTAATTTGGATGATCTGTGCTGCTGGAAACAGTACAGCCTGCCTGCCAACTGAGTGAGTTTTGCAGGGTTAGGGTTGGATGTCTTTTGCTGAGAAACACTAAATACGAGTAGTAAGAACAGCTGCAGAAAACAGCATGTGCGCGAAATGAACGACAATACTCCAGAAGTTAAAAAAACCATTATATTTAAGGTACAGTACAAAAAAGTCTGTGTATAATTGTAATGTAATCTGGACCAAACAGCAAAGAAATAACAAAAATATAAAACTGCTAAGTCTTGACAAAGTTTTCCCTATAGTACCAAATACCACAAGATACAGATTATACAAAGTGTACAAATTTTAATAAAAATACAATACACCAGGGTCGTGTGTGTTTTTCACTCTTCAAGAGTTTTCTGTTGTACAGAGGACAAAGCTAAAGCTGATCCCCTTCTGTTTCTTCAAAAGCAGATCTACCCCTTTATCACAATGCTTTTAACTGTGAAGGGCTGGAAAGAGCCAGTTATTTTCTGCTGCTCACAACAGCAGATGCTTTAATATGGGCCAGGATCTGAAGCAGGATTGGACTGCCTCCTTCCTGGGGCCTTCCTAATTCCAGGCTCATTGCGATTTGTCCTAAGTTGTTAAAATGTGTGTTCTGGTCTGGTGGTCTGAGAACCTTCTGAGTCTCCTCTGCTGAGAAACCCCCTCACTGCACTGAGAAAAGATCTGTAGGAGACAGACTACCTTGTACAGGCACATCTGGGGAATACGTGGCAAAGAGGCATGGGGAGAAAAACTCTCCTCTACACCCCAGGATTTAATTTACTTCTGATTTGGGGCTCAGCCACAGTGAGGGACAGCTCACTTTCAACGGCCCTGAAAAACAGAAGCTAGACTTCCTTGGAAGTAAAAAATGCCTCTTCTGTAATTTTAAAACTTTTCCTGTTATAGAGCTGATAAGGCCTGAGTCAAATGATATTTCAGTTGTTCTACCTACCTTCACAGGATAGCCTGTTTCTACAAACACTTAGAATCTTCCTGGTGTTTCCTTACACAATGCCCATGCTTACTACGATACACAGAGTTTATTCCTGCAGGAAATGAGGTGAGGCGAACTTGATTCACCTTTTCCACACACTGCTGGCTGAGGGAGGAATTTTTGCTTTTAAATTATGTATATATATATAAATATATACACACACAGAGAAATATACAGGATAAATTAAAATCTGTTACAGATATCGGTAAAAGTTAAATACATGTGATATGAACACCACATACACATACATACACACAGACAAAAGCCTAAACAGGAATCAAATGTTCTCCTGCGGCTCCTCCTCCAGAGGAGCAGAAAACCAAGCAGAAAACCAAACTCCAAGTATGTGGCTGGAAGGAAGGGAAACCAGTCCAATCAACCCACATGTAGCTTACTCGGCCGTAACTGCTTCAAACTGGCCACTGGTCACTGCCTTGCAGCAGCACTATAGCTCCTGCAATAGTGCTGGTGAGAGGGATGTGGGATGAGCCATTTCACAAAACAGGTGCAAGATGGGCAGAAGCAACCCAAGTTTTTCCCATCTGCTTCTCTACTCCTCTCCATCAAAGCAGGCTGACCATGCCGTGGAAAAATCAGCAGGAGGTTCACTCTCTCAAGCCAATGCCATGGGTTGATACATTGTGCTAATGATGATTTGAGTATGAGTCCACAAGGAAAAATTAAACTTGTTGTCGTCTTCACTTTGAATGCCGGCTACCAGACCAGCCAGCTGACACTGACAACTTTCAGTTATTACTGACTGAGGAGTAGGGGTTGGAAAAAGTGACCAAGAGGCAAGAAGCTACCCAGTTTTCCCCTCAAGAAGTGGATTTTAAACAGAAAGAGAGTTACAAATAGGGCTGGTGAAGAATTCAGTTCTATTCATTGGTCCAAAATATGTTATCATCTCTACCTGCCCATAGAATATCCAAATACTTTAGTTTAGGCAGGGATATCAGGAGGTCATCTGGTCCATCTCCCTGCTTAAAGCAAGTCCAACTAGAGCAGGCTGCTCATTCAGTTTTTGAATATCATCAAGGAAGGAGAGTCAAGAACCTCTCTGGACCACCCGTTTCAATGACCCCTCTTATGGTGACAGCTTTCTTCTTTATATTAAGAAGTCCATTCTCTGTCTGCTTCCCCCACTAAATCTGAATTTAAGGCGTATATCTCAAAAGCTTTCTGAATTCTTCATACAAAATACTTTCTGATGGAAAGACATTTCACCCACCAACATAAAAGGGGTTTTCTCAGCTTAACTTCACAACTTTTCATAAAATAGAAGTCAAATAGTTACAATCCTATGTATATACTATACATATATAAAACTTTAAAAGCCTCCACATGGAGCCCTTCAGGAGCGCCAGCGTAGTGCACGTACACAAGTCAGTTATGCAGAGGTTGAGTACATCCCAGGATCCTTTCCCATCAAAGTCCAGGCATGATGTAGGCAATGTTGTCTAGTGTGTTTGACTGGGAAAAGAAATTCGGTGGTTTTTAGTGTCAGGTAGTAACTAGAAATCCTTAAAAAATGACACAGGTGAGGGTACTAAGCATAGTCACTTGCATTAAAACTTATCATAGGATGAGACAACCAAATCTGCCTATTGATAACCTCTAATTGGGTGTCAGATGGGAAAAATAAGTGCCCTTCAGTTTTTCTTGGAAAATGTAACAGAATTCTGAGAGTAAGAATCCTTTTCATGCACATCAGACAAAAAGACCCGGCTGTATGTTCTTCAGATGCAGTATTTTAGTAAGCTGAAGCCTGTGGCTGGATAGCTGAAGGAGGCCTTAGGAACAGCACCTTTAACTGAGACGAAGCAGCTGGATCTGCAGCAGTTGTGATTCTACAATTTAGCAATGCCACCTACTGTCTGAAAGATAAATTGCAACACAACTGCTGGTGTTTATCCATGTCTTGAAACACCACTGCCGTTATGTATCTGACTGTGAAAGTCAGATTTATTATCAACTCCTGAACACCAGCTTCCAGAAGTGAAGTGTAGCTGCCATAATTCACCTAAAGCTCCATTGCTCCTTACAACAATAAGTTGATCAAGTTTCCAATAAATGCACCACTAGTCATGTAGCGTCACTGCTCTGAATAAACTTGGCAAGCAGGAAGGAAAAAAGCATCGGAGTTTTTCCATGGCTTAAGACGGGAACACCCCACTGACTCAGCTTTTGTGCACAGAGCCCGTTTGTGGGAGTTCACAGACTAAACTGTCAACTTTGTTCCTGCTGCTGACAGTCCATTCTCTTGATGAATAAACGTTTGGGCTGCCCTATTATGATATGACAATTGATATCCCAATTTTGTTGTTATCTCTGTCAGATTGCTTTTAGTCTCTTAGCTCTTCAGACTCTATGTTTTTGATTTTTGCTCCTCTCCTTTGCTGCTTTATTTATGTCTCCTGTAGGAAGTACCACTCCTGATGGCTGCTGCCATCTTAATCTATGTCCACATCAAGCTACATAGATGCCACAAGCTGTTGCTAAATCAGGGCTCAATATTAAGAGTAGCTTAAAGTGGAGAAGAAACTGTATTTATGCAGCTCCTTAAAACAGAGACTATTTTTCTTTTCTCAGAGAAGGTTTCAGCCACTTGTAAAAGGTGCTACACCATCACATTAGGAATCCTGAGATCACAAATTGGGTTTTTTTGCTACTGAAGGAAAAACAGCATGTGTGATATAGAGCAGCTAGAAGGTGGGTTTTATTTTTACAGAAAATTAGAACCTTCAAAAATACTGGTATACTTGTATTTGATTCAGATTGATTGACTCCATCACTGAAACAGGACTTACCCACACTGCAATCAGTGCTACAAATACTAGGTCAGTGGCCAGTGGGAGAAAAAAAGGTTGCACAGTATTGTATAACAGTAATATCTGTAAGAATTTCAATAAATAATCCTCTATAAAAGTGCATGACCAAGACAAATTTTCTTATTGCATTGGAATTATAATTATGTTACATTGATTAATCAAAAACACTCTACTTAGATTCTACTGAAATTAACAGTGCTAGAAGGAAAATAACCACAAAGAACTCACCAAAACATGCTTTGGGCAGCCATTCAACTCCGGTAGTTGTGTGGTCAGACATGCCAACGGGCCCAAAGCACAGATGATTGAATCTAGGAGCACTGACAAACTTCCTGAAACAGCCACCATTCCCTGGTAGTGAGGAAAGAAAAAAAATGGATAGGGATGAGTAATGGCTCTATGTCAACTGTATCCATTCTCATGCAGATACAGTATCTTCGGCTTCTCCACTTCCACTATTTACACAGTAACAAAACTGTGCCTTGTGCTTCACTGAGAGGCTGTTGGCTCAAAACATTTAAAGAGTTCAGTAGGCAACGAAGTGGTGCAAAGTAAAGGTGGGAATCAACAGAAAACATCAGCAAGTTGTCAGTTGAATAAAACACGGATTTCACAAATTTTTGTAATATATTTTCTCTGACCATCTATTTTGTTAACTACGTGAGTCCTAATGACACTAATTGTTTTATTTTTGAAGTTCAAGGAATGCTAAGCCTGTAACAAATGCTTTAGTCTCTGATATACTTTCAAGAAAAGGAATTTGTCTGTGTGCTTTTCTGGACTCTGGCTGTTTCTCTCATGATCTCAATCAGTCATACCAAAAACAAAATGCAAGAACATTTATTTCACTGTTGATAAAATAAGCATAGTAGGGTGAGATTATCATGCTACTCATAAAATTCAGTGATAATATTTGAGACAAATATGTTTTCCACTTAGAGGCTGGGCTGAGTTCTGAAAGTGTACACGTGTGTATATGCATTCACAGAGTCACTGTCATTTAACAGTGAGAAACCATTAAAATGTGACATTATGTTACCAGGTAAGTTGAAGCAACAGTAGATCCTATCCAAAGCACTGGCAATATGATACTGCTAGAAAACCACAGGACATGCAAAAATCTTCTTGGTAAAGGCTGGTAGTTTTCTAAGAAGTAGAACAGTAACAGCAACTGACCAGAGACTGACAAAATACCAAGGAAGTACCAAATCCAAGGTGAACATATAGTTATGTAAAGACTGAAGAGTTTGCTGAACTACAAATTGCTCTCAAGGACCTAGAGCTGCAAAGCACCTGTCTATCTTTGATGCCAACTGTTTACTGAGGCTTTTTATTTCACTGCAAATAAAGAGCAATGCATCAAAGAAACAGGGCATGCCACCTGTAGTTTCTCTTCCTAACAGAAAACCACTGGTTAAACTTTTAAGAAAATAAAATCCCCCTCAATGCATTGTGTAGATTACAGGACATCACTGTGACATTGCTGGTTACAGACTCACCTCTGTTTCCTGCAGTCTGTGTCCAATGAGGCTCAGAGATTCACCCAGCAACTGTAAATGTGCAGCTACATCAATAGGATCTGTCTCAGGGGCTTTGGCTGGTGAGGAAGGCACCACCACAGTGCTGGTGGGGGACTTTTTGTGAGGGGAAATTGCTCCTGTTGGAGAAGCTGCGAACACACATATTAAAATTCCATATTCCTTGCTTTAACTCTTTTACTCACAAGCCTATTTAGTTACTAGAGCTCAAATCTCATAGGTATGAGATGCTTAAATAGTCCTCTTGCCCCAGTCCCGTAGTCTTTGGAGTTGAAACTTTTTTTTCACATGTACAGAACATCTACCTCAGCTGAATGCAGCTGGGGAGGTCAGGCATCAGACATGCTAAACCAAAAACAACCCATCTTCCCTCTAGCAGCAAACTAATCCCACAAGAATTTCCTTTCTGCCTCTTCTTATTTTACATTTCAATCCCTAAACTGCTAAAACCAATACCATTCCATGAATTAGATAAGGAAATCTTAATGAAAAATGCTGACATCATTCTCGCTCTCAAAGAAAAGTTGATTTGACTGTGATTTAAAGGTCATGCTTTGTGAGAAAGCAGGTAGGGAGGTGAAGCAGGTAAGGACCTCTGTTTTTTATTCCACAGGCAACACTACCTTCCCTGTCCAAGAAAAGAGATGAGAGCAAATAAAGTGCAACAATTACCTTTCATTTTTGGTGCACCATCTGAAGATGACGCCTTTCTCTTCACAGTGGTGGCCTCTGCTTTATTCTGCTTGTGTTGGAGGTACTGAGCTTTCTGTTTCCAGATCTGTAGTTACCATGGTAAGAAAAGAAAGATTCATAACATTAGGCAATTCTGTTACCTGATGCCAGGACCTGGAGGCAGAACGATGTTACATAGCTAACAGGTGAAGCAATACCATGAGAAGAAAATGAATGCTTTTATGTTTGCAGAGGCAAGATTTCCATACTTTCCACCTTTACAGATACAGGTAACATATTTCAAGGCACTGTGGCAATGCTGCCAGCAAATTCTGATCTAAGCACCTAGTTCACAGAAATCGTTTTACAAAAACATGTCACACAAACACTCACCAGTTTATCCTTCTCAGGTAGCTGCTTCCACACTTCTGCCAGTTTTTTACTTAGCTCTCCAAAATCTGGCAGAAAGAAAGAAGAAAAATGTTTACAACAAATTTGATCATAAAATCATGGACAGAACATATGAAATTTACCAGCCCATCCATACATATTTAGGAAGCAAGCCATTCCACGACTGAAACTCTCCCCACTGTCCTGAAAATGTGCATTCCTGTTACTATTTAAAATGAAGAAGGTAAAGCTGATACCAGGAATATGAACTCAGTGTATTTACAGGAAAGCAACACAATGCAGGTAACTCTTTAAATAAAGAAAGAGCTGGCAAGTTCTTTAGATTCACAGCTTGGTTAAAATAAAATTTTAATACAATCACAAAATCCACTCCTGTCGCCTTTGCCAATGTCTTATTCTAAGTAACCCTGGCAGATTCTTTGCATTATGTCAAAACTACGAAATTGGTCTGAAACAGAGACAATACATTCTGCTAATTAACCTCACTGGTGTATAATCAAGAGAAGAGAAGGCTGGATTATTCTCTTACCTATTCCAGGGTGCTCAGACACAATATTTGTACGATATTCCTTACAGAACACTTGATAAGCGGACATGTTTTTCTTCTTTGGCTAGTCAGAAGAAGAAAGGAAACAAATATTTTTAATTACGATGAGACCTTCTCCAATTTAATAAGAATTTCGCATTTATTGAAGACTTAAAGAAAGATATGGCACTTAGATAAGGAACCTTAAAAAGCAGTCCTCTGCATCTTCTGGCTGAATCTAGTGCTTATGAAAGCTCAGGAATCAGCCAGAACCAGTCTTAGTACAAGGCTTGTCTTGCAAAACTCAACAAGCTGCTATTCTAAATTCAGGATCAACATGCAACTTCGTTAATATATCTCAGTTTTAAAACTTAAAATAATAAAACCCTTTATGTATTATACTATTCACAGTACCTATTATAGATCTGTCAAAACAATTTAGTCCTTATGATAATGTTTTGTTCCATTTCTTGCATCCTTACAAAGTACTTCAATTTGGCAGGAGAAGAGACTGTGTAGTACATTGACAGCAAAGGTATTGCAATTGTTGAGCTATGATCATGGGAAAAATTCCCAAATAGAACAGGATAATGGCTGAACAGATTTGGACTCTGTCTGCCCATTTTCTCATACAAAGCATTATTTCTCTATCGAACATGCAAAGGCTGCTTTCCCCCATTTAATCACACAGCTACAGTTATCTCATTTGTAAACTCATTCATATGCTAGCTACCATTTCTGCTACTTGTATCTCTATGCAGTAACCACGGAAAACTGAATATATAAGTACAGGACAAAACTGGGAACATGGTAGTCTGTAATTTGAATACAGGAGTAAATGGGTAGATATCTTCAATTTTCAGGTAACAGCTTGACTCGTTTTTACAGGAACTTTGATCACTAGTCCAAAAGTCTGCCTGGGAATAGCTAGAGCCAGTCACATTAGAAAAAGATGCAGATAGGCTTGGTACATGGCCTGTACCAAGCAAAATTAAGTGTAACTTTCCCAGAGAACCTCTATTGGCTAAAGACTGTCTGTGCCACAAAGCCAGAAGAACATATATTGCTTCTGCTACAAATAGAAATCACAGTGGCTGACACATTTTTCCAAACATGCTTCAGTTAAACCACTGATAACGGGGATCAGTTATCCTTTGTTTCAATTTAACATGCATTTGTAATGGAGTGCCTAATTCACCATTACCCACCACACAATTTCTGTTTTCCCCACAATTTTCCTTACTTTGTCTCTTTCTCTTTCCTTTTCTCTTTCCTTTTCTTTTTCTCTTTCTTTTTCCTTTTCTTTTTCTCTTTCCTTTTCCTTCTCTCTTTCCTTTTCTTTCTCTCTTTCCTTCTCCTTCTCTTTTTCCTTTTCTTTCTCTCTTTCCTTCTCCTTCTCTCTTTCCTTCTCCTTCTCTCTCTCCTTTTCTCTTTCCTTTTCCTTTTCCCACTTCTCGGCCTTGTCCTTCTCCTTGTCTTCCTTTTTCCTCCTCTTCTCACCTTGACCATCTGAGTGAAGAACAGCAGGAGGAGGTGGAGGAACAACATAGGGGGTACTAGGAGGTGGTGGTGACACTCTTACTTCTGCTACTGCCACTGGAGAGTGCCCAGAACTCCTTTTAGATTTGGAGTGCTTCTTCTCTCTGTGTTTCTCCTTGTCCTTTTTTTTCTTACTTTTTTTTGACTTCTTCTTTTTCTTGATTTCCCGGTAGGAGTCATCTATCACCAGCTCTCCAGCCTCCAACTCTCCACCAGAAGAAGAACCAGATTCTGGTGGCGCCTCCACACCTGAAACCTCGTACTCGCTTGCATGGCCCTCTGAATGAAGGGAGGTGTCAGCACCAAAACTCTCAGAAGGTGGATGTGAGTCTGGAGGCGGTTTGTGCTTTTTTCGGGATGACTTCAGGAAGCTCTGCAGATCGTGCCCCAGCAGGAATGAGCCTTGCTCATCTCGAGCTGATTTCTTTGAAGATTTCTTTGCAACTGCTGGTGCTGAAGAGTAGGATAAAGAATCATCATCTGCTGCACTACTTTTCTCTTTTGGTGAAAGGATGAGTTTCATCTTCAAGCCATCAGGTTCACGAAGAGTAAGTGTCTCCGTGTTCACATAAAGAGGTTTCATTTTTTTAGATTTGTGGGAGCCACCATCATCCACTGAGTGCTCCCCACTGCTCCCACTCAGCTTCTTTTTCGGATGCTCCTTTCTGCTTTCAGAATGGCCAGAGGAAGAATGAGATGATTTTTCAGAGGTCCTCTTCGACGACTTTGAGCTTGTGGCCAAAGGTGAGGTGATAGCCTTGAGTAAATCCACGGTTGTATCAGCTGAGGATGGGCTAGAAGCTGCTTTTTTCTTCTTCTTTGATGGTAGATCCAAAGGTGAGACACCTGAAAAAGGTCAAGACAAACGTGCATTGAGATGTTTCCCTTAAAGACGGCAAAGAAGGGAAGTGAGAATCCTGAGAGCTTTACAAGTACAAGTGACAGATTTACACCTTGGCTTAAACAGAATGACAGCCAGCTCAGCACAGCCTTACTGATACAATTCAGAGGCTGTGACACCTGAGTTGGTCAAATAATTTAAGGAAGGCAGAGACAGTAGGAAAGTTCTTGAAATTTTGTCCAACTCCATTCTATTGTGAAATAACACATTTTGATGAAAATGCATCTTACTGAAATTATATCTCAAGTGCAAGGTTTTTGTGCCATTTTTAGCCAAGGTGACCAATGAGTAGAAAATATGAGCTTTTTCATTCTGTAGACAGATTTTGATGAAAAATGAAATTTCAGTTTGGCTTTCTCCTTCTGTTGGGCCAAAAATAAATCCTTAAAGTGTTAAGCTTCTATGAATCCAATTGTCATTTTCTGACCAACTTATTAATTTTGAGAATAACTGAACCAAAAAGCATTTATTTTTCAACCTCAGACATTCTGTTTTTATAAATTCAGAGAAAGTTATACTACCTGTAAGTATAATTAGTTTGTAATGCAATAGGAAAAAAAGAAAAGCAATGTCAAATGTGAAGGCATGGGTTAGAAAACTACAACTTTTCAATGAAAAGGGGGTGGAAGATCTCTACCCCCAACAATAGCACTTTCTTAAGGTAGACTCCGAAAATATAATTCCCTAATCTGCTGTCTGGTGCTGATCAGTGTCAGGTTTCTGATTATTTGTTCTAAGGCAGGTTGACATACTCTCCTCCTATAATATGCTAACCACAAAGCTTGCTGACACTGGTTTAAGAGCATCCTTTCCATAAAGTCATGATTTGTCAGCCCCTTCCCCTGACTGACTAGTACCATACCTCTGTAACAGAACTCATCGGAGGAGTGCTTTCTCTTCTTTTTGTGAGGTTCTGTCCCTGGAAAAAACTCACTGTCCTGGAATAAGAAGAAAAAAGTTGTTGACAAAAATGAGAGAAATAATGTGAGAGTCACATGGACTATTAACATAGATAAAAATTAGTAGGAGGTATCTTGATACTACTGTAACATGAAGGAACCATAGGTATGAACCAGGATCATCATTCTAGGTGCTAAAGGGAAACCTACTCTGTCCCCAAGAGCACACAGTGTAGATTTAAAGTAAGACAAAACACATATTACAGATAGGTGGGAGAATACAAAAAAAGGCATTAGTCAGGATTGGTTTCAGCACAACAGTCACCTAAACGACATTGAGCTTTCTGTAGGCACTGCAGCACAACAGGGCTCCAAGGAAACTGAAAGACAGATCTCTATAGGGAGGCCCCCCAGGTGAGGGGAGCAATATAAAAAAACCTTGAAAAAGCACATTTGGAAAGTGTTGCGATGTGGGCAGTGAAAGCCATCACTTGGAGATCAGCTGATAAGCTGACAAAAGACAGACATCTACCTCTTAATAAAGCTAAGAAATAACTTAAGATGCATAGACTGTCAAGCCTTGAAAAGAAAGGCAAGCAGTTCATGTTTACTATGCCGAAAAAGAAGTGATAGGAGGTACAAAGAGGTAACGACTAGAATGACGGGCCAAAAATATCTCCTTAATATGCCATGTCACCTAATAATTATCTGTGTCTTGATCAATTTATGAATCTGAAACTGAAGCTCTAAAGAATTCCAACTGCATGGTAGAAGATTTTAATTTTAAACTAGAACTTGCTTTCTAGATGAAAAAACCCAAATCACTAGATAGCCACCTCTGAGCTAACAGCAGAAATTTTAGCTCAAAGAGGAATGTTTTGAAGAAACTTAAGTTGCCACTATGTGATTTCAAGAGTTAAGGCCCTGAAAATGAAATAGGGCAAGTTCATTCCTCTCAAGAGCTATGGTTTCAGGCTGTCTGCGGAATCAGGAAGACAACAGTGCATCAGTTAACATTTTATCTATCCTTTGCTGGCTATTTATACAATCATAAATGATAATTTTTTTTAATGTGCATAAGAAGTTATTCACAGCATCTTATGATTTGCAAGGTTCTACATTAAGACTAGGACAACATTCCTACTACCTTATTTTCTGAGGCCAGAAAAATCAGAATCAGAGATTGATCCTCTCCTTTTCCCCAGGAAAGTTACTGAACAATACAGGACATGATTAGCTGCTCTTGCTGTCTTCTACATGCATTTCTTAACAAAAAAATATTTTAAAAAGGACAAGAAACCCATTCCATTCCATCACTTCCTTTATGAATATCCTTACACCTTGAACCTTTTCTCTGAGGGCTTCTACCTGAGTTGCTATCTCATCTTCCTCTTGCAGAAGATCCTTGTACGAGCGCTTTTTCTCTCGCTGTATCCTGCCAGGTGCCAGCCCATCATCAACACTTCGGTGACTCTCTAGGAACTCTGTGATTTATGTGAAACGGAAAAAAAAGGAAGAAACAAAATACCACATTAAGGAATGATAGACAACTGGGCCACGCACAAAATAAGCTAACAGAGGATGCTGGCACAGAGTGATGCACAAAACCCAATAAACACAGAGGCCTGAAAGATAACAGTCTGTACTGTCTGACCAGAGGGATGGGGCTCGGTGCTCTAACACAATCATTCCAGATTTAATTCCTAACTCTTGGAGATTCCTTCCTAAAGACAAGTGGATCTAGAAATGTTACCATGACTAAACCTATCATTATCCCTCGTCCCCTGTCCCACTGACCTCACAGGGAGAAGAAAGGCTGCAGTGGCAGAGTTCCCAGTCAGGGTGTCTACATTAGGAAATACCACCCATTGCTCTCAAGTTCTAACCCCATTACTTTACACCTGGAAGTCAAGGGCTTGGGATCCTCCAGTAACTTGGTCAGGTTAATTTTAAGGGCTCCACAGCACCCTAGCTTCCTTTCCCACTCCGACTGCATGGCCTGGCAAGTACTGCAAAGGGCACCCTTTTTATTTAGTTAGTTAGTTTTTCAAATCCCTCTGAGATTATGAAGCAATCATACCTTCTCTCTTCTTGGCGCCATCATAAGCCATGGTGGTCCTGCAGGAGCCTGTGAATGAGTTGCCACGTCTGGGCTCCTTCCCCCGTTCCCATCTATAGGAAAAGGTCTGAGAAACAGAGAATGAAAATAACCCTCCAATAAAGAAGAATCACTACATAAATTGGGAAACTTTCTCTGAACCAAAGAAGGATTCTCCGGAAGACAGTGGGAAAGGAAAAGAGTGGTCACTCTTCAGGCTTGACAGATTTGGGGCCTTTTTAAATCAAAATGGATGTTGTATTATTTTAAAGGTAGAAAATACCACCTCTTTCTTATAAAATATCTAAATCACTGAAGTAATTTATTTACAGAAATAGAAAGAGGGTGAGAAGACAACTGAGTTTGATTTTCGTGACACACAAAACAGTACCCAAACTGTGTCAAAGCCATTTTTTGTCAGGAGCCACTGTAATAAAGAGGAGTGGGATGTTTAAAGAGATTTCAAACCCTTGAATCTCAGATGAAGTGAAGGAAAAGAAGGGACCAGGCAGAAAGAACCAAATTACATAAGAATTATTATTAATTTTTTTAACTAGAGGATCACACATTTTGTATTAGAGGTGTGCATCCTTTTGATGTGTTTCCCAATGCTACCACTGCAGCGATTCTGAATGCCAGCCTTGGAGAGGGGATGGAAGACCACACTTCTTTTAGCTAGGCCTGCAGGAACCCAACCTCTGCCCCCCAGGTTTCAGGCCTCCTCTAGCCGAGTCACTGCTTCAGCTATGGGCGTACAGCAGGATAGTACTGCTGTGGAATAGCCACACTCTGGTTCTCTCAGAGCAAACAGCTTTTGTTCCTCAGCCAGTGACCGGCTTAGCAATTAAAGATCGACCTTCTGCTCCTACGGGATTAATCATCCCCAGCTGCCTTTGTGTGTTTGTGTCTATGTGCACACGTGTAAACATCCATCCACAAAGACCATGCAGCTTGCTCATCCTAGCTGTCATGGTAATCTTGCCACACTGAAGCCACATTGGAATACTTTGGGAGCAGAGAACTTGTGCTTGTACATCCCCCATGCAACTCACTTTTGTAAACAACTGGCTGATGCTGATGATGTACAACATATTCATCCTACTGTGGCTACTTAAGTAATACAACAAAGTCACAACTAAATCAAACTTGTGGGTACACAGGAGATGTTTCTGTTTAAATTCATAGGAATACATGTTATTTTTTCAGCTTTTGGGAAAACACCCACCGTGGAACGTCAAGTCAGTAATTCTGACCATTATACATTGCTGGTAGCAAACACAACAGTTCTACCTACACACCAGAGCACTGCATATGTACATTCAGAGAGCACTGCACTTCGCAATAAAAAAGAGCATCTTGCCACTTGTGGGCTCGTGATCTTGAACCAAACATTGTCAACATTTTGTGATGTTCGTTTGTCATACAGACTTCAGTGGGAAGACACACAATACCAGAGCATTGTGCTCGAGACAGTAAGGGCCTAATCCCGATACTGCTCAGCAAAACAAAGCTGAAGCATTCATGAAGTCATCATGAATGGATGACTTGGAGAGTCTAAGATTTCTTTGTACCTACATACCTGCATACCTTTAATCTCTTTTTAAATCTTATCTGCTTGGCAGGTACAAAGGTTGATAGATACTGCCCAAAGGCGCTCACAGCCCAGATCTCCAATCCGGCAAAAACAAAACATACCCTTAACTACTCTCATCCTGTAAACCTCAATTAGGCTCCCCTGCTTCAAATTCCTGTGTTTCAGCAGCGATGGCACAGGTTCAGTGGGGAAGCTCCCCCTTCATGTCTCCCGTTCCTTAGCGCACACGCCTGCGGGTTCAAGGCCCAGCCTTGCTCCTCTGCAGCCCCGGGGCTGCACACAGACCCCCGCTCCTCAGTCCCGCTGCCGACTGGCCGCGGGGGGTGGCTCCCTCGCCCCATGTCCCGCCGGCGCTCCCAGCCGGAGCCGTGAGGGCAGACGGGACCGCCGGGAATTCCGCGCGCAGCCGAGAGCGCGAACCCCGGCACCGGCCCCTCCGCGGGCACGGACTCGCGGCCGGCGCGTCCTGCGCATGCGCCCCGACACCCCCCGGAGCCCGGGCCCCACCGCCGCCTCCGTTCAAAGCGGGCTCGTCCGCCCCGCTCCCACCTCCTCTCACCCGAGCGGGCTCCAGCCTCACGCCAGCCCGCGGCTCCGCCCCTGCAGCAGGCCCNGCCGCCGCCCGCGGCCGCCATCTTGGACAGGGAGACAAGGGACTCGCGCCAGCGCTGGCCAGCCGAGCGCCGAGTGCCTCCAACGCGGCACGCGGTGGGGGGAAGAGGGCGGGGCGCCGGCTTGCCGAGCGCATCGATGGCCCGGAGCGGCTGCTCGAGAGCGGCGTGTCCCCTGGGAGCCGTGCGACACACGGGTGGCACACACGCCGGGCATCTGTGCCCGGCCCCCGCTCTGACCCCGATCTCCACCAGTGGAAGGCTGCCCACCTTCCCCCTGGCTTGGCGCAGCCTCCTCTTCGTGTGTGCGGCTGCTGGGCGGTTTCGGCACAGCTTCCCCTCTCCCTGTCTGTAAGAGACTGAGCTGGCTGGGCTTGCAGCCCGGGTTGATTGCTGGCTGCTTGTTCCTGCCGCGGTGGGTCAATGGGAAAGGGTGAAATCCTGTTACTAGACAGTTACAGTCACTTCCATGAGATTAGTCACACATGGACATGAACGGGCACATCTCTCTCAAGACTGTCTAAATCACCGAGGAACTGAGCGGAGGCACTGCACGGGTGGGCATTCGGGGCCACCTGAGGCAGAGATAAGCACGGCTGAACAGCACGCTCGGGACTACTGCCCGTGAAGGCATCACCCAACCCTCGCACCCATTCCGATCGAATGTCCAAAGGTGGCAGGCAAGAGAAAGGCGAATTGCACCCAGCATCTTCTAAAGGGCTCATTCATTATTGCAAAGGCTTCAAGACAGAAGTTAAAAAAAGCTCAGGAAACAGCCAGGTCAGAAAAGAATCCTCTTTCCCACTAAGTTAGCCCTTCTTCACTCGGACCTGCTGGGAGGTTCAACAAACCTCATTTCACTGTTACCTTAAATCCCATAGTCTCCCCTGATGCAAGAGTTGTCGTTTTATTTAGATGCCAGCAGATACCCCCGTGACTCTTTGGCAGAGGCTGCTCACGGTCACATGCTGTCTGCAGACTACGGTTCCCAGCCATGCCTGAGGTTAAACCTGACCCATCACAGACAGGCCATTCCCCAGCCCCTACGGATCCGCCTTCTGGTCCTGCTGATGCTTTTGTGTCCTAACAACTACGGAATGATGACAGTAATTATTTGTGGTCCAGTAAGGGCCTAGAGGAATTTGAAGAGAATAGAGGCTTGTTCCTGTTATGCTGTGTGAAAGTGTAGGCTGATCCAAAGTGAGGGGCACAGCCTGTACACACAGATCAATGTCTGCAAGTGCGGCAGCTGTAACACATCAGGGTGAAAACTCACCAGCCCCTAGGCTGAGCACGAAGCCTGTGCAGATGTTCTCATGCCTGTACATGTGTGCCTGCTGCTGGTGAAACTAACATCACTCCTTGCCCTTCAGATTGTAACCCAGGGAGGAACCCAGATTGTAACCAAGGTGGACAAGTGCTTCTGCAAATTTATGACCAAGATCTTGCCAGAGCTGAACCTGACATGACCTGCTCCTTTATTTCTGCTTGTTGGTGATGTTTGTAGGGGTCCCAGTGGTGGATCCACCCCCCATTCGACAATGCACAGCACAACAAAATCACAGTTCCTGTGTTTTTATAGTCTTCAGCTTTCTTGTTCATACTACAAGCTGTACAAAACATCTATGGACGTAAGAGAAACATCAGTTAACTCCTGGGAGCACTTGGCCTATGGGTCAGGTGGAGGCAGAATGGGAGCAAGTCAGAAGAAGCCGTGAGCATGGTTGGGAGAGGCTACATGCAGCCCAAAGGAAAAGGGATTCAGATTGCTTTGAAAATTGAGAGCCTAAATTAGCTGGGCATTTGATGA
Source organism: Platysteira castanea (assembly GCA_013397175.1). Taxonomy (NCBI): domain Eukaryota; kingdom Metazoa; phylum Chordata; class Aves; order Passeriformes; genus Platysteira; species Platysteira castanea. Next base: position 523,798 of record VYXC01012581.1, on the reverse strand, counting down.
TAGCAAGCACTTGGTAATGATAGCTAGTAAATGTGTGGGGATGGTATGTTTAATATTCTGCACCCTAGAAAAAGAAAGTATTTGAGCTCCCCTGCAGTTTAACGTTTTTAGTGCTGGATGGTTCATAGGTATTAGATTGTGTCAGGGACTGTGTGTGGATGAGAGAGAATGAATTTGCAGGTGGATTTGCAAAAATGAACATATAGCAGGATACTTGCACATAAAGCCACTGAAGCACCAATCATGCAGACTTCCCCTGTTGAGATCCATCCAAGTTTCTTTCCTCCCACAGAACAAACATAATAGTAATAATAATAAGAATTGTAATAGTAATAACAATAACATGTAGCCCCTTCTACCGCACTTTTCATCAGTGAAGAAATGCTCAGAAAAATTCATTTCAGTCATTCCCATTCTTCAGAGCTCATAAAAGGAACTGGCCAGCACAAAACATTGGCATTAATTGGGTGCTTTCAGACAGCTTAGCCTTTCGCTTTTCTAGAAAATCCAGGAGTCTTGAAAGAGTATACACCTAGATTAAACAGGTCAGGTGGGGAAAATGTCAGAATGCTGATAGCAAATTTAAGAGATTCACAACCCTTTCAAAACCTTAACACTTGACAGAATAGTTTCTTTGTACTCTGGAACATAAGAGGTCATAGTGAGGGAATCAGAAAATCAAACAGTACCTATAGCTTTTAAGACCTGAAGCACAGCTTCAGTCAGTCTCAGACTGTTCTGAGAATATTGCTTATTCCTTTTGCTCAGAGCATCTTGCATTCTTTTTCCTACATCCCTGGGAGACAAACTGCAAAAGGGTACATGGTATGTTCCCTCAGGTGTCCTCTTGGCTGTGAGATACATATTCTATAAAATGCTCTTGCCAGTGCAGAACACTTCAGGATGTGTATATAGTTCCCTATGAAGAATGAATAATAACATGAGCACAAACTTACAACTAAATTATATACTGAATTAAATTCAGCACTCAGAATTGTGTGAACAATTATCAATTTTACCTGTCATAGTTTTGCAACTCATAAATCTCTTTTCACTCCTGTCACAGTTTCTCATATTTTCCCTCTAGATTCCAGAATGTTTAGGCATTAACTGGAATGGGACCTGGTTTAAAACCTCTGCTCTCCACCTATCCAAGAAACAGCACACAGACGGTGGTACTCTCGTGGCACTTGTTAGTCTTGTTTCTTGTTTTGCACAGACAGTGTTACTCTTCTCCCTGCACACTACAAGACTTGTGTGTTGCTGGCTACCAAGTTGCCCTTAAAAAGGAAAGTGGAGGAAGTGACCACGATATCACAGGGACTTTAGGTGTAATGAACCTTGCTTGCTTGCTTGCCAATTGCCTCACCTATATAATTTCCTTAGTCTTCTTTATAAAAAATGCTGGTGACTCCTCTTTGTATACAAGGACTTGCTTCCTTAGAGAATCAAAACTTCAAAAGATTTGTTGCGTGCATTGTTTTGGTGTTGGGGCTTTATTTAAATTACTTACCATTTGTCTTTGCTTTTTTGCAGGATGCATTCATTTTCATGCCTCTTCATCTTTCAGTACAGTCATTAATGAAACCACAGAGGTGTGTGCATTCATTTGTAATGTCAATACAGCAGCCTGAATGTTCCCTGGAGCCACAGCATCTGTCAGAGTGGGGACACACCTCCCCCTGCTCCTCGTGCTGCACCCTCTGTATTCATGCTGAGAGAGCTAAGGTGAGATGGGAGGCCGGTGTCCATCTGGTAAGGAAAAAGTACAGTGAATTACAGGAGGATTTGTGGGTTCTGGAGGGGAAGAGCCTGCTCCTGGATGTGGTTAAGCAAAGGGAAAAGGACTACACTGGGGTGATACACATAAAGGAAAGGCTAAATGCAGGCAATCAGACAGCATTGAATTTACCTCTTTTCACTGATTTTGCTGTCTCCCTTCTCACCACCTGCCAGGGAGGTAGAATCGGTTTAATCAGAGTTTCACTGAGCCATGCAAGGCCTATTGCATTGCTTTCAGCACTGAGGTGTCCCTCCATGCTTGCTCCCTGAAGACCTTGCTGGTGTCGGCTCACAACCCTGGTCCCATAAAACATTAGGCATTCAGCTCTATCTGTATTCTTGATTTGCATTTTCCTTTTTTTTTTTTTTCATGAATCTGTTAATTTATTTAAATTCCTACTCTCATACCTTGTTTCTGTTATAGCCCTCTTCTGTACAGGTCAGACTGACCTGCACTTCTTTTTTTAGACATTGTAGCATGATCCTTCACCTTTAGGAAAAAAAGCATGTAACTCTGGGGTGCTTCATTCCTGCAGTTTTCTGTTTAGGAGAGACCCACAGCGTTGACATCTGTTCTGTACTGGGTAGCTGAAATTACTGTATTACTGATACTTCTCTCCAGATAATGTAGATGGGTCATGGCTATTTCTGTGGACCAAGACTGCATATTGCCTCTGCTTCTGGCTACAGATGCTGTTGCTGGAGATCAGAACTGTTGGGAAGAGCAGGAGATTTCACTGTTCCCTGAACAGCTAGAAAGTGGCAGTGGAGTTTGCAGAGGCTGGCAACAGGACAGTGCTTCCTGCAAAATTCTTGAGATGCCAGCTGGGGTAATGTCAACCTTGTGACTGTGGTGTGGCATGGTCTATGGAGCTGCTGGAAAAATATGGGCAAGAGGTGATGTGGAAAGGGCTCCAGACTCACCAAGGCTGGAGTCACAGTAAAGGCAAGGAGATGTACTGATGTGATGAGCAGATGAGGAATAACATAAAGTTATGCATTGCAGAGCGGTGTGTATTGGGAGAAGTTGGTGGTGTTGCAGGACATTTTATGTGTTTTCCATAACAGTTAATTTTCAGTGCTTTCAGGGTTACTGGATAGGACAACATGATCTGGGCCATCAAGTGCTGTTCTCTGCTATTGTAGGCCCACTGTCATTCAATCCCTATGGTAAACTGATCAGTCTTTATCTTAAAAGTGATCAAGTCTCATTCCCCCACAATGCTCACTGGGAGACTGTTCCAAAGTCTCTTTTGTCTGATGGTTAGGAACCGTCTCCTAATTACCAGCTTAAATGTATACATGGTTAGCTTCCATCCATTTGTTCTTGTGCCAACATCTTGTTTTAGCTAATATAATTATTGGGTCTTGCTGCTGTTTTTGCTCAGAAGTATTTCTAGAGAGCCCTCACACCTGCACTCATCTTCATTTTGCAAATAGAATCTGTCACTCAAAGAAAAGAAAAACTGTACTGCACGGAGACATCAACCCCTCTTTCCCCAAATATGTAAAAGCAGTTAGTCCTTGGTATGGGGGTAAGGGTCAGGGATACAGTGACTGTTTTTTGTCATTGCAGTATTGTTTGTTTGCAAACTTGCTTAAAGAAGGCTCACCTCTCATTGTGCCACAATCTGAAATAAAATTAAATCAAGCTCACTTTTCTGGGTTACAGGAGAACCTAAAAATGACCTGTGACATTGCAACATGGTACAAGAGAACCATCTAACTGGGAATCCTGCAGTCTAGGCTATGACTGAGCTAATACTGGGAAAGATGGAGGAGTGAAAGACCTCTATAAAATGAATTTTAACTATGCTTTGCACCAAACAGGCAGAGGAATCATAAAGCTAAGCTTAAATTTTTTGTGTGAAGACAGTATCGGTCTGAAGCGTAAGTACAAACAGAGGATAAACTTTAAATGAGAGCATTTTCTTTGTAAGGCACATAAGAAACCTTCAGAAGAAGTTACAGTGCTTCAAGATGAATCAGAGTGGAAGCTCCTTCAGCTCGTCACTCACTGCACCATGCAACAACATTTTGAAATTTCTTCTTTTCTTTCATCAGTTGCTCACCAGATGGAAGCTGAGGGTTTTCAACATTGTCTGGGGATGCTGAAGCTGTGACAGTCTGAGAAGCAGTTTTGACCAGCCTCCCAGTGATTCTCGAATCCTTATCATGTGCCTGGGCTGTGTATTGATCACGTGCACACAAGGGGGATAAATTGTTTTCCCAAGAAGTGCTGGTCCCAAATAAGGCACATGGGTCTGTGTGCCCCACATTTATTTTGGTGAGAGACCTAGGGAAGAGTTTGGTGGGTTTTAATCGTGATTTCAGAATGGGGGAATGTAAAAAAAAACAAACCCAACCCCAAAACTGTTGTTTGTTTCTATGCAGGATATAGAGAGAAGTAGAGGGATTATCAGTGTATATCCCAGTCATAACTCATTTCTTTTCTTAACAGTACCAGCCAGGGAAGGCTATTGAGTATTGGTGTTGCACCTGGAGCACAGAAAGAATGGGGTGTTTTACGGTCCTAGATTCAATTCACGGTTAAATGTCTCAGGTAATGGAAGCTTTTACCACATCACTCGAGAGCCTTGTATTGTCTGCTAGATTTCATAAGCAAGGAGTTTTCTTTTTTATTAAGTTGAGCTGCTTGCTTTTTCTGAAGAAATAAATGACCAAATAAAAAGCAAATCTGAAAACCTCCCCCACTGAGTCTATTTCAGTTGTTGCTGTTTTCTTCACATTTTCCTCCTTGAAATACATTAGTTTCCAGTTGAAGGAACTGGAAGAAAAGATGATTATTACCAAGAAATTTGCAAATTAGCACAGCTCAAAACACCCCCACAGCAGTGTTCTAGTAAAATGAGTGAGGCTGGGCTAAAACCTCTATATATTTATTTGGATCATTCTATATTTGGATTTAGCAATCCTATTACTGAGCTGAAATTTAGGACTCTTTAGACACACTTGTGCTGGAAATAGCACTGGTAAATCACAAGCTCTGATAGGTGGAAGGATGAGGACAGTGTCTAAGATCTAACAAGGAGAAAAGTAACAGACATCCTTCCATTTCTATTAAGCGCGTTTGCATATTTTCAGCACATTCAACAAATGAATAATTCTGTGCTTGGACAAAATTAGTGGTTAAAGGGAAGCAAAATGCACAATGTATAGTGTGTGGGATGTTGCAGTGCTATTATGCAAATTGGTGCTATGTCTTCAGCAGGAGTTTTCAGTACAATTTAGATCTACTCCAAAGCAGGAGAAGAGTGTGTTTTAGTCAGACCACTGGGATGAGACTATGCATGGAAAAACTCTTATATAAAGAAAGATTGAAACATCAGTGAAAAGATGGAGAAGGAATGGGAAATGTACACCATGTAAGGCAGAGTGCAGAAGAAGATGTGACCACTAATCACTGAGGATTTTTTGTGAAACAAGGAGAAAGGAGAGCTCAGTGGAGAGGGGAAAGACTGGTAAAAGGAAGCTTTGTGCCATGACAGAAGGAGGCAATGGAAATCCCTGCTTTCATCTTTCTTCGAGTACAGGAGCACAGTTTTAAACAGGGGTGGAAATTTCTGTGTTAATTCTAGTGTAATTACTGTAGTTGCAAATACATTTTTTATTTTAACTCTTCCATTGTGGAAAGCGGAGCCCTGCCATATTCCAGAACAGAAGTCGAATTTGAATTCTGAGAACATGTCAAGAAATGCTCATGGGAGACAAATGATCACATAAATGTCAAATGCATCATTTCTTAAATGTTCCTGCTCTGGTCATTGCTAGCAGTAATGTCTGAGCAGTATCTTTCGGACTGAACGTGGATCTACACAACATTATGTTCATTATGTGCTGAAGACATCCAGCACTGTATTGTTCACTGTATTCCTCTCTTTACCGCAGGTAAGTTCACAGTTTGTGTCGGTATTATTCTGCACTGCTAAGCTAGTGCTACCTGCCAAGATTTACAGCATCTTTCCTTAAGCTCAAATGGTTGTAAAAATCACTAGATGGCAGCAGTGTTGCTTCTGGGCTCGTCTTGTCCTGAACTGGTCACAGCTCTGTGCTCTGGGGTGCTCCTCGGAGCCAGTTCTCAGCTTTGCAGAGTATGCAAGGGCAGCTACACCTACTGAGAAAATACTTATCTCCTCCTCAGCAAGAGATTTGGGTTCTCCATTTGGTGCCTTCACAAAGGCTAGGTTTTAATGGATGATTCCCTATTTTTTCTTCAGATTCCTTGTTTTTCTCTAGAATTGCCCCAATTTGTAGCTTGCAGATGCTGGTATACACACATGCTAATGGCTGTTTTGTTATGATATGTTATATGCTTCCAAGGCAATGCGAGGTGACTAACTTAGCTTTGGCTGAGAGCAGAGACTGTCCCTGGAACCAGCAGAAGTTGACTCCATGGCTCAGGTATGAAACTGGTTAACAGGAATTTGTTAATGGCACTATCTGTTGTTGTTCCACTGTTGCAGTTGGCTTTGCTCAATAAAATGCTAAAAGCAAAGTGCTGAGAGAAGAGAAATACACTGGAGAATTTAAAAGAAATGGAGTAATTTTGGTCTTGAACAATCCTCAACTTTCCCAATTCAGGAATTTCCTGTGAAAAGGAATAATTCCAGTCACATAATTCCCCAGCTATAACCATTAGACTGTGAGGCTCTAGCAGTGTGATAAATGGGTGCACGGCCTGGCTGGTGGTGTCAGTGTTGTTTTGCCTTCTTTCCAAAGAAATCTCACCAAACTTCAGCAGTTTCCAGGAACCCTTCAGATGTCAGTGTCAAAACCAGGAGAAAGTTTCCTCTGGTGGTCACCCTCTGGTCTTTGTGGGTTCAATAGCTTCTTCCCTGTCTGCTTCAATGACAAGCTGAACTCTAGGGCAGGGGGAACAAAGAAAGGTTATTGTGATTTTTCTGGCTGGCTTTTTTTAAACAGATCCTCCTTCCCCCTCTCCTCCCCCCCTTCCCCCCCTGCCACAATCCACACTTTTACTACTCATAAAAAAGTTCTTTTCAATAGAGTTTTAGGTCTGGAAATGGACCAAGGCAATTATGTTCAAATGTACTGGGAAGGACATGGCTCTTGGCTCTTGTCACAGATTTCAAGACCAGCGTCACCAAACTTTCAGAAAATCAAAATAGTGCTGCTGTGCTCCGCAAAAAGGCAAACGGGGATTTCAAAACTGAGGGTCATCAAACTCACAATTCTGGATAGGGACTCTTCCAAGGTCACCTCCTCTGTAATTTATGATATGACTGGTTTTTTTTTCAGTTGATACTGTGGGTTGGTGCATCTGAAAACTCTCACAAGGTTAAGCGCTTAATTCTTATTCCCACAAGTTCCTATTACAATTTGGTGGTGGAGAGAATCCTCCAAATTCATGATAATCCATGCATTTTTAAGGCCGTCTTTACGTGGGCAGAGTTGCGGAAAGGTAAGTAGAAAAGAAAAGGAGACCATTTCATGTGTTTGCACACCCAAATACACATTTTGGGCTACGAATTTTCACTTTCTCATTCTACCTGCTACTTCACTTGCTCCATGCTGTCCTTCAGCAGGGCTTGGAATTTTGAAATGTATTTAAAGCAAAGATACATATTCTCTTTTGTTATGAGAATATTTCAAGGGGAAAATGGATTATATTTTTATTAGACTGCATGCATTCAATTGCAGCAACTTTTATTATTTTGAAACAAAGTTCTGTTATTCAAACAAAAGCCTAAGTGGTACCCACTACGCCAACTCTAAACATTTTTCTACAGCTCATTTTTAAAATAGCCTTTAGGATTTACTTGACTAAATCAAGCCTCAGGAAGGAGAAGCTTGCAGGGGGGAAATCACTGCATTAGAGGTGATAAAATGAGAAATGAGAGAGACGAACATCAGTGCAAACTCATCAGCATTAAAATAAACTCAGAAATAGACATTCTACATTTCCATAATGTTGTCAGCTGCCACTACAGAGACAGGGATCTATTACCTCTGTTTATGCTGCTGCTAACTTAATTTATAGCAATTTATTGTATAAAAGTAGACAGTAACTTGACTGGCTGGGAAAAAAATCCCCTTTGTGCTGAAAATAAAAATGATAATGCACATAATAGATTTCTGAAAGTAATTTGAATGGCCGGTTAAAACACAAGGTGAGTTAGATATATTTTTAGTAAATCTCAGCACGAATTGCCTACTTTCATATGCACATTTGCAGATGGATCGATAAAGGGCAGACATGGGACATTTACTTTGTAAGATTGGATGGGCCCAGGTTATTCACCACTTGCAGGCTTCTTTATTTTGCTGCGGCTGCATAGGAGGATGAAGCAAGAGCAGAAATGGGCACAATGCCCCCAAGGCTGAAATCAGGTGCCTATTCATGGTCAGCTTTATGAGAAAAGAATCTGACACAGCTTTGTCCCAGAAAAAATGGGCAGTTCATGACATTTCTGTCTAGATGGTGGAGAAGGTAAGAAACACCAAGCTTTCCACAGCTTTTAGTCTAAGGAAGTATCTATAAGATATTTTTCAGGCAGACACATGTATGTCCTGATTTTGCTCCAAACCAGCTGACACAAGTTCCAAACTGGAGGCTTTTTTTAATGCCTGTCCCTCATCAAAGTGTCTCAGCTCGGACTCAGCCCTGTGCTCACCACCACTGTTCCATGTTGGGTCTGGAGCTGGTTGCATCCTGTCAGACTGGCTCCAGAGCAAGGTAACATTGGTTTGCAAGATAGCATGACGACATACCTAGAGGTGGTGGGACCTCAGCCCTTTGTTAAAGCCCATGGCCTGACTCTGTCAGACCTGTCCTGCTCTCAAGCAGTGGTCCTCGGTCTCTTCATTCCCTGAGCAGGAGTCTGGACCTTCTCTGCAGCAAACAAGCCTCTTGGTGAGAAGCTTGCTCTTCCTAAGTACCTTTCAGGCCCCCTTAGAAGTAGTTCATGAGTCTCTAGGGGTGCATAAACCAGAGACAGAAAAGCACGGCTCTGGCAAGTCTAAGGGATATAATCATCAGCCTGCAGGTAAACATGTGCTTAAATGTTTTGCCGATCAGAGACAAACTGCTGAACCAGGGCCTTGGGAGCTGCCTTGCGACCACAGTTATTCCCTTTATGACAAGAAGCTGATCTTCAAACTGAGGTGAAATGCTTTTCAGTTGCAGCATAACCTGGTTTTGCAGGGAAAAGGACAGGGAGGATAGGACTAGCAATAGTTTGTGGCAATCTATGCTCAGAATTAAAATACATGGGAGCAAATTTAGAAGTAGTGTCACTGCTGTGCAGATACTACCAGGTTTGAATAAAACAGGGGATGAGGTAGCTTAGAACTGAGCTGCGTGTACCAAACCACTAAAGGAGAAGTGTAACACAGAAACAGCCAGGTCTGGCACATCTGATAAGGACTCTGGGTGGACAGAGGCATGAGGAGTTTGCACAATGTCAGCTTTCTGACAGAAACCTCACATCTCAGGACATTTTCATGAGCAAAGAAGAAGCCCCTATCACATTTGACCACAGAGATCCCGCTGTCTCAGAGGCATTCCCAGTGGCATCCCCAGTGTTTCCAGGATTAACAGGTGTGTTTGCCCTCATGTGGACGTCACTTCAGAGGTGCAAGGACTCCCACGATAGTCTGCGTTTCTCAGGCCAGCTCTGTCCGTGTCTCCCACAATTTGGAGGCCTCCAATGTGCTTCCCCCTGAGCAGCTGCAGGTTGTTACAACATCCTCACCTCCCACGGCTGTGGAAATTTCTGGGGTCTGTGCTGCGGTGCAGGAGCAGCTTGAGGGGGGACTGGCAGAGTCCCTTGGTGGCACAAACAGCCTCTGCACAGACTCCCGACAGCATGGCAGCTCACCTGGCATACTCAGAGTGTATGCCACATGAGTCCCATCTGGATGGTGTGAAAGGCCAGCCCTGAAGGTAAGCTCTCGGGCTGGTACCTCCTGCTTTACCTCCTGCTGATCCTCAGTGCCTCAGGATCAAACCGGTGGTTGAACTACTTTGCTGATGCCTGTGCTGCTTTAGCTGTGAGCTTTGTACAAATAGTTGTCGATAAAACGAAGCTGGATTATGTTCAAAAGTCAAACTAGTTCTCTGCTTCAGGCCCTGGACCCCTTAATTTGTGGCTAGTGGGGGCTTATCCAGCTGCTAGCCACAAACTCTGCCTGCTGCAGGACTATGCTGTATTATGCCCTGCTCCACTCAAAGGGAAAAGAGCAGACAAGGGAAGTGCTGAATTTAGAAGGGCTTTTGATTTAATATTTCAAAACTTTACAAAATACTCAGGCAGGGGTCTGTGTAGACTCCTCATTCTAACTGAAGTTTTAGGTTAAGAAAAACAAGCTGTTGATTCACTGACTCAGGTCTTTAGTTCTGCAAACCAGCAGGGAATTGATTTATAAAAGGTGAGAGTCTAGGACAGTCTGGAAGCCCACATCATGAGTAAGCATACAAAAAGATTTATAAGAGTTCAAAAGGATAATGCTTCTGGTCCTTATTGGTTTTCAGCTGCTTAAATACCACAGTAGGTGTCAGAGGATTAATAACTTTGAGGATCTGCCATCTTTCACATCATTGAAAACCTCCTAATGGGGTTAAAAGAGCACAGACAAATTTTCTGAAGTTTTGTGTACGTCAGCACCTGTTACAGTCTTTCCGAATTCACACAGTCACGCAGACAACACTGGCATGTGCAGCAGCATTGTGGGAAGGAAGGGAAATGTCACAGTGTGTGGAAAAAGGTGACAGGTCTGAGACATGGCGCCATATGGAACAGGATGCCAGGTTGGTTGTTGGAACAGGGAACTAGACAGAGGGTGAGGAGTGACACTGAAGTAGTGAGTGTTGAAGTGCAAAGCAACACGTGTCAAGTTGAAATCTTCTCGCTGTACAGGATGTACCAACACAAAAAGAAACATTGCCTATGATTTCAAGCCTGATTGCTGCTCCTTGAGGGCCTCAGCTTAACAGTTTATTATTGATGTGAAAGCAAGAGCTTCCTAGGAAACATGATTAAATAAAGATTTGAACTTTAAAAGCTTTGATTATAGGAATGATTTGTGTCCACTTCAGCCCAACTTACTTAACATATAGAATAGCTCATGACAGCATTTTTGATAGTAAACAATTACAAATCATATTTGACCACGCATCAGGAAGAAGTTAAGAGTCAGTTAGCAGTGCAATGTAATGCATTCAAACGCAACACATACCACGCTACTCAGCCACACTGCAGGTTATAAACAGCATCACACATCACATTCGAATAGCTGCACTGTCAGGTCTGCAGAACTCCGTGAGGTTTGCCTTCGAGTGCCATCCTGTTCTGAAAAGCAGGCTCTAAAAAGCTCATTGTGTGGCTCCATGTTTATTCTATTGTTCCAGTCCTTGTCAGGTCATAGTGCTTAAAAGAAATCATAGAATTGTAGTGGTTTGTGTTAGAAGGGACCTTAAAGCTCATCTTCTTCCAACCCCCCTGCCATGGACAGGGACACCTTCCACTAGACCAGGTTGCTCAAAGCCCCATCCATCCTGGCCTTGAACACCTCCAGGGACAGAACATCCACAACTTATCTGTGAGCCTGTTTCAGTGCCTCACCACCCTCACAGTAATTTATTCCTCATATCTAATCTGTTTGTACCCTTTTCCAATTTAAAGCCATTACTCCTTGTCCTACCACTACATGCCCCTGTGAAAAGTCCCTCTTCAGCTCTCTTGTAGCCCCCTATAAGTACTGACAGGTGCAATAAGGTCTCCTCAGAGCCTTCTCTTCTCCAGGCTGAACAACCCCAAGTCTCTCAGCCTGTCTTTGATGCCTTAGGTTTTAACTTTTATATTTTTTCAAATCCTGTACTGCTTAGCGTGTAACTCCGAAGTTTCTTGTAGCCTGCTAGCTGCCGTTCTCTTATGCCAGATAGACATAACAAAAGCCTCTCCAAGCCTGCTCTCCAAGGACACCCAGACTGTCCTAGGCCCAAAAATGCGTAAACTAACATCTTTAGAAGGGGGGTGAGCTTGGAGAAATAACATCATTAACTGAAGCTTTAGTTGGAGAATTAACTCTGATATGCAAATGAACCAAACTTATAAAAGTGTGAAGAACTCGTGACTCGGGGTCCATCTTGGGTGTTGCCTTTGGCGTGCCCAGGGTGTACCTTTGAAGGCCCTTCAAATAAATACCTCCTTTATTCCCTTATTCCTGTCTAGTCTCTGGTTTTTACGTGGCCACATCAGGCATCATCTTCATAGAAGAAATGCCCTATCCCTCTGATCATCTTTGGCCTCCTCTGGACTTGTTCCAACAGGTACATGTTCCTTCTTACATTGGGTGCTCTAGGGCTGGATACAGCCCTTCAGGTGGGATCTCACCAGAGTGGAGCAGAGGGGCAGAATACTCTCCTTTGCCTTGCTGCCCATGCTGCTCTTGATGTAGCCCAGGATAAGGTTGGATTTCTTGGCCTGCAAGAGCACATTGCCATGGAAAGATGCTTCTTTCTATTCAAGGAAGATGCCTTTTTCCTTCTATTTCTCAGCTCGAGATGGGTTCAGAGAAGAAAGATAGACTGTCCTTCCATGTCAACTCCAAGAGGTGAAGTGATACATGAAAGATTTAATCTTATGTTTTCCACTATGTTTGGGCAACCCTTGTTTCCTCACCTGATAACAATGCTGCTGGAGCATTCACCACAGTATTTGCTTTTTATAGAAGCCAGCTTTACCTTCCCTCCCCAGCATCATTTACGTTGAGTTGTATTTCAAGGTAAGGCATCTCACAGATCAGCTGTGGTATGGTCTCCTTCTTTTGGTGTCTGTTCTCAAAGGTCTGTCCAGCCTTAGACTCCTGGGTATGGATAAAAAGCACCATCAGGCACCAAAGGGTGCACATCTGCTTGTGTGTGCATGAATCAACATCCCTGGCTAACAGATGACAGAGAAGCCAAATGAAGTGAGACGTGGAGTATTGAACACATCTGTCAGAAACATCTGTCAGAAAAGCTGAGCACAGTTTCACTGCCATGCGATGCTCATTCCTTTTCAGCAGTTACCGACTGGGCCTTCTGGGTCTTTCTTAGCTCTCCTAGATGGCTGACTCCTACTCTTCCTCTTCTCCATTCTTTCTCCTCCTTTTGTGGAGTTTTTCCTCTTGTTTCAGCAGGTGGGCACAGATGGACATGTGCTGAGACTTAGGCCCTGTTGTCAAGAGAGGGCTCTCCAGGAGGCAGGGGGCAGAAGGCACCTGGCAGGAGGAAAGGCACTGTGAGCTGTGAGCACCAACACAGCACAGTGTCCTTTCTGTGCTTTTTGGGGTGATAAGTTCCACCTCAAGGTCTTAGGGTTGGGGTATGTTGCCTTGGGCTTTAGCTAAAGTCTGTTTTTCTATAAGCCTTCTAGTTTTAACCTTGGAGTCAAAGATTTTCTCACACAGTTATGTAAATAAAGCCGATGTTTACTTAAGTATTGGAATGTGTATAAGAATAGTGTCATGTCAATAAACTCTAGCATTTTGCTTCTTTCTGCTGAACCTGGCAGGTGTAAGAGCGTCTTATTGTGTCCCCCCGGACACAGGGGTATCCTCAGGTCTCTCTTCCTTATGGATCCTCTAATCTCTGTGAGGACTGAGCTCACTCTTCAATGCTTTTTTCCAGCTGTGCTATTCAAGTATTCACCACTCAGACAGCTTTCGTTCATTGGCTTGTTGGGATGTGAAGGTCTCTGCCCCTCTTTGTCCAGCCGGGCTGGTCTCACAATCAGCCTCTTCAGAAGCCACTCATGAGAAGGGAGAAGGACTGGAACCCGATAGTTTTATTAGATTTTTCTTTATTAGCTTTGTTTCCATGGGAAAGCAAGGTAACAAGTGCACATCCAGTGAGTTTTCCAGCACCTAAGGAGATGACTTATAATATTTATGCATCCGGTTTCTTCTGGCGTGCCTGTGGGCCTCATGATCTGCTCTGACAGTCTTCTAGGAAATGCTAATAATGAGCAATCTTTGCTTTTCCCAACATGCTTGTTTATTTTCTTCCTAATCCCCTCTACAGCAAGAGCAAGATCTCATGTGGGGTCCTATCTACACTATCTTAACAGAAACAATTACACTTCCTGCTTTAATTAACAGTAAGCTTGACTTTCTTGTCCAAAACCAGAGGATGCATTTTCCTTAGCTGTAGCTATGGAGCTTTCTCTGACTGGGAGATCAGACAGGTGCATGACAGGAAGCACCCAGCCTCTTTCAGGGTTCCCACAGGTATCACCATGGGGAGAGACTCTCCCTTGCTTTTTCTGAGAACAGACTGCTCAAATCCCTCCATAACCTCTAAGGGAGAGGAATTAACTTGGACATAAACACTGCCTTCAGATACAAGCTGCTTATCTGAGAGCTGAGCAGGGCTTTGTGCAGGAACCCCTTAGGAGGCAGTCCATCACAGGCTTCCCTTCCAAAGCAAGCAGCCAAATGGTGAGCCTACCAGCAAGAGACTGTGATACAGCTTAAGCTAACCTACTTAGCCACCCCAGCAGCCTTAAGCAGGTTCCCCAGGCTGTTGGCACTGCTCTGACACAGGGAGTCCCTGCCCTTGCTGTGCTGCCTCACGTCCACAGGCTTGATGGTCAGGTGGGGCTCAAGGACTGCTGCCTTTGCCAGCATCCCCAGCTGCATGTGCTTGAGTCCTGGTGGTGATGCTCCCCGGCCCTCGTGCTGGCTGTGCAATCCATAAATGGCCCTTGAGGACCTTCATCGCTGTCCTTGGGCCCTGACAAGGTCTCATCCTTGTGAGTAGCTGTAGATTAGCAGATTAGTAGTAACGTAGTAAGAGGGAAGTCACCTGGGAATAATAGTCATAAAGAAAAATAGTTATTCTCTCACTCAAGGGCAGTTTAGAGGAAGGTGAGAGCAAAGGATAGTTTCTTCCTTTTATATCATTGCAAGAAATGCAGGGAAAACAGGCTCTGTTCTGCCTGAGCATTCAGAGGGACAGGCGGATGCTGGAGGAGCAGAGGTGGAAATCCTTTCCTTCCCCATCCCTATTCACTGTTAGGAATTGAAAAGAGGGAGGGGATTCAGTGCCTGGAGAGGGCAGTGCTGATTCCCCAAAAAGTACTGAAAACCTGCTGGGAGTCTGTAAGAGGTACAGGAGGAAACGAGGAAAGAAGTGAATAGTTGATGATGAGTGGAACTAATGAGACCTGGGTCAAGTCACTCCAGCTGAAACTTCTTCTGTGGTTGGGGCATTTAAAAGGTTTCCTGTCCATGTGGACTGTGTTGAGTCTAATAAGCTGTGAGTTCAGCCTGTAGACTTTCCATAATTTAGGACATGGGGACTATGTCCTCTATCCAGCCATCCTCCTTTTTTTTAATGAAACCTTTCATTTATGCCTGTCATTCCAGTTAAAATCAGCCAAAATTGCCCAGTGAGCTCAGGAGAGTGAGGAAAAGAAAGGCAGACAACTGAACAGACAGACACACGTGTATTAACTCATCTGCACAAAGCATAATTGTTTGAATCCCATTTCTGTAGAAAATATCTGATTTTTCAGCAACCAGAGGATCCTGAGAGCCTTGGGGATGTAAAGGACTGTGCAAATGGGGTGCTCAGTTTTTATTGTCCAGCTTTCATCACTGTCCTAGAGAAGGAGAAATGCCACATATGATGCCTGAAATCTTCAGCCAGATTCTACCTCCAGCTTCTCCCCTGCAATTATCTTCTATATGGAAGAAAATTGTTTTCTGCTTTCAATCTCTAACTCTTACTTTCTTCTTCTTCTCCTTTTTTCCCCCATAAACATCATGAAATCATTATTTGAGGAGAGGGAAAGAGGGAGAGATTAATTAAGAAGCTTGTATTCCAGTTTGAGGCTTTCACTGGTAATCACAAACTGCTTGAGTTGCGCTTTCAGGGGCTTGTAATATGAACAAAATCTCTGGCTAAGGAGACACGCTATAATTAATTCCTCTCTTCAGGACAATTACAGATATAAATAGTAAAACAAAGACAGACAAATATCAGCAGAGGTGCCCACGTTGCATGTACTCCATTGTAATGTGGCTCAATAGCAGATTATTTTCTACTCAAGGTCAGTGATTCACAGCATGAAAAGGATATGGCACAGGATTTCTAGGATTTCTAGCCTTTCCTAGCACACACCTGATAATCATCACTCCAGCCACTTTTCCAAGTGGAAAAGAAACCAAGCATAGAAAAGAAACCGAGCATAGAAAAGAAACTTTCTCTTCTCATTCCATCCCTGCATTATCCTGTCCTCTGGAGAGCTGGCAGCAGAAACCAGTTAAGCTGGGGTACTTTGAGCATGAGTGCAACAGTATAGTGGGAAGCAGGAAGCCTTAGCAAGGAGATGAAAGGGAAGGATTGGCAGAAGCCTCTAGCTGCTTCACAGCATCTCAGGTTTCATGGGAAAAAAAAAAAAAAAAGTGCCTGGCTGCCAGGGCTCTGCAGCAAATTTTGAAACAAAGAACTGGCCCAGTGTTGCAGCACTGAAGAAGTTTGCAGACACCTGCAGGATGTGGTGTGCAAATGGCATCGGTTTGTTTTGGTTTGTTTCCTCACAGCCATGGCTGACACTTCCAGTGCCTTCAACATGGAATGTTTTGTTGCTGACCAAAGAAGCCCAGGGAGAAGGAGGAGAAAGCTGGGCTCACAAAGGTTCATGTGTTCTCCTCAGGCAAGCCAGTGGCCTGGCAATGTTCTGGGCTGTAAGACAGCAGTGGATAGGGCTGAGGGAGAACATGTCCTTGCTTTCATGTCCCATGAGGACGGGGAGATGGAAGGTTCTGGAGGAGGGGTGTGGCAGGACGTCCTCTCTCTCATGGCTGGGGCATTTGG
Organism: Platysteira castanea; assembly: GCA_013397175.1. Classification (NCBI taxonomy): domain Eukaryota; kingdom Metazoa; phylum Chordata; class Aves; order Passeriformes; genus Platysteira; species Platysteira castanea. Next base: position 507,171 of record VYXC01012581.1, on the reverse strand, counting down.
AAGAGATAACCCAGGCCAGATTAATAGCCCAGCAAGGGGTCAGAGAGCCCAGCAAGGGGTCACCTCCAGGCACCCAAGAGTCTGAGCCCCAGCCCCGAGTACACGTTTTGGTATGAGAGCAGATGTGGAGATAAAAGAAAATAAACATTGGTGACCAAAAGACATGGTTCTTATGTCTATAAAAGTCCACACAAATTATCACAGAGGCAGAAGTCTCCTACACACTCCCTGAGAATGGTGAGATTTCTTCCTGGAGTTTGGACGCAGATTCCACGGTTACTTTCCTGGGAATTGAGAGAAAGGATTTTGATGTGTGCTCCATCAGGAATTGGATGGTAAGAAATATTGGATCCTAAGTTAATTATTTCTTTGCTAGCTGAAAAATGAATAGTAACTTTAACCCCGCATGTATAATACTAGTATTCCCTTTTGTCTTATTCCTGTGTAGTAGTAGTCTGTTTTAAGTCTTATGTCTGTTAGTTTTGTGTCTGTTAAATAAATAATTCATTCTATAATAGACTGAATCAGCCATTTTTAAAGAACTCACGAATGAGAGTGGGTCTTGGGGTGCTGGCCACCTCAATAACGCCACTGCCTGCTGCCAGAGGTGTGGGCGAAAGGCAGGGACTTATTTGAACCCACATCATCGATTCATAACAAGAGGTCCTTCTGTATGCCCAAACAGGTCAGTCCAAAACTAAGCGAAATTACTGATATAGAATAACAGCCAGCTCTCTCCTAGAGCTCCTAATTAGCAGCCATCCATGTTCTTGCAAAGCAGGTCAACAGCATCACTGACTGTTTTATAGAAAGGGACAAAGAGGCATGAGAGGACACAGACCAATGCACTCACAGTTTCTGCTAGCAACAGATATGTGTTTTCCATGACCCATCTTGAGTCTTACTCCAAAACTACAGCTTATTTTAAGGGCAAAAAAGCCCCAAAGAGCTAAACAATGAGCAGCTTCCAAAGCAAGTCGATGCCATAGCAATGAAAACTGCTTCTGTTGTTCTCTCCAGGCTTGTCAACAACAATATCCAGCTGTGTGTGTGTGTGTTAGGAGTAGAAATGAGGGGATAACTAACTTTGAAAGCTTTCTTCAGAGGTTTGTGTAAAGATTTCATCAACTTGTTCTTGCACTGACAATCTGCCTAAAATAAAGCACTTTGCTTTGAGAAGAGGGACTGCAGAATCTACTTTTAAATAAGCAGAAAGCAAGCTATAGCCAGGGACTGGCCGAATAATGCAACAGGCTCCCTTTTAGAGGACAACAGGAAGGATCAAGCTGATGGGGGGTCAGAAATCGCTGTTTGTCAGGTGAAGAAAAATGTAGGAGATATTGAAAGGTCCAGAGAAGGTCGGTGAAGATAGAAGTGTCATTGAATTTACAGATGATGAGAGATTGCAGGGACTCTTTAGCCAGAAATGATGACTAGTTGGAGGGAGTCTTGTCTAAGACATTCACAATGATTAAAGATGGAAAGTGAAATTGATTGCTCCTTCCTTTCTTTCTTTTTTTTTTTTTTTCCTTTAAACTCTATCAACTCTATCCTCCAACATGGGAACAAGGGGTCATGCACTGAAATTAAAGGGCAGAAGCTTTAGAGCTGATAATTTTTTTCTTTTTTTAAATGCGGCAAACGCTGCATGTAGTATATCCATGGAATGTATTGTCCCTCTCCCTGAGGTCATGGATGCAAAGGCTGTGGCTGGATTTTAAAGAGGCTGGACTAATTTTACAAACCTTTAAAATGTAACTGAGGCAAGGCAAAAAGGGCAGGTATTGGATCACATGCTTTGGGGCAAAACCTAAAATATCCTGCTCCTGAGGCAAGATGGACATCTCTGTCAGAGCACGGCAGGCAGCTGCAGTGAGCTTAAACATTGTGCAACACTCTTTTATGAGGGGTTTCTGCCTCCCTCTGGAAGCACTTGAAGGGAACATGAGCCTCAACTCAGCTTCTTTCATTTCCAGCATGGGATCTTAACAAAGATTCACCTTCTCAGCTGCTGCAAGCCATGAATTAGTGCACCCCATGCCTCAGTTCCACCCCTGCCAGCCTCACGCTGCAGGAGGCTGCAGACGCAGGGGAACAGCAATTCTGCAGCCAAGGAGCCAGCCAGGGTGGAAGAGTCACTGCAGGGTGGGAAGTACCGCAAGGCACGGATGGGACGGACGTTAACGATGTTCATGCTGCTTTGAGAAGCACTTGTGAGAATCAAACATTATTGTAAGACTGACAAGATGAGCCTTCTGTCAAAGAAATAAATAGATGCCAAGCCTAGCGCATGGCTCTTGAGTGCTCTGCAGAGTAACTGGATCTGGGTTCAGAGCTGAAGGACGGATTCAACTCTCACACTCATTTGGCCTTGTCTTTTCTTAAGGAAGGTACCAACCATCATGTTTTGTTCTTTGGAAAGAGATGGTTTCATTATTCGTTGGCCATGAAACTCCACCTACTAGGGAAAAAGGACAGATAAAGCTGCAAATCTTCTGTGACATGAGTCCCAGGGTGATTCTGCCAAGGATGAAGGACTCTCCATTTAGCCACCTGGGCCCGACAGGTAAAATTAGAGCCTTCTAAAGTGCCAGAGATGGCTCATACAGAGGAAATAATGGCCTGGGGGTTAACTGTGGGGCCTGGGATACAGTTTTGTTTGCCATTCTGTTTTCAAGGGAAGATGGTGATGGAACATACGTGTTTGTTTGAAAGAGAGCTGCCCTCTGGCAAAACACAGAGTAGGATTTATTAGCATTTATTAGCGGACTCTCCCCTGGAAATATCAGTGCTCACATCCCTGTGTCCTGGAGAGCCATCAGACATTTCCAGTGTTAAGGGAAACACAGGGCTCTTAATGCCCTTTCCTGGAATTTTCTGAAGTAGGAATTATATGTCAGTGCCCCTTGGACCTCTTCATGCCAGTGATTCTCTTTTTTTTTGGTTCCCAACAGGAGCCATGACTAATAGCTTGAGGTTCTTTATTGCTCTGCTGTGCCATCAGACATGGCTTTCCCACTTCACCAGCTAAAATAGGATAATGTCATCCTATTGACAATGCTGTCAGCTCACTAAAATGTTGCATGATGCCCTTCCAGTGAGAAATTTGGCCAGGAAAAGCTGTTATCTTCGAGGTTTCCTGCAGAGTTTTGGGGTAAAATCCCCCTTCACCTGCACACTCTTTGCATTCTGATCTTACCAGGATAGCTTCCTGATTAGTTCCATTAAAATAAGTAAGCCCTTGTTCTCTTCCCTGTTACTTCATCCTTCACCTGTATCCTGCATGGCCAGCTGGAGAGGATGCTTTAGCTAGTGATGCACTGTTTCTCAAACTGACACAGAAGAGCAGACTTCTTGTGATTTTTTTCCAAATCCCCAGACAGTGCCCTCCTGAGATTGCTGTTGATCAGGTGGAGCTCTTTTCCATCTGGGCTACAAACACACACATATACTCAGAGGAAGGATTGTTAATAATGCAACAGTGACTGTGATGAACCATGATAGGTGGTGACAGAAACTGGGAGATGAATACATTCAAATCACTGTGCTTGGCAGGTATATGAAATATTATTGTGTTAGAGAGAAGACCTTTAGCACTATAATGCCAATACCTCAGGCAAGAGATCCAGCACTGAGGCTGTCAGTCAAATTTGATTTTTCCTAGCTTCCTCTCACCCATCACTGTGGTGTAGGAGCTCCTTTCATCAAGCAATATCAGTGGTGTCTGTCACTGGTTCTTTCCTCTTTCCCCCATTTTTGGCTCCAGAAGAAGGAGAGCAAAGTTTAAACAGGCAAATAGAGAGGAGGAGAATGGGTGCATCTGTGGGACCTGTGTTACAAAGAGGACTGCATGACACTACAGGCTATTTAATAGCTCTAGCCAGGCTCACAGTGCTAAAGCAATTATCATATGTGAAAGTCAGGGAGAAAGATATTCCACTGCAAAGAGGATCACCCTCATGTATGCAAATGTGATTACTTTTTGAGATCATGAAGAGAAAATATGAGGTGAAGTTTTCCAAACAGTCCACTGATCAGGCTTATGCCTTTCTTGATCCTCAAAGCAAAGGATGAAAATATTTCCAAATTTGAAAATATTTCCAAATTTGAACCCTGCCTTCACTGTCTGAATGTGTATTTTATCTCACAGAAAAGCAAAATATCCTGCTGGTCTTTTCCTCTGATCCTTCTTTCAGGGAATGGTTCCTCTTTTTCAGCCCTAAGAAATCAAGGCTGAAAAGAATGGTGTGGTTGACAGGTCCCTTGGCAGTATGTGAGTGCTGAACTCCTGAATGAAGGTCACATCAAATGATTTGTAGATGATCCACGTGCAGTTCAACATGTTTGCACGTAATGCTCATCAAATAGCTCTGAATAATGAGTGCAGGTGCAAAAGTCTTGATGTGTTTGCAGGCATTTCATGATCAGAAGTAAGAGCTTAAGTTTGCCATCTTAAGTTGCTCCTGACAGAATAATCAGCGTGCTCTGCTGTGCCCTGTGGTTGCACCCTCTGTTCTGTGCCTGAATTACAGATAGAGGAGATGCTCTTAGCCCTACCCATCTAAATGTTTTAACAAGCCAGTTTTCTCAGTCTGCAAAGCAAGAAATCTCAAAAGCAGACTCACTGAAAGGTAGGCTGGGTCTGAGGAATTAAGAATGAAAGCCAAAACTGGCTTGGATTCAGAGCAGACTGGAAGTGACTAAGGTTTTATGAAATGAGGCCATTGGTAGTCAGTCTTGTCAGCCCTTGGGTCCTTGTTTGCTCTTTTTCCACACATAGCATTCATACTCCACCCAGCTCTGTTCTGAGGAGAGATGACTTGTCCCAGGCTGGCTTGATGTGAACCAGTGAGCTGTGCTGGTTCATGCCCCCAAAGGCCACATCCAGATGTGTGTGAAGGAGAGGACCCAGTGACCTGGGTGAGGCGGGCCCTGCTCCTAGTCACAGGCTGAGCTACACGCACACAGCCACAGCAAATCCCCCATGATCCGTAAGCCTCTGTGTTTGGGGTCGGGGCTTCGTTAACTCTTCAGTCTTGGGAAGAACACTTGCATCTCATGTGGGAACAGACTGGACACTGCGGCCAAGAGCTAGGCAGCACTGCTTGGGCAGTTCTTTGACTCTAAGGGACTTTGTTCTTTAGGACTACTTCAGACCAGTTAATACTACCTATGGTATAGATGTGTCCAGCTTTCCTGACCCTAAAAAATCATGTCAACAACATTCTACAGCCAAAGGTCAGCAGACAGCACGTGCTTCCTAGAGCCAAGCCTGGGAGAACTGTTGGGAGAGACTTGCAGGCAGAGACGACAAAGCCTGGCCAGAACTCCTGTTTCTCCATGTGGACTGTGACTGCTAGAAAAGCTAGCTGGGTCTTTGAATTTGTTCTTCCCCTCACACATACCTTTCTCTGATGGGCAGTGTGTTTTGTCCTAAGATAAGAGAACCAGGTGGGTATTGCAGGAGGAACTGTCTGGTTGGTTGCATAATTAATGCATTCCAGCAGCGGAGAGCTGAGATGTTTTCATCTGACTTTGGCACACACCGGCTTACAGAAGGGCATAAAATTCTGATGGAGACTGGGACAACTGGATAAACTGGTCTCTCAAAGTTGCAGCCTGCAGGGTCCATCCAGTCCAGAGGCAGGGAACACTCACTTTTGGACTGATGTTTAAAAAGCACTAATATTTGGTCAAATACAGAGATAAAATCCTAAAATAGCTAGATAGGTGCTTTGTTGTTTTGTAACGGGGCCAAGTCCTGTAAATATGAACATTTCTGGTCAAATCTGCTTATAGCCCTTTAAACTGTTGACCAAATCGGACACTAAGTGGACCTAGCTGCACCTAGACTTCTCTGAGAAGTTTAGACAGCAGGGGGGTCTCACTGAAGCTTGTGACTCAACAGGAGGGACCATGACCTGATTATACTGTTATCCATTGCAACAGATGATAAAGCTGCTGTTTAGATATTGCACTGGGAATATTTAGATACTGTATTAGAAACAAATCTAATCATAATCTTCCACATAATACTGTGTCCTACTTCTTGCACCCAGCTGAGAGCCTTCTCTCCTCTACTCTGCCACAAGGACTGGTCTGCCTCAGACGTGAGGGTGGGACTGTGGTGATTTAATTCATTTCCCATCACAGCTGGGGGTTTGGATTACCTGCAGCTCCTGCACTGGCATGCCTCTGTCACGGGGCAGATCCTGTGTTTGAGCTGCATTTGATTTGTTTCTGAGTCTTGGCTCAAGAACCACAGGCTGGTGGCTCCTGATTAAAGCTCAGAGGTACAGACATGGGGATAAATGTCTTTGTTTGGATTACTCTAGTACCTGTACCAGTTCTAGTCAGTAACTATACAACAATCTAGAGTAGCTGCATCTCTGACGGACAGGATGAGGCTCCCTGAGAGGGCAGCATTTGTTCCCTGGATTGAATCTGTTTTGTTTAAAAAGAGAGGACAGCAATCTTTAGGGCTGTTGGCTTGGCGTATTACAGGGGTCCTATATGCAAATGTAATTATACGTATGAAAATCCCCTGAGAAAAATCCAAATAATTCTTAAATTGGCGCAGAGACGATACTGTTAGAGGTGGTCAGCCTGCTGGCCATTGCATTTCAATTACCTTTACGTTCATTTAGTGCCACTGAAGTGAAATCATTTTCACTGATTAGTGCCAAGAACTGACAGATATGTTCTTCCTTTTTGTTTTCTCTTTTTCAAAATTGTTTTTAGTGCTGGTGAGCAGTGCCAAAATTACAGCTCTGCATCCTGTAGTGTTTTATTCAGCCAGGGAACTAATTCTAGCACAGTATGAGGAAGGGATGCTTTGCTCAGGAATGGAGGCACCAAGGAAATAGGAATCAGTCAGCTGCACCTCCTCTTTTAGCTGTGTGGTGCATACTCCCAGTGTTGGGGATGGAGTGGCAGCTTTGTGAATTTTCACAGCCCTATATCAGCTACATGAGGCACATTCTGACTTTCCTTGGAAAAGGCATCATTTTTGGACTAGAGAGAGTAGGTGGAAGGGGATCTTACATTGTGCAGTGCTCAGACACTTGTTTTGTGCCTGACTGTGGTAATGGGGTGTGCATACAGGGAGCAGCAGAGTGAAGAGAGTCTGTTTTCTTCTCTCAGAAGCAGCATTTAATTGAGCTCCCTGTATCCATGTACATCTCCAGGGGGTAAGGTCATGGAAATGGTGCAGCCCAGCTAGCAAGGGTCTGTACCTGCCCGCATAAGGGCTGGTCCTTGTGCCTCGGACACATTCAGGTTGGAAAAGATCCTTAAGATCACTGAGTCCAACTATTAACACTACCAAGCCCACCACTAAAACATGCCCCTACTGCTTGGATGGGAATTGTTGGTGCTGATGTCTCCTTGGTGCACTCTCACGGACCAGGTGGATGAGCCAGCCCACTTGTACCCCGGCTAATGGGACTGGCAAAAAGCAGGCTGCACAAACCACAAAGAAAAAGGTGGGATAACAGTGGTCTCCAGCCTCCTGTCATGGACTTGGGCACACTGACACACAGAACTAGGTTATGGTCCCTTCTGTGCCCTCGTAGGCAGGGGGAAACTGTGACAAAACCAAGTCTGGAATGGGCTTCTTGGTTCGCTTAAAGCACAACCAAGCAATGCAGGGTCTTCAGGACAGGCCAAAAGGTCCCATGAGGAAAACCAAACGAACTCCCAATGCTTTTGTACAACACCCTTTCCCATTGCCATGAAGCTGCTCAAGACGTACTAATGAATGACAAGTTACCTCAGTCACCAGGAATGCCCCAAACAGCCTTGTGCTGGCATCTCACTCCCTTCTCCCCACCCTGCCACCTCTCCTCCTGGAGCCCTAAGAAAAACGAGGAGAAAGGTGGATATTTATGAGCGTGTCAGGGAGAAACAAGTGGCAGGTGTGCTTTTCCTGTGACATTTTGTTATCATAATTATTATTTCAGTTGTCTTTGGAGGATAATCAACAGTTGTCTCCCCATGAATGTGCTCAGTAAAAATGTCTCAAATGCACGAGAGAATCCATTTATTGCTTCTGTGTTGCAGGAAGCTGAAATTACTGCTTAAATAACCTCTCAGTTCAAGTGAGGGTAAATCAATGCCGACCATGGAGAACAAACAGTGCAGATTTTACTCTTGCGACCCAAAGCTGCGCACCACCACAATTCATCTGATCTTCTCATCTTGCCAAATGAAAATGGAGGTGAATTATCTGTCTTTTTCCAGATGGTATCGCAATGATGTGGACAGGAGCTGCATTATTACAATAGTTTAAGGGATTTTTTCTCTTCAGTTGCCTGCTTGTACATTAAAAAGGGAATAGAAAAAACCATGATGCTGTCCTGTTTAATGTGCTTGTGCATATTGTCTCTTGCTTAAGGTTTCCTCTAATGAGTAATTTAAAATCTTATTAAGCATCTGCTTTCTCTATTAAATATTTCACATGATTATGGACTGAATATTGCTTTCAGCCTTGCCTGAGCCATCTTCCTAAGTCTGAGGGGTTATGCAGTGAGAAATGAGGTCAGGTCCTTGTCTTCTCAGTTTTCATTGTGGTATACTCAATATGTTTGAGGAGCTAGTTTTCCCACCTACTGCATTGATTTGCTCTAAGCCTAACAGAAGCAGTCCAAATATATCACTGCTTGTATTGCATTTTTATGGCCAACAGAGTGCCAAGACAAGATGCCTACGTGTTCCAGGGATATCCTAGCACCCTGGGATTGTCTGTGAATGAATCTCACTTCCAGCTGTTTGCCTTAGCTTCATAAGGTTTCCAGACCTTCATAAGATCCTGCAAAATGCTAAAGAGTCCTTGAATTTGTCAAAGAGATGTTGAGTCAAGGAAGCTTATTGTCTTTTCTAGAGCAGGCATTTTAAGTCTACTGCATATTGGTGCAAGAAGTGTAGGGCGAAATTGATGGTCTGTCATGTGCATGAGTGAGATTAGTGGGCTATAATGATATCTTCTCTGACTTTAAATTCAATTTCCCTTTTATTTTTAATTAAAGTTGTGTTTCAATGATTTTCGTACTTACTTAAGCAAGGGGTTGAAAATGTGGAATATGATCACATGGAGAAGGTCTTGGGAAAAGCCCTGGAAAAGCTGTTGAATGAGCAAAAATCCTCAGTGTGATACAGGCACTAAGAATTCACTTGTTTGTGGCCAAAGAAGGGGTCATAGAAGGGTTCCCACTCCATATCTTCTGGAACATCCTGTCTCTGGTCACCACTGCTATGGGCAAAGGAGAATTTACAGGACAGAGAGAGCTTTCAACCACCTCCAACTCAACTGAAAGAGAAAAATCAGTTTCTGTGTATACCATCTACATACTTAGACCCTCCCATGCATTTTGCATTAGTAAAACCTGTCTCCAGGCTGTTGGATGGTCTTAATTAAACTAAATTAATTATTTATTCAAATAAAATAAGATATGTCAAGACTCTCCAGGGAGTAATGCCTCTTACTAGAAAAACATTTCAACACCTCATGCAAACTGGGTCCATTTTATTTGCCTGGGATCTCATTTTCTGAAATTCAGGACTCAAAATAATGAATTTCTATTTGCATAAGGTAGGACCCCTCCACCCCTCTCTTGCCATTACCCTCCTCCTATTGTGTGTTGTGGACCTGCAAACACTAGACAGAAATCTCTTTTCCTAAGAAGCTTCTGGCAGACTTCATGCAAACTTTTAGGATCATTTATAAAGAGAGGAGCCTAGCAATGCCAAGAAGATATTTCTTTTCCATGACACATTGTGAGTGATTCTTGCATAAAATTGCCAGAGCACTTGACAAAGTCATAATCACTAAGTAATGATCCATAAGGCAATTGCTGTAATTAGTAGCATTATTGATATTACCTTACTAGAGTAATTGGACTCACTTAACCTTTGTTTGTAGCTAGAGAAATTGGGATATTGATGCTGACAAGGACTGGCATCAAGTGGACAATAAACAGTCTGTACAGCAGTTATTTGCTAACACTCCTGCAGCCTGGTCTCTGCTGCTCACCTCGGCTGTGTGGTTGGCTTGGAGCTGCAGGAATTTGGAACAGTGCAGAGTCCTTTTTTCACTTCAGCCTGCTCTGACCTGTCAAGGCTATGCCTTGACTGAAAGGTTAGGTGTGCTGTAAGTCCCACGACCCGTGGATTAAGCCTAGTGTGCCCATATTCTTCAAAGGAGGAGTCAGCCTGAGGTATCTGCTGGTGGGCAGAGCTGGGATGTGCTTGGCCCCCTGCACGGAGGAGAGCGGGGAGATGCATCCCTGCAGCGGTCTGGACCTAGAGGAACATCTGCAGGGGATGAGGGGGTGCTCCACACGCTGTGCCATCTTCGGTGCTCTGCCAAAAGCTGGGGAGCCCAGTGGTGACATGTGCTTGTTTTCCCCCAGCACGGGACCAAACAGAGACCAACCACCCATCGGATGGCAAGAGCTCTGGCTGCTGAGAGGCTGGGCTGCATTCAGCATGTTGTCATGGAGCAAAAGGCTGGCTCAGACTTCACTGGGAAAGCAGCAGCCAGAACGAGGAGTTTGCTCTGACAGGCTGGCTCCAGTGAGGGGGTGAAATGACAGATGACAGATGATGGTCATGTGGCACAAGGTGCCAGCTACTTTGAGCTGAAGTCCTGTAGTAAAGCCTTTGGGGAAATCAACATCTTTCTCTTTTTAATGACTGCGATATATTATATTGTCCTCCCCCTGTTTGTTTTAATAGGAAACATCCACCAAACCTGTCCATCTGTGCACAGGCCTCCTCTCTGAAGGCTGGTGATGAGGATGAACACCACCTCTGTTCCCATTGTCCATCTCAGGCAGGCTGGATAATGATGATGTTCCTCTTGGCTTTGTACCTGTACAGTTTATGGCAATAATAATAATAATAATAATAACAATAATAACGATGTCTGGAGAGAGAAACCATGTTTATTTGGAACTCTTAACTTGCCCGCCTGAGCCCCATGTTGAAGGACACAGTGAGGACAAACACCAAAGTGTAGAGAGGGGTTCCTTGTGGAGAGCTGCCTTTCATCTTAGCAAAGCCATCCCTCCCACCAGCTCACCCCAGGGCATGGGAAGCAGCCTCTCTGGCTGCATGGCTGCATCCAGTCTCACAGAGCCTCACAGGGCTGGGTGAGGGCCAGCCTGATGGCTCTGTCTTCCATGTTGGGCCAGCTACCTTGGTGCCATTCCAAAGTTATCTCCTAATTAACCTTGACACAAGCCTTAGCTTTCCAAAAGTCTGCTGGACCTCTGAAAAATTCAGTTTTTTCTCTGATGAGATGCATTCAGATGAGCTTTAGCTTATCAGGGCCAACAAAAAATCTCCCTCCCTTAAGTGCACAGGTGGATGCTTAACCGTACTTGTCCTCTTCATCATAAGGAAAACCTGCTACATGCCAAAAAAATTAATTTGCTGATCTTTATAAAATCTATTTATGCAAAAAAAATCTACAAAGGGGAAATTAGATTGAAAACTGACTCCAGACACCACTTAGTGAGAATTATTTCATGCCAGTATATGTTAAATTCAATATCTATTCCACTCATGCAGTGTAGTTTATTAAAATGAACAGCATCTCAAATATGCATTTCTGCATTCAGTTACCTCAGCCTAGTCTTGATGGATCTATTACTGCTGAAGGATACAAATTTCTGTCAACTGTGAGAGAGTTCATGGCCATTTGACGGTGAAAAAAAAAGGGGGAAAGTTGAAGGCATAAAGTGCCTCAGCCTAAAAATAGCAGTAAGAACTAACCAGCAGGAGATCCACTTCAGAGCAATAGATAGGCTGTCTGTGGCCTTTCTGGTGACAGAGCCTGACTGCCACATCACTGCTCTCAGATGGTTTACTGTGACCATTTCCCACTGATAGGAAGGCATTTTTCCAGGGCTATCTCAGGAGGTGCTGGAGCTGAGGTGCTCTCAGCAGCCTTCAAAAGCATCCTAGGTCATGAGGGTTTGGTTTTGTTTGAGCCAACGGGTGCAGCTCCTCCCCAAACCCAACCACATCTTTGTGTTACCAGCCCCGTACCAGCTCTGCCCCTGGAACCCTGTCAGCAGGCACTTCTCCACCCCATCCCTGACAGCATCTCTGGCTAGGTCTGATCCTCCACTCCCAAAACGAAGCTGTCCCCACTTCTCATCCTGACCTCCATGCACCTGTCCAGCACCAGGCACATGTGCAAAACACTTTTTGTTTCTCACACCACCTGGCTGCTTAAAATGTCTCTGTCCCAGGGACAAAATTCAGTGTACAGTGCACTCCCAAGGGGCAGCTGTGGTATAATTCTGCAGGAGTAAACAAAATCCACAGGGTCCAAGACAGCAAACTAAAAAGAACTAGGTGTGTTGACTGATTTAAATGGGTGATCTTGGCTTCTCTGTCTGCACACATTTTCGCTTTTCTAAATTTCTTGCCTTCACCTCAGATGTTTTGCTATATTTAGCTTGATAACTAACTGCATTTCCAGTAGCCTTGCAAAGCATTTTGAGCTAAATGAATATGGAAGATCCTACCAGAAATAGTATGATGTGATTTTGTGTTACATATAGGCATTTGCCCTCCTGGGGTGAAAAAGCTTAAACCATGTATGTGCCTGGTGGTTTTAGAGGGCTGCTCGAGTGCTAATTACATGTGCGAGCTAAGTACTTCCATTAGCTTTAAAGAGGGGGGAAAAGATGAGGCAGATGGAGGAAGAGACTTGCTAAAAAAGTCAGCAGAAATTCCATGGCAGAGCAGAGGTTGAAAACATGGATACTGATGTGTGTGAAGTCTGATAAATCAAAGCTCTCAGCAGTACTATATTCCTGCACTGGCTCACATGATTAGAGATCTTGCACCCACCCTTTCTGGTGCATGCTGAGCCCCTGACTCCCGAAAATCTAGTGCTTCTCCACGGGTAATAAAAACAAATGTACTCCAAACCAGTGGCCATCATTGGAAAAGTAGGGTAGGGATGGCTCTGGGGTGCTCTGTCACAGCTGGGCAGGTGCCTGACATCTGCTGTGCTGGTCAGCTGCAGCCAGAGATGGGCTGTGTGCTGAACACACCTCTGTGAGTTGACTCACTGAGGCAGCTGGAGCTGTAGCCCCATAAATTAGGACTTCCACAAAATGCTGCGTAAGGACATAAATCAGTGGGTCACTCCAGCACCAGAGATGCCTTTAAAATGAATCCATTTTCACCGGGGTTAAATCTTCCCAATCAGAGGCAGCCATTTGGAGCCTGGCTTTGTCACACAAGACTAATTGACAAACCTCTGTGCTATAATACTATCCCTGTCACCCTACTGAAATGCAATACTAACACTGGCTTCTATAAATCAGCCAGATCTTAAAAAGGAGAGTTAAATGAGCATTGCATTATAAACCACAAAGCACATTCATCACTCTGCTACAAACCATAAATATGACAAGTACATCCATCAATTCAGCACCTTTCTTTCAGGTCTGAGTACATGGACATTAGTGACTTAATGGCTCCAGGAAGCTTTCCCTTCCTAAACACACTGTGGAGCCTGGTCTTTCATTTACTGCAGTTACCAGAAGTGGAGCTCAACTGTCTGCAGTCATGTTGCTGTGCTGGGAGCTCCTGCAAGGGAAAAATCCACCTCTTTGGAGGCTGCACCTAGCGTGATCCCCTTGGAAAGGGTAACTCATGCTACTATGCTGCTGGTGCTTTGACTGTACTGGCAACTGGGCAACACAAGGATGTCAGTCTGCTATAGGCATGGAGCTACACAAACCAGAGAATAGTCCAATGGAAAAAGGATAAACAGATCTAGAGATAAGTTTTCAATGATTTGCTGTCAGACTGTAAAGATTTATTGAGTGGGTGCTCTGGGTCTCCTATAATACCATGTTTTCATTAAAACAGCTTGGTGAATGGGCTAGGGAATTATTAAATTTGCAGCTGAGGGAGAGCTGGAAAGGGCTCTACACACATGTGGAAGGCAGGATTTGAAATGCCTTATGGAAAAAGTGACCCTGAAAAATAGTTTATGGTTCAAGGAGGTACACCACCAGTTGGAAGACTGCTGGGTCCTCTTTCGGACATGCTATCACCACACTTCAAAAGAGTTCTGAGCCAATTGATGACACACAGAGAGCATAGATGGTGGAAAACATACTGGGAGGGGGGGAAGAGTGAAAGAACTAGGCTTAACTGAGAGAAGGGATGACTGAAGACACAGATGACAATGGTTTCTAAAAACACAAAAACCACAGTAAGGAGAACAGAATACTTTGTTTTCCTGCTTGCTTTGGTGAGGGTAAGGAATAATAGTGTTACATTGTAGAAAGAGAGATTTAGGTTTGGCATGAGAACAAAACATCCTGACAGCAATGGCAGAAAAAGCAGTGGAGAAAGTTGCCTGGAAAGGCAGTGACATCTCCATCGTGGGAGGCTTTTAAGAGCTGACTAGGCAAACAGCAGATGGTGCCTTGTGGAAATGGGGTGGACAAGATGTTGTTTGAGCCCTTCCATCCCTGTTTTTTATAATTCTGCATTTGGCTAGCACCAGGGCTGTTAATCCTGTTTGTCCTACAGGACGTAACAATCCATGCTCTGCCTGCCCAATTTGCCATATGCAGTTAGATTTTGGAGGAGGCAGACCTAGCAGTTTCCCACTTGCATCTTTCCTACCTCCTGCTGAAGAATGGGTCCAGATGAGTCGTTGCATCTTCCTCCATTTCTCTTGATCCTTTGGGGTGAACAGCAGTGGAGCCCAGCTTCTCTGAGGAGAACAGATGGACTTCAGAAGCAGCACACATGCAAAACCTCATGGAGGCATTACCACCAGAGTGCTGGGCACCCCCAGAAACAGCTTTTAAAAGTCAAATCCCAGGCAGTGCTTTTGGGTAGAACAGCTGACAGCATAAAGTCTGGCTGTAAAGGATCTAATCCTCCAAGAAGAGTAAAGCTAACAAATGCTATGCAGTGTACAAGGATCCTGCCACAGCTAGATTCCAGGGGAAGGGACTGGTGGTTTGGGATGTGTGGAAGTACCACTAGAAGAGTTTTGGGAGAAAATTCCAGGACTTCATATCTCTTACTTGCTGCCTGTGGTTGTGCGGGTCTGTGCCTGACGCTATGAAGCTGATGGTGCTCTTCCAGATCATCAGGTCTGAGACCCTGTGGCACTGGTGTTGAACCCCAGCTCCTTTCCTCTTGTCTGAAGAGGATATTGCTGCCTTTTGGTCAGAGCAGCCCCCTCCCTCTGCATCCAGCCTCTGTGCCACAGAGCACCAGTGCAGCTGTCAGTCTCCACAACGGGGTGAACTGGCAAAGCCAGCAGAAGAACAGCACCTTCACGGGCCTGGCTGGGAAGGGGAGAAGAGTGGGTCAAACCTGTCTGCCTAGATCCCACACCCTGCAGCAAATGGGACATTGCAGTGGGTATTTTTCCATCTCACCCATAAAATATCTTTTTTAGTCACCGGAGAATTTGTCAGACTGAAAAAAACCAACCCCAAACAAAAAGCAGCAGCTTTCTTTCCCTTCCTCTCTCCCCTTCCCCCCAAACTGCTGCCATAGACAAATGCCTGGAGAAGAATAAGAATAGGGCAAGTGTATGTGCTGCTCCTTCTAATAAACATCACTTGTTAAATAATTTAGGTCAAGTCAATACACAGAAATCGCAGCAACTGAATTAAGTGGGTGCTGAGAAAGCTGTAGTTTTATTCTGTTTTGTTCAGTGTTGCACCTGAAGCCCTGGTAAATTTGTTAGGGCAAATCCCAGGTGGTGATCGCTACGCAGGCTGCGGGCAGTGCTGCAGATAAGGAGCTGGTGACCACATGCAGAGGAGCTGATTCTGGGGGCAGACAGGACCTCGCCCTGGCAGAGAGGGTTTGGGTGGGTCTGGAACCTGTGAGAAGGGTGTTAGTACACTTCTGGACCTGACGAGCTTGCTCACATGCTGTCCCATTAGCATCCCTGAAGACTTCTAACTATGAAAGCACTTCTGGTGCATGTGTTCGACTTGCATGTGTGCAGCTTTAGAGCAGGTTAACTTATGTGCAGACTCTAAACTACCCAGAGATTTAGGGGTAGTGGACTTGCCTAATTAGATCTTGGTTTCTTTTTGCAACAAATCACGCCAAAGATACACTCAGCATGTTAAGTCAAACACCCTGGATGCTGAAAATATAAAATAGATTTCTCTCCATGCTTAAGCCCAACCTTTCATGGCAGCTCATTATGGTGCACTTGCTGATTATTATGATCATGTGATATTTTTTCCAGATGTCTCTGTACATCATTGTATGTCCGGGGAGACACAATAAAGAGGCTCTTACACCTGCCAGGTTCAGCAGAAAGGAGGATATGACATCGATTTATTGATATTATCTTATTCTTATACACATCCCAACTCCACAAGGGATTGGAGAGCATGTCACTTCCTTCTCCATCCCACTGGAGAAGAAAAGTGCTCATTAAAGTTGTCATATCACAAAAGGAATGAAAAACAGAAAATACCATTAAGTAAACATCGGCTACTATTTACATGAATCCGTGTGACAAGAATCTGACTCCAAGGTTAAAACAGAAGGCTTACAGAATTCCAGGGCAACATCATTGCTCATGACTAAGTTTAGTAACCAGCTGCTAGCAAGCTACAGAGGAAAACATAGATGGTAAAAGTTGATATTCAAGTGGTTTTAATAGGCCAAATTTGAGCAGATGCAACTGGGCACGGCAAATTCTGCTGCTTGAACTCCTCTCCTGCAACATTTCCAGTCTGTGATGTACAGCACAGAGGTGCAAATCTCCTACAAGCTCCATGTAGGCTTTTTAACAAGGGAGAGAGATGGGAAATTTAAATATGGATGATGTGGGAAGATATAGATGAAATGGCTACAAGGATTTGGGGAAATAAAAGGGAGTGTTGAGCAGCTGCTGTTCTTCCCTATGACCAGGAGAAGCAAGTTGCATCAGGCAGTACTTAAAGAGAAAGAAAAGACTAAATCTTTCTTAGAGGTGTAACACTTTGCATCAGGCTCAATCTGAAAATCTTGGCTCAAAACAAATCTGAACATGAGAAGATTTAACCTCTAGAGACAAACTTCACGCCTAGCACACAGCTCTTGGGTAAATAATGATACCAAAGCATATTCTTTTCTTTTTAAATAAGGTCCAAATAATTACAGAGGTCTGTCTTTTAGAAAAAAAATTGACCAAGCTTAGCATATCTTAATTAGCTTCCCTCTTCCCAAAGGAAATTCACCATGCCAGAAAAAACCATCTTTGAATGTCGGAGCTGTTATAGATGTGTCACTTTTTAACATAACTGAGCCTGGCTTAATACGTTTTGACAGGCTATCATAACCTGGTGTGGCATGTTAAGAAGAAAAAGTCATCCTTTTGGACTGGGCTTTAGATCAAATAATATTGACATAGAAAAAGTACTGAGGAAAGAAAAGAAACCCTTACAAGCGGATTGTAGGAATGAGATGTAGCTATTTGTCAGGTGGTGTTATCTGATGTCCCAAAGGTCAATGACATGTTTTTCAGAAGTGTTGAAACTCCTGTCACTATTCAGTCATTGCTGTTCCTGAAGTGTGACAGTTGAGGATCCTTGAATAATTAAACTAGATAAAATCTAGCCACTTTCAAAACTCCACTCAATGTTTTCTTTGTTTTTTGTTGTTGCAATGAGTATTTCAGAGCCATTATAAGATGATCAGGTTTTTGGATGGCCACAAAGTTGTGTAATTAACAGTGATGCCATAGGTCTCACCTGGCTTCAGCCATCCAAAGACTGTGCATGTGGTGAGTATGTGGTGTTGATCGAGTTTTCTGGCAGCATGTCAGCCAGGCAAGGTCCTCTATCTTCAGCTGGGCTGGAAACATTTTTAGAATCTTTGTTGTGCCCTTGAGGAAAATAGCAGCATGAGTTCTTTGGCCTTCTATGGTCCAAATCTTTGATCTACTGAGAGACCTTCATCATTTCCCCCTCATTACGATCCTGTGAAATAGGCTATCCCCAGTTTACAGCTGGGATGTCTCAGGCAGCAGGCAAGTCATGTGGCATGGCCAAGGCTCCCTGGGAAGCCGGTGGTGGGATTTGGAGGCGAGGAGACATCCTCACATCCCAGGCGATGCAGATAAAGGCCCGTTAGTCATTAACTGGAGCTTATCGCAGCAGATGGCACTGCTCCACCTTCTTCACCGGGAGCCTGCTGCAAAGCCAGCGGTGACATTGGAAAGGCTCCTACTCGCGCGATGGGCTCTTGGCCAGCTCTCTGTGCTCCGCCGCCAAACGTTCGGATTTTCTCGCAGTTTACGATTTCCTCTCTCTTCGCTTACCCCCATCAAGGGCTTGGCTGAATACAGCAATAAGGAAGAAAGGAGGGTCAAGTTTATAAATGACTGTGGGAAGTTTGGTTTCCATGGCTGCCAGCAATTACTGTGCAGACTCAGATGAGTGGAGATTACAGCCCAGGGCTGCTATTTTGCGCGCTGGCAAGACACAATAACAAATGACAAACTTAATTCACTGCTGCAGCAGGGAGGAGGCATCTCACTCTGTGAACCTGGGGCTTATCTAACAGGAGAAGCAGCTCTAAGTGGATTTCTCCTTTTTTTTTCCTGGCTGTGCTGATTCCAGCTAATGCATATTCTTCTGTCAGTAGAATCATTTCACCTCAGAGATCTCAAGTCTATTAGTCAGCCACCCTTTCTATTTCTGGACCTGGGAAATGTTAAGCAAGTAAGAAAATTTAGCCCCTAGAGTGGGCTTAGAGGTCAGCCTTATTTTTAATTTATTTTTTCCCCCAAAGGATCTGATGAGCTTTTTTCTAAATGAAATACAAAATAAATAGTTGCTTGGCCAAGATGCAGGGTGGCAGCTTGCATTCCACAGGGGCTGGGAGCTCACCTCTCTCCAGAACATTTCCACATGCTGCCTACCGTCAATACAAATGCCAGGGACTTTATTTATAAGACTACAAGTCCACATTATGGAGCCATTTTTTACTGTTAGCAATCAATTAATAGTGCACAGCCATGTGTACTAGCTCAACTTGGTATCACGGCTTAAACAGCAGTACAGGGTGTGCACTTAGGCAGTGCATGATGCACATTGGTATTCCCAGCAGGAAGTTTTTGGGAGAGCCTCTCTGGCTATTTTGAGCCTTTCCTGGTGCCTCTGAGGCAAAGGAAGCCATTTGGGGCAAAAGAGAGACTTTGCAGTCTGCTCAGTGCTGAGCAGACTCAATAATAAAATGTATGGAGCTATGTAGTGAGCTGGCACTGAGGCAGTGCTTTTCAGCTGTTATCTCAGTTGTTGTTGCAATGTCCTGACAAGCAGACAAGTAATGTTCCTTACTTACAGGTACAGGAGATAAATACTGGGAGTAGAGTTATTCATCAAGGACCAGCTCCAGAGCAGGTATCACTCAGCAAGTAGCTACCCCACCAAAATCAATGGTGCTTTTGCTATTGATGCTTTCCTCTCTGTTGGATGCCAAAAGGTGATGGTCAGATCACCCCCACAGCCATCGCCCTGGTAAACAGAGCAGTTTGGTTTTTGGAGTCATGCCTAGAAAGGCAGGTTTGCAAATCCCAGGAGTATTTTCCTGGATCTTCTCTGGAGCATCTCCACCCCACCAAATTGAACAGAGCAGTCTGGGTTCCTGGTGTGGCTGCAACAGTTTCAAGGAAAAGGTGAAATTATCTCCTTACTGGCCTCAGAGGTAGCTGCGATCAGGTACTATACCAGACCTTCTGTTGACAGTATTACACTGGATTTATTTGTTCATGACTAATTGGGGTTCACAGCTCATTTTTGAAGGCATTCCTGTCTGTTCCCTGTCCTGTAGGTATCACCTATATTTTATGTTCTTAGGTATGCTTACTTCACACAGGACTGAACTGAAACATATATAGTTCTACCATACTTGTTCCTCCAAGATCACCAAAAAATTACAAAGTTGTTTGTATCAGTGATGTCTCCTCACAATTTTGTAGCCTTCCAATCTTAGTAAGACAGATTTTAGTTAAAGATCTTAGTAGATCACAGGTATGAAAGTAAAATACCATCATGCCACCCACCTCACCTTGTAGGTCCCAAACCATAAGACAACTGCCATGATGACAGCTTTCTGGTTTCCATCGTATTTTCAGAGTCATCAGTCACTTTAATTCATTTACTGCATTTTCTGTTGGCTTTGTATTGTTCTAGGACTTAAATCCAGCTAGTGTGTGGTACCAAGTTGAATGCTTTTAAAAATCTTAATGTTTTGTTCCATCAACACCCTTGACTTCATCAAGTAAACTTGTAATCATGGCCAAGAGAGATATTAAGTTCATTTGACAGGGTCTGTTTTCCATAAACCCCTGCTGATGGGCATGAATTATATTTCCCCTATTAGCTGCTCCATTATTTTACCTGGAATCGATGTCAGCTTGACAGGCCTATAATTACCTGGGTCGTCTCCTTTACCCTTTTGAAATATTAGCTCAACACAAGATTTCTGTCAGTCCTGTGGAAATTCCCTGCTGCTCCAGGAGTTATGGAAAATTACTCTTTGTAGTACAGAGAGCTGTAGCCAAAGGAGGACAGGGCAGGACAAGGCTGGCTTCTCTCCCTCCCTGCCACCTGCCATGCTCAGAAGGTGTCCCCCAGCCTCCCTGGTATCGTTGCACACAGTCAGGAATGTTGGACTTTGACTACTTGCCCGGATTTCTTGAGCACAGGACCCACTTTTCTCCCAGCATCACTACAGGATGTCTTTCTTTTGTGATGTACCATGGTCCTGTCTTTCACAGTGTGGGCTTTTGGGACCAGTCTCTGGTGGAGCCATGCTCCTGGGAAGTGCATCCCAGCTGTGGGTGGCAAGAGCTGGGGATTTCCTCACTGGGCTGCTGGGACACCGGGCTGCTGGGACACAGGAGGCGGTGGTGTGTCTGGCAGCTCTGCCTCCTGCCTGGGGAGCAGCCCTGAACAAGGGGTTCCCCCTTGGATGCTGAGTCTCCTGGCAGGCAAAATGGGGGTGACTGTTCCTTGGCAGAGAGCTTTGTGGTCTCTGCATGAGAGGAGGTACACATGAATATATGCTTTGTCTTCTTTTTCCTTTCTGCTGTCCCTTCTTTTCCCTTGCCTTGTCCACAATCTCTTCTCTGCTTCTTCCTACTTCTTAACCCTTGTCTTTGTCTGAGCTTCTGCTGCTGTTATCATACCCAGGCAGGGTCTGGCTAGAACAAATGCATATGCACGTAGGCACAAGAATCCACAGCCTATTGGACCACATGATGAGTGCTGTGTCTTTCATGCTCCGGAGCTGTTCTTGTGTGTGTAGCTGCAATTTTAACCAATGTCAAGGTCCCCCGGGTGACAGAGAGACATATTCTAATATATAACTAAAAACTGGCATGAATAGCTATAAATTCTGTAAGGAGGCAAGCAGACATATGTACAGGGAAGAGTCCATAATCAATAATATCAATAATATCATCGAGCAAATACACAAGCTCCTGCTCTCTCCATTTATGTGAGCACAAAGATCAGTCAGCACACACACACAGAACAAGGAGGTGTGGAAAAGGACTGCCCATGTCAAGCTAGGCTGGATGTAAACCATATTTTAATAGCTGATTCTTTTTTAGGTATGTTTTCAGCACTGTACCATCTCATCCCAAAGTCAAGAAATTTTTATCGCAAAGTTCTCATGGATTTCTTATGTTAACTTCCTTCGACTTTTTCTCTGACCTTCTGAAAAAAGATGGATCTGGCATGCATAGGAAAAATCTCAAGGGTTACTGGTCTTTGCTTCCAAAAGTGGTCAGAGTTAGGCAAGGAAGAAGGGTAAAAAAAAGTTACAGACCAAGAAATTAGGAAGGAAATACATCAGTGCAGAGTATTTCCTCATGGGCTATTGACAAGAGACACAGCCAGTGCAGTAGCAGGGAGTGATCATCCTGTCAGGTCAATGAGATGGAAGAGACACAGGGAACTCACTCAAATTTATGAGGACCCACGTAAGATGCTAAGCACGACTTGCATTTGGATATTAGTTTGCAGGGAAGTGATGTTTCTCTTCCCAACACAGGCCCCATGGAATAGTAATAAGGAAACGTTAAGGACTGGAACCAACTTGGGGTTATTTTATTAGTGTATGTGGTTATCAGGGAAAGCTTAGCACTGGGGATCCTGTTACACACCACTGCTTCATAGTCATTACTCCAAGCTTATGAGAGGAGCGCATTTCCCTCCTGGGGGACTCCAGATAACTGTTGATTTGGAGAGTGAAGATGAATGGCAATGCTGAGCCATGCGTGCACACACACGCACACACACAAAATGTCAGACTCCACTCCCCATGTTTTAATGTAGATGCTTCAAGAAGAGATCGAGTCATTGATTTCTCTCTCCAGGATGAACCCTAAAGAATAGGTAGGCACTGACACACAATTTGTTTCTCTGTCTTTCTGATAGCAAAAAAATGAAGCAGAACTGAATAGTGCTGAAGCCAGTCACTGACCATAAAGCACCCCCCTAGCACACAGCACACCCCAGAGATGAGGGTACTGTAGCATTAACTCTTACTAGCTCACAGGAAAACAAGCCTCAGCTGAAACTGGCGTCACTTTGTAACTTAACTCCCAGTCTGAGCTGGGGGCACTGGTATTTAATGAAGACATCAGAAGGCAGGAGAAGTCTTAAAATGTGGCCCACCTGACACACCTGTCCTTACTTGCATTGCTTAAAGAGGAAGGCGCCACTTGTAAAGTTTAATCTAAAACTCGTTGAACGTATTTGTAGCTCTCCATGTAGAGCAGACTCTAGGAAAAGTTTCTGTAGGGGTGAGTGAGCTGTAGCTTAGTCTGTAGCTCACGGTGTAGCTCAGTGACTTTATGGAGGTCACCTGGGACAAGAAATTTTATTTCCTTTCTGGACTGAGCAATGAACACCTGAGTCAAATCTGTTACGGCAGCTCAGCTGATGAGCAGTAATTTCATTTCTGGTGGCCACTCTGCCACAGACATTCTGCAGATATACTGCTCATCCCACCACCGTTTTAAAGGAGACGGAATCAGGACATGTGAAAGAAGGAGAGGAAGAAGAAGTGTTTGTTGATACCCACAAACCCTGTGGGCAGTGGGGTTCTGGCTCATCAGTGGTTTTTCACTGGGAGAGGGGAGGCTTTTTCTTTCTCAGATTAGATGAGCACTGTTCAGTCCAAACAAAATTATCTGGTTTTACGAATTTCAGAGAAGTATGCCATTTCCTCCTATGGCACTGCTCCATTCCCTATATTTAACCTCCACTTATGGGCATCAAAGCAGCAATGACCTTCTTCTGTCACTAGCACCTCCCAGCATGTCCAGGGACTACTTTGGCCCTCAATGAAAGGGAAATCAGCTCTAAGTACTCTCCAGGAAGGCCCTGGGAAACTCGGATGTTGCCAAGGCTACATAGCTACTGGTGTCCAAACCAGCCAAAATCTGTCTGGTAGGCAGTGATCCCTGCAGCACAGACATCTCCAGATGGGTAGGGCCCATCAGGGAACTCCCGCTGAAGGAACATTCACATATGCCGCAGTATCTGCATGCAGGACTGTGTGCAGCCCTAACTGTGCCAGTAGTTCTTGTAAAATGCACAGACAAGGCCCATTCCTCCATTTCTCAGGTCCAGTACAGGCCATTTAACACTTGCAGAGTGTGTTCAAAACATGAAGTCCAGCAAGACATTCACTTCTACAACTACGGCTGACAAGGTAGTCCTGCATTTTGAGCTCTTGCAGCCCCACGATGGGAAAGCAGGTGGGATTCCTGCTGGTCCATCACAGCCAGCGCCTCTTCAGTGACCCTGTAATGACAGGACAAGGAGGGAGAAAGGTTCTCTCGCTGCCTTGATGCAAACAGCAAAGAAAGACTGAAAAATTGTGAAAAACCATCTGACAGCTTGTCTTTAATTACAGAGCAGCAGCCCAGTGCATTGACCTGGACTAAACAGAGTGGTCCCTCTGGGGTACAAATGTCTCCTGTTTTCCATGCTGTTTGGCCGGGAGCTAGAAGGGATGCCAGTAACTCATCAGGAAATACCATGTTCTCACAGACCCAGAGGTGCCCTGATTTCCATAATAATATTGTTTTCTTCTTAATTATTAATAGTCTTCCTAGACGAATATAGTCTTTAAAAATGTATTAAGCAGAGCTGTTCTGCCCTGAAAGAAGGAATAATAGTAAAATTTTTCTTATAGCTGCATGAAGGTTTTATCCCACAGTGAGATGTTTGAAGGAGAAAGAATAACCTAACAAATAAGGCATTGAACAGAAACTTCAGGAGCCTCACTGCTGTCCTTGACTGTGCTATGGGTGTCCACTGTCACCTCTGCTCCCTCTCTGCATACCTGTGGTGCAGAACAAGATGTATTTGTCTGGTGTGTACTTTCTTTTGAGGCTTTAATTTTCTTCATTCTGACTCTGCAGAGGAGGCAGTGGTCCAGGGGATTGGTGTCACATGGGGAATTCCACTGCTGTTGAAATTCATATAGCAACGTAAAGGAACACTGATGCTGGTTAAGAGAGGGTCTGGGAAACACACATAACTATATCTGGGAGGTGGGTATTTCTAGACATTTTTCACGTGATGTTGTCTGTCATCAGTCTCTATGATAATATTCCAGTGCTGTCATAAAAATAACACTAAGTTCTAAAGGTAAAAAATCAATGTCTCTCAGCTGTGGTCTCAGACCTGTTCATGTACGCTCTGAGACAGAGGATACCTGATGGCAGCCCTCTCCCTTAATATCCTCTACAAGTCCTTTAATGCCAAGATCCATGTGAGGCATCAGAGAGCCAACACAGAGGTTATCCTAAAGGGAATTCTGTCCTGGTATTATTATTTATACCAGCCAGTAACATGGTACATAACTCACAGACTTCCCACAGAATGTAGTCTGCATGGTTCAGGTAGAGAAAACAAGGCAAATAGCTGAAGCAATTTATCCCAGAGACCACATGGGCCAGGAGCAGAGCGGGAGCAGCACTTGGATGCACCCGTGTGCATGCATTTCTCCGTGCTGGCTGTTCAGCAGTGCAGTTTGTCCCCTTAAGGAGAGCAGAATCCGCCACTAGGATTGTTTAAACTTCGCAAAACTCATCTATTCCAAATGACTACCCAAAGTAATCATTTACATGCATCCGAGTACTGTCTCAGAAGTAATTTACTACTGATTACTTTTATAATGTGCATGCTGCTCGTAGCAGCTGTACAGCATTACATGATAATCAGCCCTGTGCTTCGGAGGGGAAAGCTAAGTGGCTCGACACAATCCAGCCCCTCTCGCCAGCGAGAAATAATCTGATTGTTCCGTAAGATTATCGTTTTTCCTCCGCAGAAAGTTCTGATCGCCTGTTAGTCCCAAGGACATCCACCATCCCAGCATGCGTGGAGCAGGCCACTAGGTGGAAGTGTTGGCTCAGCAAGCCGAGATGACAAGCTAAATAAGAGAGGAGAAAGCCCTGGGTATCCTGGCTTGCTTTCCCTTTAGGAACAAGCTGCACTAGCAGCCCAGCTTCAGACTTGGTGAAAGACACCACTGGAGAGGGTGCGCCATCATTTTGATGGTGCATTGTTTTATGACTTGCTGTTGAATTAAAAAAAAAAAAAAAAAAAGGAGAAATTACAACTTAAACTGAGGCTAAATACTAGACTGAAGCAGCCCCATAGTAAGGCATCCAGTTCTGCAGAGTTCCTGCTGAGCTCAGTAGTTGTGAAAAATGCAGCTGTTTCTTTAAGCGCCTTAAAAATATAAAAGCAATCAGCCCTAGCCTCTCGGTTTTAGGGACTACCTGTGGCATTTCTGGCCTGTTGTGTTCTCTTGGTACCTCCTTACGCCCTATTTTGCTGCAAGCTCAAACCTCCGGGGAAAATGAGCTTTTGTCCGACGATCCGGCGGTTTGGCTGGAGAAGAGCAGGCACAGCGATCGGAAGAGCTGCAGAGACGCGATCCCTCCCCGACCCCTAAAGGGGGTGACCCGGGGGTGAACGCTGCCTTCGGTGGTGCAAGGGAGGCTGATCCCAACAGGGAGGCTGGGCATGTGGCCACAGCCTGCCCATCCCGTGTGAGTGACAGGAGCTTGTCGCACGCAGAGGGGGACCCGCAGGCAGTGTGGCAGCTTGGCTGCTGCCCCCTCACACGCTCGAGCGCGGCTAAACCTGCGTGCCACGAAGATTTCTTCCTCCAGAATGGCTGAGAACGATAGAGGCTTCTTGCTTCTCTTAACGTGTGAAGGAGGGGGGCAGCGGGAGTTTCTTCACAGGCAGGGAGGGCAGATTTACCTGCAGCTGGAGGTGTTCCTGCGCGGGAAGCTGGTGCTTTACCTCTGTGTTTACTCTCCCAACAGTTGCCACTTAATTAAAGGACTCAGGCAGCAATAAATACTTCGGTGTGCGGCCTCCTCGTGAGCTGCCTTACAAAGAGGGGTTCCCAGGGCTGCTGCCTTCCTGTGCCCTGCCCTGCGCTGGCTGGCACTCACCCTGCCCACGGCTTCTCCCCATGCGCCTCAGCATGGCGAGCTTGAGCCTAAAGAGGGCACAAGCGGATCTCGAAAGGATGGGGTTGGTTTGGAGAACGTGGAACATCTCGGTGTGCCCAGGTACGGATACTGCAGTGTGACAGCTCTGTAAATCCTCCCGTGCAACCCACTAAGGTGGAGGACTGGATGCTGAGAGTTAAACAATGGGTTTCTGGCAAGAGGATATCATTGCATGCTTGAGAGAAGATGGGCATGATGAAAATAAATGAATGCCCTTAATAGCACTGTTCTTGGAACTGGGAGGAAGAAGTGTGAGTTAAGGGGACAAACTATGCTGTCTCAATCACATGAAACTTGGGACTCATGCAAGTAGGAATTTATTAGGTTACCCTGTAGCATACAGGGACAACTTCACTGCTTTTATTGCCTTAAGGGCTGTTGCCTTTTGGGTAGCTCTTTCGAGAGAGCTTTTTGGGTGACTAAGATGGCCCTGTCATCGCAATGTCCCAGCCTCCCAGACACTGAAGCTAAGCCAGGAGGTCAGGGAAGTCAGGTTTAGGAGGCTGCAGCCTCTGGGCTTCTCAGCGCTGATGTACTGTGCTTTTTCATACAACAGAGAGGTGGTGGGTTGGGATGTGGCTAGCCAGCTAATAATGACACTGCCAGGTAGTATTTTGGATTAGTGCTTTTTTCTTTTCTCTACATGCTCCTAAGTCAAAGTAAACCTTAGGTTAGCCCCTTCAGTTTACATGTTAGGAATCACTCATTAGTGCATATTAATATACCCCTTTCCAAAAATTTATTTTTCCCCATGCTCTTTGCATTTTCATAGTATGGTCCTTGGTGGATCTTACAACACATTCACTGCTTCTTAGGGGCCACACATAGAAGCCAGTGCTGGAGGCTGCACAAAAGAAGTGCCAGTCTCTCCATACCATCTTTGGTGCTTCTCCACAGACCATCTGTTGAAGCACAGAGGTGCCAGACCTCCCACTTGCCATGTTTCAAGATGTTGCTGCTGGGGCCATCATGGCCTGGTTCATAATGGCAGAGCAAAGTACCCCTTTGTTTTTCCCACTCTGCATGTGTCAGAGTCCCTGAGGAAGAAAGTAGCTGGTGCACCAGAATTGCTGGCCTGCAATACTTCCCTAGTGTTGGTTTTATTTGACATGGTGCTGTAGTCACTGAGACAGCTGCTACCAGCAGAGCAGCCCCTACTGTAAGCAGGGAACAGTCCAGGAAAAAAGGGACCTGTAGTGCTGCTGTAGTGCTCCTCTAGTGGCTTCATCAGAGACCATCACTGAGGGCCTTGTGGATGAAACTTTGTCCCAATAGGAAGGTCCTGCCAAAGGTGCACATGGCCCGGCCACTGATTTATTCCAGCTGAAGATACACCCCAAATGAATGTGTTTATTGTGCTTTTTCTGCTCCCCCAAAGCAAATTCCCTTGTTTTCTAAAACAGCAAGATTAATGCTTAGTTCTTGCTAACCACTTTACATGTTCAGTGTGCTATACAAATATTAACTAATGAATCTCATCATGACATAATTAGATCTTATTTTACAGTGATTGAATGTTATCTTACACTTTATACAATAGTGTAATTACAAAGATAGGGGGAAAAAAGCCTAATAGATCTAAGAGTGAGAATGATTGACAGTTTTATGGTTCCTTTTTCCCCCCCCTTCCTTATATCCAATACGACTGGAGAATCCAGCAGAGTTTCCTGAAGACCAGGACTTAGGAGAAAATAAGTTCAGAAGATGAGCAGATCCCAAACCCTGTGATAGTTAATTTTTTTTGAGGAAGTCTTTTCAATGCGGGCCTTTTCCCAAGTGTCTGAGACATCAACACCGGTCTGAGCCCAGTCTAGCCTGGCTTTCTCTCTGAAGGAGCCAAAAATAAATGCAGACAGCAAAGGGTACTCCTGCCCCAGACCCTGATTTCTGAGGAGGGTTTGATTGCTCAGGAGAGCACAGATCCATCCCAGCCTCCTTGGCTCCCTATTCACATTCTGTGTGTTGGACAGCCCACCACCCTCCCTCCAGGACCTGCCACACACCTCTGCAGCTCCTGGCCCTGCACTCCTTGGCCTCACAGAGCTCTGGAAAGATGGGTGCCAGGGGTTCCATGCAGGGAAATGTGGAACAGGACACTCAGACCCCCGAGGTGCTGCTGTGTGGGGTGGCCTGGTGGCAGTGCCCATCCATGTGAGGTGACCAAAGCAGCATGTGTTTGCAGAGCCCCTGCTGTGTGCTGCTCCCCAGGCTGGGGCTAGGCAGCAAGGTGGAGAGGGAGAGAGAAGATGGTGGATCAGAGGGAAGGACAGACCGTAACATGGGATCACGCTCCTACAGCCTGCTCCATGTTATGTGCTGTCTGTCATAAAGACAACATTTGACTCTGAGGGGTTATGAAACTGCTTTCCTTCCTTATCTCTCCTGCCTTGTTTGCCAGGAATAAACCTCTTCTGAAGCTCCCCTCAGGACACAAGGATTGCTATGTTGGCACAGAGCAGGTGGGGCCAAATTGCTGCTGCCAGGGCAGAGTATTTGCTCTGAAGTGCCCTGTGTGTGAAATGCAGAGGCGGGCTACAAGCTCTTCTTGCCAGGGCAGCAAAACTGGGGGCTCCTTGCAAATAAAACATTTCCACAAGGCCAGGGGGCCAGGCTCTGCTCAGCACAGGACACAAGCAAGAGAATACCTGACGCCAAAAAACCATCTAGGTAGCCAGAAAACTGCTCTGCCATGCTCCAAGTATCCAGTGCTCCCCGGAGAGCAAGGGGTTTCTGGGATGCTCAGGGGCAGTGTGACTTCCACTGCCAGAGCTTCTAGAGATCTGTAGGTCTGTGTTGGCAGCTTTTTTGTGATGGGCAAAAAGGTACATCAGCAGATCAGGCATGTGGCAGGAAATGTTTGCCACAAAGGTGAAATAAGGACACACACAGGTGCTTGTAGGAAGGAAGAGGACTAATTTGGTCTGTGACAGGAATGTTGATAGCAGGAAACGCTCTAGAAGGGAAGATGAAGAGGATGCCGAATGTGATCAAACAGGAGTAGAAGCAACAAAGTGGTGAGAAAGTGACCCAAAAATTTGCTCGTGTAAAACCCAGTCTAAGATTTTAGTGAGAAACAGGTGACAAGTAGCAAACAGGGGAAGCAGGCAGACAAGCCTTGGATGGCTTTCTGGGGGCCAGCCCTCCTGTGCAGGGTGTGCTGACAGCTGGGGTGAGTGGTCAGCCTCCATCCCTGGGGCACTCTGGGCATGGCTGGTGAAGGCAGCAGGAGACAGTGCCCACTGGATCTGTTCCGAAAGCAGAAGAGACCCAGATGCATCAGTCACCTCCAGAGAAGCAGGGTGGGAGTAAAAGGAGCCTACGGTAGTGCAGCTGCCCTGGTGCCAGCAGCAGACCAAACCCCACTCAGGGCTTGGGTTTCCCCATGTGCCACAGGTCTGGTTAGGTTCTCTGCTGTGCTGGTGAAGGCACAGTGCCAATGCTCCTAGGAGGTGTAAAAAGGGGTGAAGGTGATTGCAGTGCTATCCAAGATGCTGAATCAAGATTTCTCTCTCTCTATCTAGGAACAAAGTCCATGAAATGCTTGGCATTTTGGCATGCCTGTTCTGCAGTGGATTAGTGCTGGCAAAGTTTTGTTATCCCTGTTTGTTTGTTTGTTTAATTTTTAAAACCACAACTATCTGAGTTATAACTGTTAATATCTGAGTTGGCTTTTGTGTGACCTGATAGCCAAGTGCAAACATCTCACACATCTTGGAGCACTGGAATTTCTTCCATTGCTTTATAGGCGGTGGTGTGGCCATGAGGGACAGTTGATGCCTCTCACCAAATGGCCACAGAAAAGAAGACAGCAGAGAGGAAACTGGCTGAGGCTTCCAGGGAGAGCAGCTGCAGTTGGTGCCTTTGCCCCCCATTTTTCTTCTCTTAATCTGGATCTGTGGTGGGGTCCTGCTACTGGTGTAAGAGGATTGCCTAGCAGGGACCGTCACCATGACCCATGGTGGGCTCACTTTGCATGCTNCTGCCCCTGCCCCTGCCCTGTCGAGTGTATCAGACATTGTCCCTAGCACACAGTGGGCTGACAAAAAGCCATCAGGGCATTTCTACTCCTGCTTCCCATGGACCTGTAGACAGCCTGGCTGCATTGCAAACCCCGTGGCAGAACATTTGCTGCAGGAGGGGTGCACTGGGCATGCTTGGGGCCACTTTAAGCACCTTTTCCGTAGCCTGTAAGCCCCCTCACATGTGCCTCCAGGAACTCTGCTGGTATCTTTGTTTGGCTTCCCACTAGCACTATTGCACAGCATGGCAGGGAGGATGTCTGAGCTCTGGCATCCTCTGGCTATGCGTGGGGCTGTGCTTGCAGGCTGTATGTGAGCAGTGAATCTGTGTGCAACAGTGACCCTATACTGAGGATNGTCTGGTTAGGTTCTCTGCTGTGCTGGTGAAGGCACAGTGCCAATGCTCCTAGGAGGTGTAAAAAGGGGTGAAGGTGATTGCAGTGCTATCCAAGATGCTGAATCAAGATTTCTCTCTCTCTATCTAGGAACAAAGTCCATGAAATGCTTGGCATTTTGGCATGCCTGTTCTGCAGTGGATTAGTGCTGGCAAAGTTTTGTTATCCCTGTTTGTTTGTTTGTTTAATTTTTAAAACCACAACTATCTGAGTTATAACTGTTAATATCTGAGTTGGCTTTTGTGTGACCTGATAGCCAAGTGCAAACATCTCACACATCTTGGAGCACTGGAATTTCTTCCATTGCTTTATAGGCGGTGGTGTGGCCATGAGGGACAGTTGATGCCTCTCACCAAATGGCCACAGAAAAGAAGACAGCAGAGAGGAAACTGGCTGAGGCTTCCAGGGAGAGCAGCTGCAGTTGGTGCCTTTGCCCCCCATTTTTCTTCTCTTAATCTGGATCTGTGGTGGGGTCCTGCTACTGGTGTAAGAGGATTGCCTAGCAGGGACTGTCACCATGACCCATGGTGGGCTCACTTTGCATGCTTCTCTGAGGTAGAGGCCAGCAGACAATCTTTGGGCAAGGATGTACCCTTTTGTCCACGAGGCAACTGAAAATGCCAGGTCTCCTTCTGACAGTTTTGAAGCCCCACTGGACCACAGTTCCGTAGCTGCAAAAGCTGCAAAAGCTCTTCTGGAGCAGGCTGCCGGTGCTGCTCCGGGGGTTGTTCCTGCAGTGTGCAGGGCTGGCTGGGATTGCCTCTTTATTGCTGGGCTGTGCCCCTGCCCCTGCCCCTGCCCCTGCCCCTGCCCCTGCCCCTGCC
>VYXC01012581.1:385871-475331 GCA_013397175.1 Platysteira castanea | reverse complement strand
GCCATCAGGGCATTTCTACTCCTGCTTCCCATGGACCTGTAGACAGCCTGGCTGCATTGCAAACCCCGTGGCAGAACATTTGCTGCAGGAGGGGTGCACTGGGCATGCTTGGGGCCACTTTAAGCACCTTTTCCGTAGCCTGTAAGCCCCCTCACATGTGCCTCCAGGAACTCTGCTGGTATCTTTGTTTGGCTTCCCACTAGCACTATTGCACAGCATGGCAGGGAGGATGTCTGAGCTCTGGCATCCTCTGGCTATGCGTGGGGCTGTGCTTGCAGGCTGTATGTGAGCAGTGAATCTGTGTGCAACAGTGACCTGGAGTGGTCCTCCAGATGTACTGTGGACACAGCTGGAGCACCAGCTGTGTAAGCAGTCCGTGGCACAGGAAGAAACCATGCAAGTCATGAGCTTGCTGCATTTAAGACGATTTGAGTCCATCCCTAACGCTGCAGCACAAGCACAACCATTTATGCTAATCTCCTGTCAGGAGGTGAGTTTGTGTTGTTGCGCTGAGGTAATGGGGAAGCAGTGATTGCATGGGAAAGAGTCTGCAGGTACAGGGACACAGAGAGGAAGGCTATGTCCTCTCTCTCACCTGGGCTGTGGGCTTTCTCCCTGGGTCCCCCTTCCCTCCGCAGCAAAAGCTCTGCATGGTTATGAAACTGTGACAGCAGACAAAAAGTGCTGACTGAGGGAGAGAAGCATAGTGGGCAGCCACATATTATCACAGTTAATCCCTTGTAGATTTCCCCCAGTGAGAGTCTGTGGCTATCAAAAAGCATTAAAAATTGCCACAGGCTGTTTGTGGGGTGCAGAGCGGGGATCAGTTTGGGTGAGACCAACATTGTTTCCCCGCAGGGATCATTCTGCAATGCCTAATGAAGGACAGGGTAGGAGCTCTGGCATGGATTAGCTGCTAACCCTCTGCTAACCTGTGCTGTCCCACAGAGATGATACTGCAATAAATAATCAAGCACATCAGTGCATAAACATGCTGCCTCTGCTCTCCGCAGGTCCTATTCCAGTGGAGCAAGCATTGTGTATTCCACACCAAGCTAATCATGGGGAGGAAATTTGCTGCAGACTGAAATCTCATCAAAGCAAACAACAGCAATCTCAATGAATTGCAGCAACCCAAGTGTCTGCTTTAATCACTCACTCATGTGTTTCCTTTAGTAAAATAAAAGAAAACACAACACATGTAAACTTGATCGCCCTTAAATGAACAGTTTAATCCTGGCACGGCTCTTGCTTGTCTACAGAAGGAAAGGGATTGACTTTACAGACAGGCTTCAAGATGCAGCAGCACTGGTGTGTGTGTGGCATGGTGAGGGTAAAAAGATAATAAGCAAGGGAGGGTAGTGACGCTGGGTAAAAACCTGGTGTCAAGGAGATTAAAAAAAGTCATAGTGTAAGTAGGATGGACTGGACTAGGGTTTTGGAAATCAGGGAGTATGTTACTGGGTGCCACAGTGGATGGCACATTTGTAGGCCTTGGGTAATGCTGAGGGATCACCAACCTTTTCCTTCTGGAAGTAACAATTAAGGCTGCTATAGAGAGATATTTAGAAACAACAGAAGCTGCTGCCCAAGACAGTCTGCTGGACATGGGTTAGCTCCTCGGGCCAAAGACAAGGTATCTCAAAAGCACTCCTTTAGGCTAGCTAGACTTTGATAATTGCTCTTTATTTACCCACTGGGGTAAATTGGAGGATTTCTACTTAAAAAGAACTTACACTTTTTCCCCCATGGAACATTGGTTGTTTTTCATCCACTTACGGTGGTGTAGTACTTTGGCTCATTTGAGGAATAAATGCACAAATCCATTCCCTCACCTGTGTCTGTGAAAACACAATAAAGACGCTCTCACACCTGCTAGGTTCAGCAGAAAGGAGGGAAAAGAGAGACTTTATTTACATACATCATATCTTATAGAATTCTCAACTCCACAAGGGATTGGAGAACATGTCACTTCCTCCTCAATCCCACTGGAGAAAAAGGATGCTTGCCAAACTTTCTCTTATCACAAAAGGAATGAAAAACAGAAAAGACAGTTAAATAAACATCAGCTATTGTTTACATGAAACTGTGTGAGAAAGAATTCTGACTCCATATTATACACAGAAGCCTTTAGCAAAAACAGGACAACAATCACCCTCTCCTCCTCTTCTTGCAGCAAAAATCCACAGCACCTCCATTTTAAGCAAGTAGAGGCTGGACTTTTTCTTTCAACAGTGTGCAATCGACCCATACATTATTTCAGTTGCTATTTTGTCCCACTTAACCATCATTCCTCACTTTCCACAACCCTGAAAATTATTTGGTTTGATTCAGGATTGTGTTAATAGATTTACCCTAGGGCACTGGCATTGACTCTAGTGGCATAATGCCTGATTTACGTCCTGTGTGAGATCAGAACCAAGCATGCCACCTCTAATCCTAAATCATTTTCTCACTTTCATATTGTAATATTGATCTGTCCATTGCAAAGCAGTCCAGGCATTCATCTTGTTATCAGATTCTCACAGGAGCACAAGGCTATGTTCAGTCAATGATTTCTCAATAAATGCTCTACTTTTAAGCAAAAAAACCCTCCACCCAAAAGCAGACAAACAAAAAGAGTTAATCCTTAGACTTGACTACAAAACAAAACTAAGTTAATAAATTGTAAAACGGAGTGGAGCAACGGGGCTAGTTTTCCCTATATTAATTTGTTTTTAATTAGTGAATTACCCTGGGATAAAGCCCCTGAACTCAGCAGAGCTTGCTGCTGAATAAGATGTTACTGGGCTATAAAGAGGCCTGCCTTCCCACCATGAAGCTCGTGGTGCAGATGAGCACTCGTGACCCTTGGCTGCTCGTATTAGGGAGTGAGGAATGTGGATCTAGGGAGAGTGAGTGGTGTGTTGGTCCATCCAAAGGAATATTCTCTTTTTTAACCTGAAGCCCTAAGGATCGCACAAGATTCAAAGAAAGTTTTTCCAGGTTTAAGTTATTTGAACATCCTAGAAACGCTCTCCAAGTAGCTGAAGCAGCCCAGTGCAGGTGTTGAGAGTCCTGTTATAGGCAGCTGGCTGGAAGGAGCTTGGTATCCCTTCTGCTGTTGGTCAATTTGCATTGAAACATGGGAATGCAGCACTCCCCACCCAACCATATCAGGATTGATGCCCAGTAACGCCCAGTACACAGCAGGTTTAATGTCCTGGTAGCTCCTCTTTCATCCTCACTTCTGGCTTTTCTTGTGTCTTTGATCAATGCAGCATTTCATCTTAGCCACACTCCATTACATTTTCTAAATGTTAATCCTTGCAGGTCTATCAGTCCTCATAGCAGGTGGTGAATTGGCTTGTTTATTGCTAAACCTTTGGGAGAAGGTGGCATAATCATTAAAGATATTTATGATGAAATACAGGTTTAGCAGGATGGGACATCACACTTGCAGTAGTGAACCAAACAGTGCCCAGAAACACTCCTGGATGTTGACTATTATTGGCTGTCCTGTTGGAGAGTTCTCGGGCACACAGCTGGCCTGTGCCAGCTCATGTTTGCCTTTGGCATTTCTGGGCATGGTTTGGGAACAGGATCGTTTCACAGACTCCCCCACCCCGCAGTGGCAGTTTGCACACAGCTGCCTTCCTCTGAGTGTTGGACAGAGCATCAGGCAGCTGCAGGCTGCTCCTTGGACTTGGCATAGGGCGTGTGTCCAAAGAAGGGCAGTGAAACTGGTGAAGGGTCTTGAGCACATGTCTTATGAGGAGCAGCTCAGGGAGATGGGTTGGTTTAGCCTGGAGAAGAGGATCAAAGGGGGGGCCCTATCACTCTACAATTACCTGAAAAGAAGTTGTAGCCAGTTAGTCTTTTCTCCCAGTTGACTAGTGACAGGACAAGAGGAAATGGCCTCAAGTTGTGCCAGGGAAGGTTTAGATTAGGTATTAGGAAACTCTCCAGGGGCGAAATGCATCAGACAGTAATGGACAGAAACGGATCCTTCAGCTCTTCTAAGGCTGATACAAGAGTGTTAAACAAATCTCAACTGTGTTGCAAGGATGTTATTGCATGCCAAGAAACTGGTGCTTAGTTCTTCTTGGCCACCCCATACCTGCTCCTCCCAAACTGCCAGTCCCGCTCCACCCATGTCACTCTTGAGATGTGGAACCTCGTGACAACATGCTGGTAGCACCTACAAAGCTCAGAGAAGTAGAAATCTAAGCCTGGCATGCTGGTCCTGTGCATATCTCCCAGCATAAATAAACATGCAAGTCCCCAGGTATTCATCATGCCCTTTTTCGTATGAAGTCTGCTAGAGCAGTAAAGAAACGTTTGCAGAAAGAAAAGCAGTTTTTATAAATAAAGAGAATTTATCACATTTGGGTAGTCTACATTTCATCAAAGTTCCCATGCTACTCACAGGGAAGGGTTCAGACCTCTAAGAAATTCTTTTGTAGGCTTAAATAAGGTGTGGAGTGCGACCATAGTCAGAGCCAGCCAACATGAAATGCCAAGTGCCAAGAAATATGTACCGTTTAACTCATATGCCTATGGCCGAGTGTTGCCAAAAAGTTATCTCAGCCACCAGCTCTCACCCTGTCCCAGATCTCTCAGCTCCACCCCAAGCTCTGAGATGACCTCTGAGATGGCCAAGGCAGTCACAGCAAGTCTTGTAGCAAGTCACATCCCCTTCTCGAGCAAAAGATTTGAATGAACAGAGGCCTTCATTGCACCAGCCCCCTTGTGCCAACATACGGGGCTGGTCAGGGCAGCATGCAAACCTCAGAGCCCAAACCTGCCCAGAAATGTGGGACTGTCATTTCCATTGCTTCAGTGTGAGTGAGACTGATGTTATGCTGCATTACCTTTTAACATGTTGCAGGTGTAATTTGAAATACCTGTGCCATTCGCTTTGCACTCCACTCTACACGTGTTGCAAAGTAGGCTATTTTGCTGACAGTTTTGAGGACGCCGTGGTTACAGCAGCGCTCCCATTTGAGTAGCACCTAGTGAGAATAGCGTACAATATGTAATCAAACAGCCTTGGCAATCCCTTTTCATTAGTGGGAGTAAATGCTTGGCACTGCATCAATCTTCTGCTCCCTCTCCTCTTCCTCTAGGAGTGCCAAGTCATTTTAAAGACACATTAAATTGCCAGAAGACTCCCAAAGAAAGCCAGTCAGCTCGCTGCTCGTTTGGATAAAGTTAATTACAGCGAAGATTAAAATCTGCAGTTCTTGATTGGTGTTGTTGAGACTTACAGAATCACATTGTCCTCGGGGAGCTGCCTGCCAGCCCTCCTCCCTCCCTCCCTCTTCCCACTCGTGTGCCTTTTCTTTGTTGTTCTTCGTGATGTTTTTGTCACCTTCACTGAGGTGTATTTGACCGGGGCTGAGCTGCCGGGGGTGTGATGTGCTGCTGCCTTGCACTACTGACCGAGGGAGGTGTGGAGGTGCCCAGCCTTCATCACCATCAGCATTGCATCTTGTCTTGGTTGCTGCCTTGAGTTGGGGCAGGGGGATTTTCCAAGCAGAGAGAGTGTGTCCCCAGACTGATGGTGGTGCATGGAAGTGGAAGGAAGCGCAGCCTCCACAGACATCTAGTGTTGCTTATGAGGTGCCCCTGAATATGTGGCTTCTGGCCAGGCCCACGACCACTCTGGAAGGGTGGTGTAGCTACAGCCTTTAGGGTTCTTCTTGTCTTTTTTGTTTATTATGTTACCTGACATCTGCGTTTCTCCAGCCAAGGTTTCCATTCATAAAAACAAAATCAATAACAAATGGTTAATAAGAAGGATTTGTGGTGCCGGACAGTGCTGAGGTCTGTCACATGGGCTAGCTGTGTGTGCTCTGTCACTGTTTCCTTTGCATCTCTCCCAGGTGGGATTGAAGAATTTTGGGGAAATCCTAGGAGGGAAGGAGAGAGAATAAGCTTGCTCTGTGCTGACACGGTATTCTCAGCCCTTTCCCGGACTTCCAGTGCGCTTTTGGAGAAGACTGGTGTGAGAGGTGTCAGAAAGGTGAAAGCAATACAGCGCTGCAGAGTCACATGAAGGGCCTGGCATGTGTGTCTAATGCTGCACCCTAGCAACATCCAGATATGCCACAGAACATAAATTTCCTCTGTTTTAGAGGAACAGTATTTCAATACCTTTATAAAAGATCACAAAACCACGACTGTTTGTCAAGTGGAGAACACAAGAACACAGTCACAAATGTATTTTGGCTTAGTTGGGCAAAAGAGGGTTCTGGTTTTCATTGCGCAGCAAGAATAATTAATTTCTAGAAAATACATAAAACATTCAAAATTTTGGACCAGAATTTTCTGAAAAATTAATAACTGGGAATGTCCCGTAAGACCAGGATTGGCTGCCTTAGGAGCATATGGGATTTGGCATCCCACCTATGGAGTATAGGAATGCTGGGTCGTATGAAGACAATGTGGATCAGTGTGCTGGCACATATGAAACATATCTGGTGGTTTTTCATATTCTGGGAAAGTGACTGAAAAGTATATTCTTGACTTAATACATCCATTGCCCTGAAGTGCCTTTCTTCTTATTTAAGGGTATTGCATGGAGGTCCTAGGCACAGATCAGCTGCCTGCAAGCTCTTTTTTTGTGCATTTCCCTCAGCCATATTTAAACTCTGACTTTTTTGAGGTAACCCCATGCCGTGAAGACAAAGTCTGTGCCTCCGTGTGTATGTGTACAAGAGTGGGGCTGCTCAGGGCTCAGGTGGTAAGAAGGCAAGAAGGAGGAAACAATACTAAATGCAGAATCAATATCATGCTGCCTTAAGCCATGCATGTTTGTTGATGCATAAGAATACATCAGGGGATACAGAGTATTCGTTTGGCATGTGTCTGCAACCAGTAGATAAAGGAAGATCTGCTCAGAATCACTGTGTTGTAGGTTTTCAAAGGGAAAAGCGATGTCTAAAAGTGCAAGGAAAGAAAGCAACACATGACTTTTTTAAAGAGGACTTAAAGAAACCAGCATGAAAGTGAGTACTCAGACTAAAAAGCAGTTTCCTCTGCCAACTGCTTTGCTTGCTTCTCCTTGAAATTCCAGTCAGAGACTAAAAACCACTGCTGATACTTTGCAGGACATCTCAACTCCCCTTCTAACCCACCCTGGACCTTCCTTGTGCATTAGGGCATGTAAAAATAAACTGACACCACAAAAATAGCACCTTGAGCAGCTTCCAGGCACTTGAGGTGCTGTATCCTGACATAGCAACTTTATAAGCTGTGTGTACTGGAGGAAGGAAACAACTAGGCAGTGATGAAAGGCCATTGAAATAGGGGGTTATTGCTGACTCAGAAGTTATTTTGTGCATGCAGGGACAGAGGTGACAGCCAGAAATGCTACACGAACTTGACTGAGTGGCCACACCAGGCCTGGCCTTGAGGAGTGTTGTTTTTGCTGTGTCTGTCTGTCTGTTCTTGTTCTTGGTATTTGACTTCTAGCAACTAATTCTCTAGAGACTCCTACACTGCTTACTCTGACTGAAAGTCTTTCTGGAGTAAAGCCATTTAGTGAGGCTCTGTTCTGGCTGCTCTGCTCCTTTCTTTGAGGGTTCATGCCCTGAGTGGACTAAAACTAAGCAGTTATCCACCTCACCAAGCCCCTCTGAGAGACAGCATATCCATTATGGCCAACATCCTGGCTAGCACATTTGTCTTGCTCCTGCAAGAGGAGGAGATGATCCAGTATCTGCCCACAGAAGGAATTTAGACTCTCCTTCCTCTTCTCCAGGTAGGATAACCCACACAGACATCAACATATTGGGCTTTTGGTAAACTTGGAGTCAAGAGGGTCGTGGGTACCTACATCTTTCCCTTCATTTCAGGTATGGCCTTTAAAATCATCCTGGACTTACAAAATTGGGACTGAGAAGGAGCTGTTCCCTAGTCAATGAAACTGGCTTCTGAATGGGAGCTCTTCACTCTGTGCTTCCTCTTTCCACATGCAAGAAGAGAAGATGATAATAAAATGTGAACATCAAACCTTGCTTTGTGGAGTTCTTTGATCCACAGATGGAAGGTTATATAAATGCAAAGTGCTATCATTATTTATAAGAACACACAGTCGACAGCTCCTTGCAATCTGGTGCGGTGGAAATAAACAGGAAGGCACAAATTTAGCATGA
Organism: Platysteira castanea; assembly: GCA_013397175.1. NCBI lineage: Eukaryota > Metazoa > Chordata > Aves > Passeriformes > Platysteira > Platysteira castanea. Next base: position 467,190 of record VYXC01012581.1, on the reverse strand, counting down.
TGACTGCTGGATCTAATAAGATGCAAAGACAGGCTGGTAAGACGTGAGTTTTTTGAACACATGATGTTGTTTTACCAGTATTTGACACATAAAAATTATGAAAAAATTAACAAAAAAAGAATCTGATGTGCCGCATTCACAGATGATGAAAACTGGTCTGACCCCTCAGTGCAGCAATCTCTGGGAGTTTGCCTCAGTTTAATTTCCCTTACTATCAAAGCCTTTCTTACAAAGAAATGTATGTTTTAGAAGCAGACTGCTTTCCTTCCAGGTATAAATTAATGTGGTTAAAATGACTCCCTTAAACCAGTGCTGACTTAAAGTGCTGGGTATTATGTGCAGTTGTGATGGGAATGCGTTTTAACTAATAGCAAGCTGACAGCTTCAGAAACTGAAATCCAGGAGTTATGCTTAAGAGGAACAGGTGGGAAGACAGATGCTCCTCTTCTGCTAGAAATGAAAAGCAAATTCCTGAGCTTCTGCCTGGCTTTAGGGAGCAGCTTTCCCTGTCTGGCTCGTGCTGTGGGATCCCTCTTTTCCCTCTTTTGACCATTTTTTTGTTTCCAGTGAGTAGGCGCAGTACAGGAAGGGAAATACAAGCTCTCTGGCAAAGTGGCTTAGCTCTTCCTTGGGGAGATGCCAGCCTGGGGGAGGAGGGGAACTCACCAAAGGCTTGCTCATCTCTTGGTTCCCCTGGGACTCAGATGCTGCTGAGTTTTCTCATACCTAGGGATCAGTAATTAGGTGCAGACACCACAGGGTGAAGGCTGTCGGTCCCCTTGCTGACTTTGCTTTGGACACTGTGAGATCCCTGTCAGGCAACAGGGAAGACACTGTTGGCCGCAGTGTTCTGCAATCCATCCTCTCTCCCCGGCTCTCTGTTCCAGACAGGATTGCTCAGGTTCCCTGACCTAGGGAGGGCTGAGGGCTCCCTTTCCTTGCAGCACTCTTCCTAAACTCCAAATCAGATTAAAACACGGTTTGACCAGTGCTGCTGGGGGATAGGGAGCTGCGTGGACTGGGTTTGGAGCTGCAAAGTGGGTTGTGGTGGCTGCTGTGAGTTGACCTGGTTATGGGGCTGTTTCACGGTGCGATCACGCCAAGCCCGTTTGGAGTGGCACTGCCTGGAGAGACGAGGTGAAACAGAGGCAGGCACACTCACAGCATGGCAGTATTTTGGCATCTGGCTCCAGTCCCCCACGGTGCCCACGCAGGGTCTTGAGGCAGCAGGTCAAAGTACAGGGGATAAAGGACCTCAGTTTTCATAGCACATCTTTGCTTAGGATTGGGAGACAAGTGAGGGGGCTGGGGTAAGAGAGACCTGCTCAGGCTCACTGATTGCACAGGCAGGCACTGGCTATCTTATTTTAAAAACTTGTTCCCTCATGCTGTGCAAAACCCTGCTGTCTGCAGACATTTCTGAGCAGCTGCATTACTCCCTCCCGGCACAGGGATTTACTTGTGCTGAGCTCAGCAGGGCCAGGCTACCAGCGATGCTCACGTCGCCCAGGGCTCTGGCTGGAGCTCAGCCTGGGAGGAGGAGATACCTTTGCCTGTCTCCTCCAGCGCTCCAAATGGAGATGCAGGAGTGAGTTTTCATGCTGGGCTCCCACAGGTGAGAGAAAGAGTAGGAAGTTCTGCAAAATTTGTAACTTTGCCTGCTGTTGTCAGCACTAAGATAGGGAATGTGTCCAGAGATGGACTGAACATCAGATTTGCTCAAGGAATGACATAGATACAGAATGAGGTATTTCCCAGAAGCTGAGGAGTGCTTGGTCTCAGGGTGTTCAAAGGACTTCTGACTGGTCCCACATATCTTTTATGCCACGGCCAGTCATAAAGGGGATATGAAGTAGCATGTTTGGTTAATACTTCTGGACTATGCTTGAGCTGGATGGATAATACAGGTTTTGTGAAGTGATGATCTTGTCTTTGATGGAAGTGTATGTTCTCTGGACTTTATGTTATGCTCTGGAGGAACGGATCAGTCAAATATCCAAAGAAGAGATGCTTTGCCCAGTGCTTTGATGCACAGCATTTTGGACATATGTTCTGTGGAAAAAATCTTGTCTGGCCTTTTGATGCTCATTCTTTCTCTCTCCCTCCGTGTCTCCTGCTCAGTGAATAAGTACTAATACTTCTCCTGAGTATGGAACTAGCTGCCAGTATTCCTCAGAGCTTCTCATGTGTGCTTTGCACTGTACATATGCTGTATTTCCCGTGAAGATGTTCGTGCTTCTTAAAGCCCTTTGCATAGGCAGATAGATACTATAATTTCAATGAAACATGAGCTCTTACCTCTCATGGCCTTCTGGATGCCTTCCAAAATTCATTGTTCTTGTTAACTTCTCGGCTTCCCTCAACAGGGAATGGTGTCACCTTGTTTGGGCTGGGAAAGGACATGGCCAGCCAGAGCAGCCTGGAGATGTCTCTGTGTACAACTGGAGGGATCTGCCAAAAGGTCCTCCCTGATCCAGAGCTGGATGTCTGCAGTGGCAGAGCAGGGGGCTGGGTGCCTGCTATGAGAGATGACCTGGGCTTTACCTATTACATATCGGCCCCACTATCCATAATCCCCCGTTTCCAGCTCAGAGTTCTCAAACAACATTATATTTTTCAAAAGGAGAGAGGATATGTAACTCAGTGGGCAAAATCAGAAATACCTCTGCTGTTCTATGAGAGCTGTGATGTGACTAGAAAGCACGCACAAAGTCAGTATCCCAGCCCTCTCCTGCTGTTTTGTTTTCGTTTGCCGCTCAGCTGGACTGAAATCTGGGAGCATTGTCAAGCAGAGGAGGGTGGAAGTGTCACGGAAGTTACTTCCACACTCCACTGGGCATCAGCTCATGGAGAAGCACCTGTGCAAAGTGGTATCCAGTGTGCTTCTGCCTGCTTGCTTGCTCGTTCTTGCCAACACGCAGCAAGTTGAAATGAGCAGTATATGCATTCTGAATTGCTTTTCATTGCCAATAAGCAGGTCCAGAAATAGAGGGGACTGGGAAAAGGTACAATATATCTCCATGTCTCTGGAATATACAATAGTTGAATGTATATCAGGGTAAGCACCTCCATGGAACAACTTTTGTATTGTTGTTTTTACATCTGGGCAAACTACTTTATCATATGCTAAGGGCAGATTCATAGACACACAACATCAGCTGTAACACCTTGCACTGGGGCTAGCTAAGCCAGAATGCTCCTCCAGAAACCTGTTCTGGGCAATTTCCCCTGAAGTCCAGGAGTCTCAACAAACTATTTCTGCAGCGGGATGACAGCTGGAAGGTTGCTAGTATTGGCACAGTCTGAAGAGAAATGCATTTTACTACTGCAATATTATGTAACCGCTTTTGTCAGGCAGGATGAATCTCAATTCTGGTGAAGTCAGTGTTTTTATAGGAATTGTCCATAGTGTCAATTCAGAGGAGGAATGACCCTCTTCCTCTGTTGGGAGGTGGCACGCTTGTTTAGAGGTGGTAAGGGCAGGGAAGCGACACCTGATGGGGATGGCAGCAGCACATCTCTGTTAGGCAGGGCCAGTGGTTGCCTTCTCTTTGTAGCCATCTCTAGTGGACATTCTCAGTCTGGGTTAATCTGCTACTACTAATGAAAGTCTCTTGGTCAAGAAGCAGTGCCACTTCCCTTCCCTCTCCACGCCCAGATCCCTTTTTTTTTTGACTGCATCCTTCAAATCTTTCTCAGCTATCTGGTAATCTCCCCACAGTCACTTGAGCCAAACTAAACAGATGTTCTTTTATTTTTCCCTTGTAAATCAACCCTTCTGACCCTTACATCATGTTTTACTGCTCTCTTCTGAACTCTGTTCACTTTGGGCATGTTTCTGTCTGTTGAATACTGAAAGCAGAATATAACCCCTCAGCTCTGGAAAGTTGCCTGGCTGGAAAGGGCTATTACCTCCTGCAGCACTTCAGGGAGAGGAAGAAAGGGACCTACTGCTGCAGGAGCTGTGAACTGTTGGTCGTCTGCTCCAGCTTTTGCAAACCAGGCAGCTGCCTTCATCCTCCTGGGCTAGCCGGTGCTCTCCACCCAAGAGGTCTCCTCTGTCCTGCTGTGGCAGATTTCCACGGACAGACCAAACCTGCCTTTCCCACTGCTGCTGCAGATGATTTTTACCAGAGCCTGTCCCAGCACTAGGGCTCAGCCCAGTCCCACTGCTGGCACCAGCAAGGGAGGCTGCAGGAGGAGAGGACGAGCTTGCATTTAATAGCAGTGACTCCTTGCCTTTGCAACAGCCACAGCCTGGCTGTAGAGGCAAGGTTCCTCCAGATTTTTGTCCTTGCCATCATTCATGGCCTGCTTGCATATGAATTTATGATCTGTCACCGCCGAGCCTCCTTCAGTTTCACTGTTTTATGAGTTTTCTTCCCTCCCTTTGCATATCTGTTGCAGATCACTTATTTTTTCCCCCCTTCCACATTCCCCTTGCAATATTCATCCAAGGGGGAACTGATTCCTTTTTCATTCCAGAGTGCAGTCTCTCCAGGCCTGCTGGTCTTCCTTCTCTCTCCCACCTTTCTGCTGCTTGCAACAGCTGTCACTTCAGGATCTAAAGGGCACAAACACAAGTAAGTAAGGGAGAACCGTCAGGGCAGCAGTAAGACGTGGCCAGAGGAATGAGGTTATGAGGCTGGCTCTGTACAGTGGTTGTAATGATGTCTCTTTCTGTGGGGCAGCTCAGCTGTAGCTTGTCCTCTTAAGCTCTGTGAAATGTTTTGCTTCATAAAGATATATATTTCTAGTTAAACGCCATTATGAGAGGACATAGAAAGTCTACAAGGTCAGGCCTACGGCTGCACAGTTTGAACTGCATCTTTACGGAAATCCAGCGCAAGAGCTGAGGATGCTGGGCAGCTCTGGAAAGTTTAACTTTCTGACTAAATGCTTCTGCTGCTGGTGTTTTGACAGCTTTCAAAATTAGATGGCGCTTGCAAATATCCATGACTCTTAATGCAAAATCTTTATGGATGGCTGTATCTGAAGGAAATATTCCCTGCAGGTTATGGTTGTAAATGATTGCTGATTTGTGAGACTCACGCCCCCGATAAAAAGTTGTGGGTAGGTGGGGCTCTTTCAAGTCTTTCTCCCTGGAAAGTTGAAGTGATTCATTTTGTAATCCAAATGTTTGTCCCTGAGCCTTCTGCTAAGTTTCCAATCTTGCATTTCATCTGCATTCCAGCTAACACCAGCAAACCCCCACCAGTGCCTCCAGGGCCCAAGGTCTCCCAGCCAACCTAAAAAAACATCATACCTGTCACCTTGAGATGGTTTGTGCTGCCTGGCAGTGACACCGCACCTGAGACACAGCTGGTGTAGTGATTTAACCCCAGCTGGCACCATGCAACAATTCGCTCACCCCTTCCCAGGTAGGGAGGAGAATCGGAAAGAAAAGATGAACACAGTGGATTGAGATAAGAACAGTTTAATAATTGGGGGAAAAATAATAATACTAATAATAAATACTAATACTACCAACATTAATCGTAATGTAAAGGAGAGAGAGAGAGGAATAAAACAGGAGAGAAACAAGTGATGCACAACCCAATTGCTCACCACCTGCTGACTGATGCCCAGACTGTCCCTGAGGAGAGATCAGCCCCTTCTGGCCAACTTGCCCCTGTTAATGTACTGAGTATGATGTTCTGTGGTATGGAATACCCCTTTGGCCTGTTTGGATCAGCTCTCCTGGCCATGCTCCCCCTCCCAGCTTCTTCCGCAGCTCCTGACTGGCAGAGCATGGGAAACTGAAGAGTCTTTTACTTAGAGTAAGCACTATTTAGCAACAGCTAGAACATGAGTGTGTCATCAACGTTATTTTTCATACTAAATCCAAAACACAGCACTCCAGCAGTTACGAGGAAGAAATTAGCTCTGTCCCAGCTGAAACCAGGACACTGTCCTCTGCAGAGGGGCCAGTACAGCTGCCTGTGCAACCAGGATGTCTCCAAGCCAGTGTCGTGGTCAACAGGCTGATGAATAAGAGATGAACAGTGCTTAAAACCCAGTGGTATAGCGGGATAAGCAGGAGGAGCTGCTTATTGACTGTCACAGCAGTTGTCAGGTGTTGTACACAGGACTGAGCTTCATAGGCCAGTGTCGAAGTAAGGTGAGGTAGTTAATCTTCTAACTGGTGGCCTCTTGCAGGACTCAAGTACCTTGATGGACCCTCACTGACAAAGTAAATACCCATGGGCGCAACAGGCAGGCACAGATGCAAAATTATGAGCTCGTACGTGAGGCATTACAGTTTGTGGGTGGAAAGTAGAGGTCTCTGCTCCTCTATTTACATGAGACAGCAAAGAGGTGTCTGCCATACTTGGGTGACCTGATATTCTTCCGTGGCCTCAAGGATTCGTGTCACATTAAGCCACTTGCCTCAGGGAGTGACAGTGAAGGGCAGGCTTTGTGGGAAGATAGTTCTGGGCCACAGAGCCTGTGCAGGACAACACGTGTTACAACTTCTGGTGCTCCAAGTGTTCTGTGCATTTTTAGAAAGGCAAAATGAGGCTAAGATTTAATCAAAGCAGTTATTAGTGCTTTATAAAGAGTCAGGATGGAGCTACATTTCGTGTTTTGCACGTACACACTAATTATTTGCTATTATTTGCAACCCTGCCTTCAGATATGTTTGTTGTTATCCCAGGTGTTCTTCAAAGACAACATCAAAGATGGGACACTGCCACTGCAGCACCAGCACAGCCTTAAAATGGCCCCAAGGATTCTCCCATTTCTCTGATAAGGCTGTTTCTTACTAGATCATGTTCTGTACACACAGTCCTGTTAGCAGAACAGGACCTAATTTGTTTCTCTTGGCAGCAAATCAGGGCTACCAGAGTTCCAGGATTCATGCTGAGCTAATGCTGAGTTCCTTGCTCTGCCTGTAACTGAGCACCCAGTTGCTACTAAATTTCCAGACAATTATGAAAATAAAAGAGGGGTGATCAGGGGGAAGACTAAGATAAAGGAAAACATGGCTTATATTTCCTGCATGATAGTTCAGATCACTGCGTTTAGAAAAATAAATCTACTTGCTACAAAAATGTGCAATCCCCTGTGAAATGGGGTGTGTATATGTGTGGGTTTGGATTCCTGGGTCGGTTTAAGAGATTTCTCTGTAGCAGCAGTGCTTAGCGCACATTGGTAACAGGTTAGGCAGGTCCATTTCGAAATTGGAGCTGTCTAGGGAAGACTGAACGGAATAATTGATTTTTTTATCAGACACAATAATTGAGGAATAATGGAAAAGGAAAGCTCAGAGAAGAAGGGCCTGGGAATTGTGGTAATACAAAGCAGAGGGATCCCTTGGGGACAGATCATATCAACTGAAGTGGAAGAAATATATAGGCTTTTCTGTCCTTCTGGCCTCTTGTAATAGCAAAATGAAGAGGAGAGCAGGAGTATGAAGGGAAGAATAAAGCCAACTTCTTCTCTTTTTCACTCCACTTTCAGTTTAACCCTCTGCTGTCTTGTGTAATTGAAAGTAAAATGGGATGTCCTGCCTTTCTTCCTCTAATTGATGGTTTGGGAAAATGTAATGCATCTGAAAAAAATAGCAGTTCAGCACGTTCAAGGCTAATGGGAAAGAGGCAGGCCTGATGAGTATGGGTTTTTGGTTGGAAGATGCCCCTTGCAAAATGTCTAACAAGAAGAAGCTCATGCCACCTCCTGAGAAGCATTTGAGGAAAGTGTGGATGGTCTGCATCAAGCAAAAACCCCTGCAAAGATAGATAAATGTCTGCAAAACATCAGGAAAACTTGGCAAAAGCAACTGTCAATTTCCCTAAACTCTGCTGCCTACAAAACTATTTTAGTGATTTATGGCACCTTACAATATCCCAGGTCACAAAGATGCACTGCCTTCCCTTGGAGAAACCTTTGTTATACGAAGTAGTATACTATAATTTCTAGGTAGAGTTTTCTGAGACTTTCTAAACTAATTTATTTCTTTATTCCTTCTTATGTTGCTCTTCCTTCTAGTAATTTTGCTGTCCCTCTTTTATATCTGCCTACTTATCAGAAATTACCCTACTTACTTTTAGTCACTACTTAGTGAACTGGTACAAACTTTGCTCTTTCCACCTTTTCTTGTAATTAGATGTCTCTCTTCTGGTAATCAATATATATTGCTCTGTCAATAGCTTTTGGGTATTGAAATGCCCAGAACAGAGAACAATAGTTTAGGTGTGATATCCATAGAGAAAGAAGAGCATGGCTTGCTGCTGCATAATCTATACAGTACTTCTGTGCACAAACAAGGGGCTTGCATTGTCTTGCCAAAGTCACATGCAATTTGCCCTCTATTATAGCCCTTAGTGCTCCAGTGTTGCAGCTATCTTTCCCATTAAGCACCTGTGGTTTGGGTTATTTTCCTCCTCCCTCCCTGATCTCAGATAATTACATTTTTTTTCCCAAGCTAAATGTTTCATTTGGGTAATTTCTTCCTGTTGTTTCAAATTCTCCAGCTCCCAGTTTGTTATTTCTCCTCCTTGGCTGCCTTTGAAAGCAGAATCTCACATCCTCTCTACTCTTTCCCCCCAACTATTCCACATCTTAAATTAAGATATTAATGAAACCAGAATAAACAATGGAACAATAAGAGTCTTGCTGCAACACCCCTCCTGATGCTCCCCTTACTGGGCATGGCTTGCAGGCAACATTCGTGGTTTTTTATGCCCACATCTACGCCTTCATGAATTTGTTTTGCCACTGTAAGAACTCACAAGCTGCTCTACAAAATTCCCTCCTTACCAGTGTGTGCAGAACTGCATCTGGTGCATTTCCTTTTCCCATCATAATAATTTTAGCTAGTGTGTCAAGAAAGCAAGCCAGTGTGCCCTGATGTGCTCAGTCATTTCCCATTGCTCCTAACCCACAGTGCTCCTGTATTTGTCGCTTGGCAGCCCACTTGCTTTGCTTGTGCTCCTCAGCTTTGCTTTACATTTATCTCCAAAACCTTTCCCAGTTCCCCAAATGCCAATATACATCCTTAACCTGTGGTGTATGCAGCCCTTCGCAGTTCCCTTCCAAGCTCACTGCAGTTTATAGGACCAGAGCCTCAGCTGCTATAAATTGTTATAGCTCCACAGAAATCAATTGAGCTATGTGATTTGTTCACCAGCTGGACATCTGGCTGGGATTTTATGAAAGACCATTTGCCTGGACTGCAAATAGGGCATTAAAGATCCCTAGGGCCAAGTGAGCTCGGGGAATGAAGGAGGGAAAAAGAAGAAAAAAGAGATACTGTGGAATAAGCCAGCTCTAGCAGCCAAAAAGACCTGGAAAAGAGCCAGATGAGACAGAGAAGACCATCAGTATGGACTTCTGTGCTCTGAAAATGCCATTAATTGTACTCCCTGCAGAGATCTCTCACCTCCTTATTTTGATGGTCCACCTAGTCCTTATACAAGCTCTTTTTCTTAGTATTGGGTCATGTCCCATTCTCTTGCATTTCAGCAGGATCTCTCCTCAGGTAGCAAGACTCTTACTGTACAAGGTGCTGTACACGCACAAAAAGACCAAAAACTTATCTTAGAAGCCTGCACACCACCTGCTACCCGTGGATACAGGCTGTGAGCAGAATACTGCTATTAAAAAACAGCATGGGCAGCTTAGTAGGTAGTGAGCCTTGTCCTTAATGCTGGGGAAGTTCACCCTGTGGGCTCCTCCTTCCTCTATCTTGTTCCCTCCCTTCCTCAAGTCTCATCTTTTCATATTGCCCCTTTTCTTCTGGCAAATCTCCTCCTGAAAACACCAAATCTGTTGGGCTGTATTGCTTAGAACGAGATAGTAAATGACAGTAACCCCGTGATGCCTTGTGTCTGTGGCTAACGCTGCATGTCCGCCTTTTTCAAAGGGGAAAATGGGAAGCAGGATTCCCCCATCAAAGGGAGAAGGCTTTGAGAAGGACTGCCCAGTGCATAACCTGGCTGCTGTTTGTGAAATCTCACGGCCACTCTCCTAGAGAGCCAGAAATCACTCAGGTTGTCCCAGCTGAGCCACAATAACTCACTGCATGCCTTCCCTGAGCCCGAGACAAGGTGCCCTTGCTGAGCCCTTGCAGGCAGAGGTCTGAGCAGAGCTCAGGTGTTCTCTGGCTTGTCACCAACCCCGCGTGCCAGCAGGCAGCTGCTGGTGACCCTGAGCAGAAACTCTTACCCTGGAAAGGGGCCTTTGCCACTCACCTCTAAGAAACAGTTTGTACTTGAGACGGAGAAAAGCTGAGGCTTCTAGCAATCATTAGGAAAGCACTGAGGCATATAAGCTGTTGGGTTGTTGGTCATGTGGGCAGTCCCCAAGAGACATTTGTATGGATGGGAGGGTGAAAAATGTGCCTTAAACAACACGTGTAAATGGCAACTAATTTTTCTTTTTTTCTTCTTTTTTTTCTTCTTTTTTTTCTTCTTTTTTTTTTTCTTTCTCCTGAGTGCAAAAGGCCTATAAAACAATTAGAGCTTAAAATTGGACTCCTGGCAGAGAAGGAGAGAGGGAGTTTATGCCTTGTTAAGTGTAATCAGTCTGGTGATAAGGGGACAATTTCAGCTGTGTGAGATATAATTACATCATAAACTCCACATTACAAACAGGGCAAACAGAGGTGAAAAGGTAAAGAGGGAATCAGCTATGATGCCCTTTGGGGGACGTGGCAGAGGAGTCTTTTCTGGACTCCATTTCCCAAAGAAACTTCTCCAGCTGGAATGGAGCTGTGAGCATGCAGGAAAGGCACGCTGGCACCTCAGGGCTAGTGCTTGCCCTCATTCTGCTGGGCAGCCGGATGGGGTGCCTTGCCATGGCCACACCTGAGGTTTCACATCTGCCAGCTGGACTGGAATCTTACTTTAGGCAAGTTAAATATTAATCATGTTTCAGAAAACAGACAAACATTTCTTTGTGGCCTGAAGCTGGGGTAGAGTGTCTGTGGCTTTGCTGCCAGCTGAATTTAGGATGACAGCCAGCTACAAAGAAAAAGGAGGCACAAGTAACCCTCCCAGGTGGTAGTGGCACACCTGAGGCTGAGGACACAGAGCCTGTTTGCAAGGACAGAGGCTGCAGCACAGCTCAGCGCTGAGCTGGAGAGAACATGGTGCCTGAACAGGTATGGGAATGCTGCCCTGGAGCCACTGCCCAGAGGTCCTAGACCTCAAACAGGACCCTCAAGGTGTCTCATCAAAGGAGTGGTGGTGCAGAGCTCAGCACCAGCTTGTCCATCTCCCAGGCTACCTGTGGCAGCAGTGGGAAAGGGTCTCCTCCCTCCACGCAGGAAATCACATCAGGCACAGGAAGGGACCAGACTTGCCCTGGGGGCTGACTCTGGCTGGCCCCATGTGGGGCACATCTCAGAAATGCTTCTTAGAGCACAAGTGGCTGCTTGGGTCCATCCAGGAAAAATGAGAAACAAAAATCTGGTTAAACGTTTTCTACTTTACGTAAATACTTACAGAGGTGATGTTTTGAAATGAGGAAAATTGAGTAATAAAAAAGAAGCAACACATCAAGGGGACGTGAGTTTTTTTGGGAACAGTTTCAGGAAATGCAAGATTTCTCAGCTCAGGGACTTGAATTATTGACAAAAGATTAAAGTAATGTCGGGAAATTCTTCTTTCATAGTTTTCTGTCTCAAAAATAGCTGAACATTTTTAAAACAGTTGTTTCAGTAATTCCAGTTCTCATTTATGGTTTTGCTGCTAAAGATCTGCTTTATAGACTGGAGAACTGTGTCTGGGTCTGGGATCAAGAGTTCTAGTTTTTTCTTGTCACTGACATGCTTCATGATATTAGATAAATCACTTAACCTTTCTGTGACATACTTTCCCATCTGTAAAATGAGGTTGATAATCATATTTGCTTACTTCGCAAAAGTGTTAGAAGAATGAATTATCACTGTTTTTATAACCACTTATGTCTCTCTCTGGGGCAAAGACTGCTTTTTTTTTTCTGTACTCATGCAGCAGCACAGGAGTCCTGCTTTCTAATGGATGTTTGTAAGTTCTAAAATGATATAGAAAGATAAAAATTAAATATCGTTTTTGATAATGCAGCAAACAGGGTTTGCAAGTATGACAAATACAGTGGGTTAGATTAAAAGAGCAGGGGCTCATCTTTTTGGTGTGAAAGGAATGATAAATTAAGTATAATGATAGCATCCTGAAATACAACCCTACCTCAAAGTGGACAGTGTAGCCCTTGTGTGGTGACCATTCTTCTGTAAAGGATGGAAAAAATGATTGATGTTTTTACAGCCCCATGAGTAGATTATTATTACTTAGAATGTTTGGAGAATTTAGTCAAGATCAAGTTGCATTAAGAGCTTTACAAGTCCAAAGCTGGAGACAGTCCTCACCCTAAAGAGCTTGAGACCAAAAGAGACACAGCATGAACTTGAGAGAAACCATGTCAAGAGAAGTAGAAATACGGATGTCCAAGAACACACAACAGGTCACTGCCAGAGATGGGGATTCCCAGGCTGATGTTATTTTAAGTAATTCTTGTCACTGCCTCCTTGTGACTATGGCTCATGTGCTGTTCCTGGACTGCAGGTCAGCTTTATTCACGCAGGCTTGGTGTTACTATTAGGAACAGACACAAAAAATGCAGACTGGCTAATCTGGAGACTTAGTGACCATGCAGACCACTGAGGAAGGAGGGAACTGGGGAAGTTGGAGCTGGCTTTTGGAGAGGGACCGTCACCAGCAGCAGTCAATGCAGCCTTGGCTAGTGCCTGATACTGTTGTCACAGAAGAGACTTTTGTGCATCAGTCAGATCCGAGTCAGTCGTAAGTAAGGAGCTCAGCACTTACTGACATATTACATTTAAAAGGACTAATTAGTCCCTGGTGCTGTCTACGAGGAAAGACTGAAGCTGCAAGTAGCTTAACACAGTTTCACAGGATGGCAATGAAGAAGCCTGGATTAAACCCTGCTGTGAATCATTACTGCCACAGCTATAGCATCATACAGACGGCTCACAAATAACTCTGTGTGGAGTCGGGCTGACATCGTTAGGCATCTTCTTGAGGCATTCCCTTTATGACTGGCACAGTCCTTCCTACTCATGCCTGTCTTTTTGCACCAGCACAGAGGGAGTAAGCAAGGGTCCTAGTTTATGGACAGAGAATTACAGCTCTGGCTGTACTTTGGGACACAGAAGTGGTTCCCAGCCCCCTGGCTGTGTCAAGAGCAGAACTTGGACAGAATTGCCGTTCTTGTGTCTAGGCCACTTTGTCACCCTCCTTTGGCTTTGGGGAAGATAGTTTTTGTCATTTTCCTGAAATGGCAAGGCCATAGTTTCCGGGAGTTTTAGGGACCCTTCTCGGCATGGCTTTCCCAAGGGTTTAAGGAAGGCTCACACACTAAAGGACAGGCCCCCTGCCCTCCCTGCCAAAGTTACCGGGGATGATAAGGGCAGGGCTGTGGAGATGAACAGCTGGGGCTGTGAGGGGAAACACGAACCAGACAAGACCTCATGGAGCAGTGGGTGAGCCTTGTCCAGTCTGACTGCAATCCCCTTTGGACTGTGAGCCACTGTGAGGCCTGTAGGACAGTCTGTGGTGTTTGACAGGCTTCCTGCAGTGCTGCCTGATCCTGAGGAGGCCTCCAGCTGCCAGATGAGGAGAAGCAGGTGCTGCAGGACCAGACAGGTTCTCCAGTCATGCCACCCACGTACAGAGTATGCCTGTCTGGAGAAAATTTAGCGGGAAACAGTTTTGTTTGCATGCTTGCAAAAAGAATACCCAAAAGCCAGTGGAAGTGGACTATATTTTTATTCCCTATAGTCCTTGCCCAGCCTGGAGCCGTCTTAGCTTGGCAATGTGGTGATGTCCCTGGGAGAGTGCTTGCATCAGGGCTGGACATCCCTCCTGCCCGTGCTCCCTGTGCTGTCCTTTTCTGCAGGGGAAAAAGCAAAGAAATCTGTTTATACACCAAAGAAATCTGACAGCAACTGGAAAAAAGCCCAAAAAGTTGAAACCTGCCATCATTGTGGGAAAGGATGAGAGAGAGAAATTATGGCAGGCAGTCCTGTCTCCACTATTTCTTGGCAGGAGACGAGTGCCTGTGCATCGCAGATAACTTCCCAGAGTAAGAAAGCACAATCAGAACTCAGCGTAGAGGAGCAAAGAGCTTGGAGATAAAGGCCCCATCCTTCTGCTGTCTCGTGAGGGAAAACCGATGTCCTTGCCACCCAGACTGGCCAGTCTGACCAGCTTGGCCCCTCACGCTTTCCAAAACTTTTGGGCAGTGGGTGGGGAGCTGTCTTCCCACCCTGCTGTCTCAGACAAAACCACTGTCTGCAGGAGGCAGTGCCTCCAGGAGCAGGGCTGAATCTGGCCATGATGCCATCACTTTGCTCCCTGTGCTGCTATGGCGAGAAATCATGGGTGGGTTTGATCAATCCCAGCTGGACAAGCAGCCAACAACAACTGGCTTTTCCCAGCTTCTAAGGACTTAGCTGCATTATCCGAGCACACTTGCTGGTCACCTAATACGTGTGCCCAGGCTTTTTCATCCTTGGAAAAGGAAACAGGTGACATATTGCTTTGACTGTAACTGTTAAAAGGAGTCTGCCTTCCAGCTGAAGCAAAACCCCATGAAATCCTTAAAAAAACTCCCAGCAGTGTCAGAAAAGTGACAAGAGACTGAAGCAAGGGCTTAATAATGGAGTGACTCTTCCAATCAATTGGTGTGAGTTAATTAATTAATTGCTGCAGTTGCAATGACATTCTCTCTGGCTGAGTAATCGGGGAAATCAGCCACCTGAGGCTTTTAGGGAGTTAATTGCCTTAAACTTTGTTAGAGCAGAGTGATAATACCATTTAAAAAATGCTATCAATGCACAATTCTTGTCTTTTGGGATCTTCCAAACCCATTCTTCATTTTGCAGAGCAAAACCTTTAGAGTTTTACTTGGAACAACTGAGTAATGGAGACAGATGAGGTGGAGAAACAGAGAGCACAACTGTGAAATACAAGTCCTGTATCGTCTGAAACAGGAGCCATGCTGGTGAATTTGAAATACCCTGAATCACTCTCCAAACCTTCAGTGTCAATCCAGACTCCTGTCCTTTCTTAAGTGTTTTTTCTCAGACAAAACGTGGAGTTTCCTCTCTGAGAGTTTCTACTCTCTTGGAGTCGCTATTCTCTTTTAAACCTTGTATGAAAACCCTTTTGTTTTCTTCAACATGATTTTATCTCAAAGAAGTGTTGGCAGAAATAAGAGAACTATTCTGGGAAGAGCAGAAACCCTTCTCCCTCCCCTTTCCCAGCTACCTATTTCTGAGGCTGGAGCTGAGCTTCTCTGTGCTTAAGACCTCCCTCCCGAGTGAGCCCTTTGAGACCTTTGCAGGACATTTGGTCTTTATGTCAGTAGAAGTGGGTATTTTTGGCTGAAGCCCCCACAGACATCTTTTTAAGGAGGCAAAGTGGAGGCCTTTGAAAGATGTTCAGCTGTCCTGAGGCAAAACCAGCCCTGTCCCAGCACCAGAAAGATCCCTGTCAGAAGAGCAAAGGCTTAGCCCGTGGAGTGTCTGGCTCTCGGGCTGTCAGGTCTCTGTGCTCTCCCTGCACTCCCTGCTTGTTTGTCTGTGGCTCCAGCACACAGTGTGCTCCAGGCAGCTGCATTTGTTTTCCTGCCCAGGGCTTCCATCTGTACCCTGCAAGGTTTTGGCCCCCTTACAAGTGACGGAGCAGGAGGAAAAAAATTCTCTCTCCAGCACTCTGAGTTCTCCCTAGCCAGAACCTGCTAGAAAACTTCACCTTTTCTTGATATTTCTGATTGGAAACAACCCACAAAAAGTGAGCTGGAATAAAGAAACCAAAAGAAGGGAACAGCTTTGTCTCTCCAAAGTTCATCACATGAGAGATAGTGAATGCACACATTGAGAACTTGATGATATTAATTCCCATAACTTTTATCCTAGTTGTTTACAATGTTTATTTCTTTGTTTTCCTCGTAAAGCCCTTTGAGTCCTGCTATTATAGCATAGTCTCAGGGTTTGTCAAAAAATGAAAAGAGAGCCTAGCCCTTCAAAAGATGGAGGAAAGCTTGAAATTGTTAGACCTACAGCCTCAGAAAAGGGAGCAAAACCCAGGGACTTGTGTTATAAATGGTACGTTTAAACATTCCAGAGATTTTATAGGGCCATAATAATAATTTTTTTCTTGCTTGAGGTTGAAAAAACTGGCATTTTCTTCCTTTTCCAGCACAAAGCATTCCTGGTCTCCAAGGGCCTTTTGGGGAGGTGGCTCGGGGTTCAGTGTCTCAGATCTCCCCGCTGCAGCCGTGCCACAGGCTCCCAGTGAGGGATGCCGCAGCTCTCAGATGCAAACCGCCGTTTTCTGCCTCCTATCTTATCTATCAGTCACTTCGTGTGTGAGCTCATACACATATTATTAAATATAAATACAAACCCCAGGCACACATTTTTATCCTTAAGTAATAAAATCTAATGGAAGAATTTACAGTCATGGGTTGTAAAGCAATAATAGTTGTAAAATCATTTAGCAGGGTTCAAACACAGGTGAAAGGAGAAGTTCAGAAGTTCAGCGTCTAAATATGTTTCCTGGCAGTTTCCTACAACAAACAGCAAATCCTCTATCAACATGGTACCAGCAAGGGAAGAGCAGAACTGCTCTCAGCAGCTCCACTTGTATTTTTGAGTTCATGGCTTGTCCAGGTTTATTACTTTTGAAGTGCACTTCCTACGGGTCAAGTTATTCAGTGGGTAGTAGTGAGGGCTGGCTGAAGAGCTCACTGCAGAGACAACAGGAATCCAAATTTCTGTATGGTGCCACTCCAGCCCAGTGAAGGCGGAATAAACTTTTTGCTTGAGACATGATACACATGATGTATCACAGATGGAGACCACTGGCATTACCTAAATGGAAATTCCTGGTACAAGCAAGCCCGGGCTCTATTTTTATTGGCACCTACTGCTCCACCAAAAAGATATAGATCTTATAAATGTATCATTAAAATACTTACATGTATATTGCTTATATTGCAGTTTCTGCCATTTCTAGCAAGCAGCACTTTCTAGTAACTGCTGCTTATGACATGTAACCATTCTAAGTTGGGCAACAACTTTGCTAAATGTCTTCACCACGCCAAAGCATAAAACATTCTCGGTTCTTAAGAGATTGAGTCCGTCCTCTTCTGCCTCTGTTGCTTATTGGTGTAAGAATAAAAGCTACTAAACCTAGTCCTCAGGAGCTGCACAAAGCACATCAGGTGGCTGACTTTAAACTCCAGGTGCCGCCTGCCATGCGGTGACAGCCCGAGGCACTGAGACAGGAACGAGGTAGGAACCCCACAGCCGTTGTTAGTTCTGCTTCTGCTGCTGCATTACTTAACATCCCACCTGAACTTTGCCCTAATGATGGGGGCACATAAGTTATAAAGTTGCTCACTGGATAAGAAGATAACTTTGCCCTATGCTTCATTTCGTAATTATTTTTTTAAGAACAAATTATTAGAAGGTGTAAAAGGTACTAAACAGAGTGTACCTTCTCTCAACAATAAAGAACTCAATTTCTTCAGCAAGCTAGCAGAAAGGTGATAGCTATGATGTGTGCAACACAAGAACTTTAGCATTTCATGGTCTTTGGCACTTTTTAACTTAATTAACCTTGGCAATCTAAACTATTCCAAAGAATCAAGGCTGTGCTCCCAAACAAGCCCCTGTTACTGCCCTATCTGAAGAAATATCACCACTCTGAAGAAATATCACCACTCCCTCAAGACCAATCAAACACTTGTACTTTTCCTGGGAATTTAAGAGATTCCTTGTCATAATTATGTGCATAAAATGTATCTAAACATCCTGCGCTCTTATTGAAACTGGCTACTGTTTTGTGATATTTCCACACTCTGGGCTACCTGGTGCACTGAAGCAGGCAGCCAAGCAGCTAATTCCCCAGCAAACAGCCAGTTAGTCCTTCTGTGCATACAGGTGCCTCACCCTTTCCCATGTTGTCCTCTGCACTAATATGCAGCAGGGAATAAGCTGCCCAGAGAAGATTTCTGATGGGCTACCAGGAGATTTAGGGGACACTGTGGTAAGACAGGGGCTTAGAAAAGTGCTGAAACCTATCACTGGCCAAAGTGAGGACAGTATCCCTATTTCCCTTGGTTTCTCATGTTGCCAGGCTGTTCTTTCAGGGTTTTGCTTGAAAAAAAATCAGAGAAAGCTTTAGTTCTGGTGGCAGCTACCACATTAGCAGTTTTACATTTTCACCTGCTTTGCTCCCTCTGTCTTTTCTCTTTCTTTTTTATGCTCAGTGCTGTTCCTTTCTTCATTTAGTCCTAATTCCTGGTGTGATTTTCTTTCCACTGCCTGGCTCTTCCCTCAAGGACAGGTCACAGAAAATAAGCACAGGGTCACTGGCTGGAAAAAAAGGGCATCTCTGTGGATTGCCCCATGCTGACCTCTTCTGAGAGGTTATGCAGTCTTGCCTGCAAAGAAGTGGTTCTGGACACAGAGCAGTCTTGCAAGGCCAGTTCTCTGCGAGGCAGAGAAGGTCAGCATTTTGGCTGCCTGGAGGGGCTTGGTGCCTCCCTCTGTGTGCTGTCCTCCCTTACATGTCAGTGCTCCTGGCTGCAACACCTTCGAACCTTGTTTGAAGAGGATCCTCAGCTGAGAGACACGTAGATCAAGGATCATTACCTGCCTGGGATGGGGGATCAGTGGGTTGGGCTTCTGGTACAGCAGGGTAAATCTAGAGAGGACAGTTTGCTGAGAAAAGATCCTGAGCCCAGTTTTCAGGGTTCAAGCGAACTGAACTGTGCTGCTACTGACAGAACTGTGGCCTTGCAAAGCAACAGAGAGACTGCCTGCATTTGTCAGGGATCTGGTTAACCCCCAAATTACTTGCTTCCTGAGGTTAATTATCTACCTCTGGTTTTGCCATCTTTCTTTCAATACCTTTATGCATCTTTATGCATCTTTACCCTCCTTCAGTGAAGTCTTGCAGCTGACTATAAGCAGCATTTTGTCAGTGCAGTCAGATGCCCTGAGACTGGACCCTGGGAGCAGAAGACAAGCCAAACCATGTGCAGTTTGCATCCTGCTGGGATGTCCAGGTAGCCTCTATTCCCTAAATGAACAGCTCCACTTCTGCATGAGGCAACTGGGACAAAACAGTTCCTCCAGCTTCACAAACAGGCAAGAAAAAGCACTGCATGCACAATGGTTCATGCACTCAGGGCAAATGTTTATAGTACAAATTTAGCATCGACTGAAGCAGATTAACAATTGGTTGCAGAATTTTATCTACATCCCCACTGTCCCCCAGGACATCATGAGTCAATGAGCAAGCTGCTGACGGCACAAGAGATCAGACCTTATCAGCCCAGCAGTAGCTCGCACCACTGTGGGCATCAGAACCTGCAGGTGGAGATCAGTGATGAAAACCGGGGCTACTGATGTTGTTGCTAGGGCTTGGTGGGGTTTTAATTCCTAGCCTGACAGATGCCAGGTAAGGGGGACCACACACTGGCAAGGGGAAAGCAAGAAAACATTATGGTTCAGAGAGCAGGTACCGAATCCCCTCGTCTGCAGGGCTCTTTGTGGTGGATTTGCAACGGTTCGGTTTAACCTACAAAAATTAGCTCCCCCTGCAATCAGGAAAGATTCTGTATGAGATGGTTTAGAGCAATTGAAATGGGGCCCAGGTCTTTGCCTGACCCATAGAGAGAGTCTGAATTTGTACCTACTGCATGAGGTTAAGTGCCAGCCACAGTTCTGGCAGGGGTCCTGGTATCCCAGTACATTAAAAATGCCAGATAGATGAATGCAAATAACACCACGCTTACAGCAAATGCTAAGGATGTACTATACAGTGCTGCTTCTCAGGGAATTGAAAAAACTACCCCTTGCTTTATTAAGGAAGACAAGAAAACTTTCCTTATTGTGTAGACGCAGAAGCAGAACTTGGAAACAGTGGTTAGTTGTTCATGCTGTATTACTGGATTTGGAAAGGGAAAGGAAATATTTCTCACTTGTGCCTAAAACGACACATCATGGATTCCATTGCAGCACTTGAGGGTTAAACCTTTTTATGAGCCACATTATCTTTCCTTATTTAGCTCCATGCTCCATTTCAGCACCACCAAAACCTGGACTGGTTTATGACCTCCCTCAAACAATGGAACTCCAGAGTGGTCAGGAACCACAGTATAATTGTAAATGAGCTAAGCTGGTTGGGAGGCTAATTGCTGCTAAATGACTTGATTGTCTCAGGCATACAGCAGGAAAGTCTCTCTGCTCCCATCTCACGTGTACAGTGCAGAACTGGGGTAATGTAGCAGGTGGCTGATTAAAAAAAAGTAAATGAACAGGCTGCTGGCCTGCCCAGTCAGTCAGATACCCATTTCCAGTCTGTGGGTCTAGGAGGCTTTCTGGAACTTTTGAACAGATTGGGTCTTCTCAGAGGGTTTGGGAAGTGCTTTCCTTCAGGAGGAGGACATGGTTGCCAGGTCCTCCCTCCAGCTTGGCAAGGGTCCCCAGCCTCTGTGTATATCCACAATATTTATGTTTTGCAGCCTTTATTTCCTGATACCCTGCCACTGCTGAGGAGCTTTAAGTGCAACTCCACGTGGAGTGTGAGGTACATGCAGGTCATTGCTGAATTGCCCTTTCTCATTAGCACCCACTCTTGCCAGCGGGGCTGAGGGAAAGCTGGGATTCTCCTGAGCTAGTCCCAGGCAGTAAAACCTATGCTAGGACCAATTTGATGAAATGAGCTTTCTGTTCCTCATTTTCTCAGCTGATGGGCAGAGCAGGGTAGTGCTGTCAGCTACAGGAGCAGATGCCTCCTGGGGAAGCAGAGAGACTTTCACTGGCCTGTGTAGCTACCTCTTTCTCTACAGGGAAATTACAAAAAGGGGCAGGAGTGAAGCCAGGCTCTGAGGTAGGATCACAGCTGGCGCGTGGTGCTGCTCAGGGAAAGTAAAAGCAAAGACTGGGGGATGTGTGTCACACCTGATGGTGTTACTAGCAGTGCTCATGGTGTGTGACCTTGCACCAAACTTCCCTGATGACTGCCAGTCCCCTCTAAGCATTTTGCCTTTCCAGAGGAGATATTTAGGAACAGCATCTGTCAAGAAGTAGGATGAGTCTGGGCCAGACTGTGTTTGGTATGTGTTTCTTGTTATGTGGGGAGACACAGATGCATTGCGTACAATTTCTGCTGATGCTGAGGGGCAAATATCAGACTGAACTGCCTTTCACATGGCAGGAAACGCAAGATGTGGGGCAACACCTGGTAAAATACTTCTTTTGCAAAGGACAATTCCATCACTCAGAACACCATGTTTTTTTTCTCCATGGCATTTTTGAGTGGCATGTGAGCACTGCAATTATGGTGGGCAATGTGACCATTGCTGAGAGCAAGCGTTAAAGTGATCAGGATTTTTAGCTGAATTTTGCCACAAAGGAAAAAAAAAAGTAATGTAAAAAGTAAGATAAATCTTTAGTCTTTATTAGGATAAATGGGCCAAAGCTTAGATTAAGCTCTGCTCCTGAAGCAGCATTGATTGTGGGTGGGAGTTGCAGAGCTCAGCAATAGGAATGCAACCGTGATGCCCTTGGTTAATGAACACATTCCTGCTGTCATCAGCCCAGGCGCTGCCTTTGTACTGCCCAGCTAATAAGAGAGAACAAAGTTGCTGTGAGTTTTTAGTATAGTTCCTACCTAATGTGTTGCTTCCATCTCAGTTTGGCTCAGGTATTTTTCCAGCCTAAGGAGAAAACTCTGGGGCTTTGAAGCCATTCCTGCTAGGGAAAAAGAAGCCATTAGCAGAGACTTGTGCAGGAGCTTGTACCACACAGGGTGGTGGAATTCTGCTCATTGTGCTGCTGCAAGATGTGGCAAGATAAATCTTTTTAATCACAGAGCCAGTGGAGAAGGTTACTTTCCTGCCTTAGATTTCCAGATGACCCAGGTGTAACAATGAAAAAAATAATCCCTTGAAAGGACTTGTAGTTGTTTCAGCATCAAGATTTAATACACTATGGGATGGAAATATATGGGAAGCATCTGTCAATGTGTCAGCATTTTAAAACGAGGAGAGCGAAAAAACCAAAAAACAACTAACAAAGAAACTCCCAAGTGGACAAAAGGGAATTTGTCTGAGAAAGACTATCCAGAAAGGATATTGCTTTGTTTTTGCTTGGATTTCTCAAGCTTTGTTGTCCCCTCATTCTATGTTACCTTCTCAGTGCTCCCAAGAGACTCTGCCTGAAATGTCACAGCTAATTTACACCAGGGAAATTTGGTGAGCCTTTGTAGGAAACCATGAAGCACCTCAGTGTGTTTCAGGTATTTTGATTCTTGCCCAGAGAAGTTGTGGATGTTTCATTCCTGGAAGTGTTCAAGGCCAGCTTGGATGGGGGTCTGAGGAATCTGGTCTAGTGGAAGGTGTCTCTGCACATGGCAGGGGAGTTGGAACTGGATCATTTTTAAAGTCCCTTCCAACTCAAACCATTCAATGATGCTGTGATTCTTCGATTATTTTCCTAGATGATGCAGCTCTCTGTGGAGACAAGCTGAGTTGGAGCAGCGTGTGGCAGTCCATGTCTGACATACCGTGCATCTCTGGGGAGTCCAGGTGCTTGCCAAAGCTGTCCCCCGTTTTCAGGGATCCATGCCCGTATAGTGGTGCCACAGTGTGATCACTGTGGAAGGAACTCAGAATCCAAATTGTGTAAAATGCTTCCAAATTAGTGTAGTTGGTGAATGCAGACTGCCTTTAGCAAAGAGCTGGTGAGGGGAAACTCTTCCTAACATGACCATCTCTCCCTCTCTCCTGTTCTGCAGCTTGGCTCTCTTGTGAAAGGCTTCCTTGAACAGGGTGATGATTTCCCATGAGAGTGAATACAAACCTTGTAAGAAGAAACAAAATCATCTGGAAATCAGCCAAGGAAATGAACTTGTATTTCTGTTCAGAAGTCACATGGTCTGGACATCGCCAGGTTTTCTTCTTGTTTTGTGTTTAGGCAGCAAAACTCCTCATTGTCAACAGAGAAATTGTGAGGCCTGCCTGATCTTCCTAGAGCTTTTTCAAGTCGATCTTTATTAGCACATATGTCTCAAAATTGATGGCCCATGCAGGGAGAGATCTTACTCATTCCAAGTGCGTGTGAGACGGGAGTAAGGAAGGATGTATGTGTGACACAGGCATTCACAGTGCCCAGGGAGCCACCTGTGGGATACCTGGGGATTCTCCATCTGCCCCACCCCACGGGCAGGGTACTTGGCTGAGGTGCAGCTCCTACACTGGTGTGCCTCAGCAGCTTGCAGGCTGAACCTGGCCGGTGTCTCACCCCGTTACTGCTCTGCCTGGGCCAAAACTCAGCTCACCTCGACTGCCACATCACTGTGCTCTGAGGTCACATTTGGCACGGCCCATGCCAGTGCTCTGTGCTGCATGAAAATGTTGGCACACCATTTGGCTACTTTGGAGGTGGAGGAACAGGTCCTGTCTCTGGGAGATGTAATCTGTTTGATTTATTTAGCAACTGAGGGTCTGCTTTTAATTTTTTTTATGGTGGGACCTTGTAATGAGTTTAGTGAGTTAAAATCAGATTGTCAAGGGTGGCTCTTCACTGCCAGCAAAACAGAAAAAAAATTCATCAAGAGTTTCTTGTCAACTGCTAGAAAATACTTTCCATCACCCCTAGGGAACTGTGCCTGCTGGAGACTGTGAGTGAGTTTGGAAGCAGCAGGCAGAGAAATCACTTATTTTATTAGCTATATTTTGCAGCCCAGTATGTTTGTACAGTAAATAATATTTTGCATAAAGTCACTGGCTGATGCTGTGCTTTTTATCATGGACTGCTATTTTTTATAGCTGCTCTTTTAAGTGTCAGCACTGAGCATTTGTTTGGATCATCATCTGTGCTTTACATTGCTATGTGTGGCAATATAACTGTTCCAAAGCTTTGTACTGTGACAGGGGTGTTACAGTTATTTGGGAGAGATGCAACCACACTTTGAACATTTTTCACTCTTTCCATGGCCACATTTACGGCGTTTGTAAAATTCTATGCGATTTTATGGGGTTTCTAAAATAATGTCACTTTATGGCAGTTGGGAAATGCTGTGATTTCAATGAAAAATGGACTACACTGGTTTCGGTGGGAGAATTTTCCAATGCCACCAAGGGATAAAAAAACCAGCCAAACTTTCTGAGCATAACAGAAAACTCTTTTGAGGACAGGAGCAATTAAAGTGTTACCTGCCTTTGGCATATAAGTGATTATTCTTCTTATGGTAAACCGTATTTGCTGTTTTGTATGATATATATGAGAAAAGAGTGCAGCCAGAAAACCTCTATAGTTAAGAATTTTAATAAAGCAGAACCTCAAGGAAATTATATATTTATAGTCACACCCATATGTGAAGGAGTAATCATGGTCAAAGGCTGACAAGTTCCGAACACTGATATTAGTAAAATTTAGTTCTGTGCAAAGGGCCAGAGAAGGGGCTTTGGGGCTTGTCTTGCTCAGTATCCTCCATGTTAATTTGTCCCTATTTACAGGATGTTAATGCTCCTGTTTGTCAGAATTAAACAGGAGTGTCATTAAATACTGCAGTAATTTTTATTCTGTGTAGCTGTGTAACCTTCAGTAACTGTGGACAACTGCCCCCACCTCCCCTCCCCTCCTTGCAGGCTGCACTCTTAGCCATAATTGAAGAAAAATCCAGAGAGGGGCTGGAGGTGAGGTTTGTTAGAGCTGCTAATTAGCTGATGCCATCACATCAGAATTACAATCCAATTCCTTGGAGGACTCCAGGGCCTCCTGTCTCCAGCTTGGAGACAGATGCCAAATTTACCCTCAGAAAACAGGGGCAGATGATTAGTGCTGACACCCTCCAGTTCTGTCACTGAACTGTCTGGCACAGGGTGGTTGGTTTAAGGGCCTTGGCTGGAATTAAAGTTTTCTGTCAAGGTTGCTTTTTTTCCATTTTATTAAAAAGATTTCCAGACTAATTCAACTGAATGTGAAATTTGATGAGGGAAATTTTCTTTCCAGAGCTTCTCATTTTGGGAGGAAGGGAAAAACAACAGCAGCTCTGCTGATGATAAAATTCAATTAGAGTTGAACTACTACTGATTGTTGTGATTTCATTTGTGTTTATCTTTTAATTAAGCTATCCTCATCTGATTTTTAATTTTTTAAAGAAGATTTTTTTCCCCTTCTTTCTTTACATGTGGTTCAGGAGCAGGTGTTCTGTGACTCTGAATGACTACACATAGTGTTGCATCCCTTATTTCCCATGTTGGATGGTGAAGACAGCCTTCTAAGAAGAGAAGAAGCAAAGGCTGTGGGGCCAGGAGAGCAAATATCAATGAGCCCAAGCAGGACCTACTGGTCTTCTGAGAGAAGCAGGACTGGGATTATTCTGATCACATCCTCTCCATGGAAAATGAAGGCACAAGATTAATTTTGTTCGTAGTAAACACTTACGCTAAGAACCAGTTATTTTATGACAGTGATAAAACATTTCCTGTGCTAGTACTGTGTGCTGCAACAGATCCTGCAAGAGCTGAGAAGAAGAGAAGGTTCTAATTTTCATAGCTCCTTCAGCACTATCATTTGTTGTAACATGAGTACAAATTTGACTTTATTATAACAGCTTGTCTGAGGTAGCTCAGCTAACCACAGAAAACATAAGATGCTACCACATGCTGTTGTTTTCATAAGGACAGCAGCTTTAATATTGGAGAGCAATAAATTACCTGGAATGATATAAATCCTGGAATGCTAAGCTAATGCTCGTCTGCATTTGAATAATTCCCTGTGCAACATCAACAGGCCTCTGGCTGCAGTTTTCTTTAGTGAGTATGTGTGTTAGAGGTGTTTTTTTCCAGCACACACCAATCTCTGGTTCTGCCGAAGTAGATGGACATCTTCCTGGGACTGAACCAGAGGGACTGAACCAGACTCCCACAGCCAGGCTCACCATCCTTCCTGGAGACATTCCTAGCCCCCAGTTACAGAGAGCTGAACAGCAGATTTTTACAATGTAAAGATCAGAAGGCAGTGTTTGCCCCACAGCACCCTACATATTTTGTGAGTGGTCATAGGAAATTATTTGTTTCATGTGTTTCACTGTTAGGCTTGAGGAGATTGCTCCACCAACCTGATCCTGGGACTGAGGGAGTGGGGCGTTCAGGAAGCAAGGGAAAAGGGTCCTGCTGGCTTTCATGAGAGGCTGGGCCACGTGCTGTTCATAGCAAGCCAAGAACTGAACTTGTGGGGGGAAGTTGTGCTGAGCCATCAGAATAAGCACTCCTACGGAGCATCGACTCCATAAGGGATGTAACTGCTATAATCTAAAGGACACAGAATAAACCTGTGCAAACCAATACTTTTCAAAGACTAATACTTTGGCCAGATGACAGTAGCTGGTGACAATGATGGCAAAGAGCAAAATTAACAGAAAAGGCCACCTCTGTGCCAGATTTCAAGCTCCTGCTCCAAGTGCTGTTTTCAAAAGGTGTACCAAAATTTTGTCACCCAGAGTTAAAAAGCGCAATTTCCCCAGCCTCAGGGACCGAATTGCCTAGATTTAAGACATCAGCCTGAGGCAGACAGATAACACAGAGAAATGTCAAAATTTGAAAGTTAAAATTTGTTGAAATTCCAAGTGTCAGAGAGCAGCCAGACTGCACTGCAGAGTGCTGTAAAATGCCATCAATAAAAGACTGCTAACACCTGTGATGCAGGCTCCGATTTAAGACCCCTTGGTGGGGACCTGCTTTTTCATAGCTATAAGAAAGATAATTTTGGGATTCATATGATAGACCCTGAACACCCGACACTATTTACTTCTGCTCCAGGAAAACAAAGGAAGAAGGCCCTTCTGAGTAGGTCCTTACACCAGCAAGGTTTTCGTGGCAGTGAGGAGGTGTTTACCCTGCCAGGTGCCCCTAAAAAGAGTGTGCACCTATTCCTGCTTGGGAAATAAAGCAAAAGTAGCAGGGGCATTACTCCTGTAATGTGTGTGGGAGACAAAAGAAAGGAGGCAGAGAAAAGCAAGGCTTCAGAGAGTGGAAGATTCGTGACAGACAAGGCTGGTATTGCTGAGAGCCCTAAAGTCTTCTGAACTTCAGCAGTCACAAGCAGAGGAAAGGTCATCCTAGAGTCAGAAACATGTTTCCTGTAGAGAAAGAAAGTGTTAAATTGGCTTTTCCTATTACTGAGGGACAGACAGAGTGGCTCTTTTCTGCTATGGGAAGCATTGGAAAGCATTAAAAGCTGGCAAGGCCCGGGGTCTGTAAGGCTGTAAATAGCAGCATCTATAGTTAAAAAATGATGAAGGATTCAGTGGATTTCTGTCCTGTAAGCTCAACATGAGCCATGTGACAAAGACGAGTAGTGCAATGGCAAAGAACGTGACTGGGAGAGTTTTGAAATGCAGAGAAACAGACAACTGCTACAGATTCCTGGCACGTGGCTGCTGGCTGGTACTCTTCAATTCTTAAACAGGCTGCAGATCATCCAGGTGGCCAACATGTACTGCTTCATATGATGGTTCCAGAAAGGGTCACAGCGCCAGTGCAAGCTACCCCACGAGGGGACATCCTCTCCTTGAAATGCCCATGACAATGCAATATATATCTAATAGCTGCTGGAATAATGAATCATTTGCTACTTTGAGACACAGATTTTTTTTTGTTGGTTTTTTTTTGTTTTTTTTACACTAATTGAACACAAAACCTGTGTGAGTTTCCTTTTAAAGCATTTAATCTAAACCCACCTTGGGACTTTGACACCAGGTTTATTTTTGATCAGACTCCAGAGTCCTTTCAGAAGCTCCAGCTCTGAAGAGCTGGAATGAAAGGCATTTTCCCTTCCCACCCTCTCCATTCTGCTGGGCTTCAGGAGGTCAGGAGGTGAGTTTTTGTTGTTAGCCACTTGAAAATAAAATCATTCTGTGCTGGTATCTTTGGATAGACACTGTAAATAATGGATTTCAGCAAAAGCAAGAATATGTTCTGGAAGTGGGGTAAAGCTGTCCCAGGAAGAGAGCAGGTTTGCATAAGGACACAAGCAGGGAGGAAGTGTCACGGGAGACCTTCTTGGAAGAGCCAAACTCTCCTGGTTGAATAAGAGCTGATCTGAATTAATTCACTGACTATTTTATTTTGAATTAAGCCCTTATTTACACCTAGTCTTTTGGGTTAATGTCCCTGAGATGCACAGACATTGTTTTGTTTGATGGTTCCTGAGCTAGTAGGGATAGCGTTTTCTCATACCAAAGCCAAACTAAACTACATAGGGGCAAAATGTGAGCAGAGCAAGAAAACAGAAGTAGGCCCTTGGGCAAGACCCATTGTCCAGGCTAAGGGCAGATGTGAGGGGACAGAGGAAGCACATTTTGCAATCACTTAGCAAAGTCAGGTCAGAGCACAGAGTGGGAAGAGGACGTAGAGCTTGGTCAAAAATCACGAAGAACCACATGTTTGGCTGCTTTAAATCACAGCTCTTTTTGACCCAAGGTCTAGTGTGCATCTGCATGGATTTGAAGAGCAGGCATCACCCTCTCTGCATGCTCTCTTTTTGACTGTGATCAAAACACATGGTAAACACAGGAGGAAAAAAAAAAAAAAAAAAAGAGAAACCTTTAAAAGTAAAGAACCCCCTCAAAACCCCAGCTCTCTTTTCTAGCTACCTCCACAAAACAACAGCAGCAACCATAAAAGAAAAGCTTTCTAGAGGCCCCTGGGTTTTCCTACTCTCTTTCTTTTACCAAAAAGTCAGTGTGCAAATGGAAATCAGGGCCATAAGCCAGGGGGAGAAATTGCTCAGGTCACAAGGGGTTTTAGGGAAGATTAAAGGTTGAAGCTGTCATCTGGAAAATGCAAGTGGAATGTCTTGGAGAGCTGTGAGACTGCAGGAGTCTCCCCCAGCAGGGCTGTAAACCCTGTCATTTGAGTCATTCGAAATCAGATGAGGAACGTTAGGGTGAAGCTATAACTACATTTCTATACTCATGTCTTGTATGATCAGCTTCCTTGGATGACTTCTCCCTCAAGCAACTCTTTGTCAGGTTTAAGATATGTTTGCCCAAAGCAATCCTATGTGTCTGAAAGACTGCAGAGCTGAGGATGTCCCAAGGACTGGTGTGTCCAACGTGGCATTACAGGGAAACATCAGAGTATAAAACAATGTAAAAGTAGCATCCTAAGCTTCTTACCTCCATATCCTGACCAAAGAAAATGGTCACATGTGATCATCCCAGAATCCTCCTCTGGGCTACAGAAATATTCACACAGGACAAGCTGGCCCAATGCAGGTGCTGGCCTGAATCCCTGGACTGTTGTGCAAAGAGTCATGCCCCCTTAGCTTTAGATGATTATGATGCCTGTATTCCAGATAATCAATGCATAAGGACAATTCCCATTCCAGAAACTGCACTAATGCGTGAACGGCACCTAATTCAGAAACCTTAGAGTGATCACTTTTTCTTCTTTAAAGTAAGCCCAAGGTCGTTAATTTGAGAGTGTGTGTGGCTAGAATGCAGTCATCTGAAGTTGCAAGAGGTGAACACCACAACTAATTTGTGTTGATTTTAATCAGGTAGGTGTTTAAGCTCTTTGCTGGAGCTGAAGTTTAGCCCTGTATCTGACCTGATTGTTCTTTAGATGACTGATAAAATGACAGGGATGAAGATGATTGACAGTTCAGAACCAAGTAGGTATGAGAAAAAGGTCATGTGGAAGACCTGTAAGAAAAACGATAAAGTATATACAGTGCAGACATTAGTGGAAGCAGGATTGGACCCTGAATGAGCAGGGGAGAGAAAAGCACTGTATGTTGGAAGAGGATGAGTATTATGTAAATAATAAGGATAGAGACATTTTGTTAATGGGCAGGCCGATTTAATTATTAGTGTACAATTAAACTCAACTGTGGGGTCACATCATCCTATTAGGCCTAGCAGATTAAACTCAGGCTGTCTCTTTTTGTTATTGTTTCTGGGGGAGTTTTGGAGCTTTCTTAATTTAGGTCACAAAATAAGAGGCTTCCTCATAAGCATTTTAATTAACAGCTGAAGAATTCCCTTGCCCCCAAAGACTCGCGGTACCAAATCCAGAGCTCAGGCTGTCATATTTCAGCTCAGATTGTGTTTGTGCCCCTTTATTCAACTCAAAAACACAGACAGCAAATCAACATCCCCCCACCCCCCACCTGACTACTTGGAAAAAAAAAAAGTATCTTGAAAGTTTGATTTTTGACCTAAACATGTTCTTTGCAACACCCCAATACATGAAGACCAGAATGTATGAGGGAAGTGACCCAAACCTGCAGAGAAAAGCACTTTTGGCTGGACCTTAGGCCTATGCACACTTCATCCCATGCATCTCTCCTGCCCCAAGCCAGCAGTGCAATAGGGTCATCCAATGGCTCATGGCTGAGTAAAATCCCAGTCCTTTTGCTTGGTGCACTGTCCTGCTGGGGAAAGGCTCTCAGTTGAAGGGTTGGGTTTCCACAAAGCGTGCTGCTCCTCAGGGAGACCAGGAGCTCCTTTCTGGTCCTTGGTGGCTCTTGCCCACATCCGCTGGGCTGCGGCAACTCCTGGCAGCACTCCTCCATCACGGTGACCTCGCACCACAGGCACCCATCGCCCCAGGCTTTGTTCGAGGAGAGGAATCGCACACCTCCATGGAGGACATGGGGAGAAAGGCATCCCCCAAAGCCCCCCACTGCTCCATGTCCTCCTCTATGAGGAGCTGGCACAGATACTGCTCCTTTCCAGCTTGTGGGGTAGCGGCAAGCCGTAAGGGGGGAGGACATTGAAGAGCAAGCATGGTTTTGGGAAGGGCAGCAGCTCCACGTGGTGGGGAGCGAAGGAGAGCGTGCTGGGCAGCCAGGCAGTTGTCAGCTGTCCTTGCAGTGGTGAGTAGTATCCCACAGCAGGAAAGGAAGCAGAGAGCTTTCTTGGCATCAAGCTAGGAGCCTTTCAAGAATAAAAGCGTAGTCTCAGGTGAATCAATATGGATTTCTAGTTAGATAAAATTTACAATCAACCTTATTTGTTTCCCTGGTGCTCAGTAATTAAGAAGGAAAGTTTAGAAAAACAGACTTCCTAAAACCCAGTGGTGTGTTGTCACCCAGGACACAAAGCCAAATACCCTTTTTTCTAGCCATGAAAAAAGGCCTGTCAGGGAAAGAGCCTGTGTGGCAGCCTAAATAATAACAGTGCTGGACTGCTAAGGCATAGGTCAAGGGCAAAACGTGCTGGTCAGCCTAACCAAGGCTGGCTGTTGTAAAGAGATACTGTCTGTAAAGGAACATGCCTGTGTGGCTCCAAATGTCTTATTTCTTCCTTTGCAAGAAATTTCTGATCATAAAGACATTTTGAATCAAAGTATGATTTTCAGAGAAGTGATTTAGAAGCAAAACGGGGAAGGACCACCCTACAAGAGACATCTCACAGCATATTTACAAAACAGGTTTAATTCTACGAAGAAATGTGTTACTATTAATCCCAGATTTGCTGGGATTTCTTGTCATCATATTGCCCATTTTGTCTTTTCCAGTGCTCTTTCTCTGTGATAGTCCCATGTGATTACTGATGAAGTGATCACTTGGTGAAGGACAGCTGTCTCTCCCTCAGTGGCTTTATACAAAGTGTCCAATACTCACTGCGATATCTGACTTGGGAGCAGGAATGAAATCGACTTCTGTCAGATGCTGAAGGCCACCAAAGTTGCCAAATTTTTCATGTTTCCTCCACTTTGCTCGCTGATTCTGGAACCAGATCTGGATAAAGGTAAGAAAGAAAAGGTATAGAAATTAACAGAATATGAAGGAGGAACTTCTCACAGCCAACTACTTTCCCCAATCTCTGAGCACTGGAAAACATTGACCTCCAGCTCAGCAGAACCAGGGGCTGAATTCAGAGTAAACCACTGGGTATGACAGAGCACTTTTCACACTTTGCATAGCATATGGGATCTCTGGACTACCATGACAGCCTGTTTTCTATTGTGGCTCACAAAAGAAATAAGATCACCCTGTTCAAGGAAAGACAGGGTGAAACCTGCAGGTTTTCCAGTGATCTCCGGGGAAAGCAGATCCTTTTGTGGTGAAAGCTGTGCAGTGGTCAGTGCAGACTTCTGTTTTCTCTAGAAGGTGTGACATTTCATGACAGAGCTCTTTCACCCTGTTTCCAAGTGAATACACTGAGAAAAGATCCAGCTAGGTGTTTTGCTGTGCTGCGATGAAAGTGTGTCACCAGTGGAGACGTATTAGCAGGGTTCTATCTATATTTAGCTGGTAGCATTTGGAAATTCACATAAGGGACCTAAGCAAAAGACCCGAGGGGATCACTCAGCAATCTGAGTATGTTGTCTGCCATCTCTTTTGCACTGGAAAACAGAAAACTAGTTTTCTCAGGGGAGCTCCTTTCATCTGTCAGCTGATTTGACCAGTCTGCCTTCTGGCAGGGGCATAAATGTATTTATTGTGCAGCTGCAGTTGTGCATCTTGATGTACTGCTGTGAAAAGTTGAAGCCCCTGTCAGTTGCAGTTTCTAGCTTGCTCAGGGACTTGCTGTTTGAAAGTAAGCAAGTGGTTCACAGGAACACAAAGAGTTAGTTATTGAGGCCAGGTGATACTGGATGTAAATACATACGTATTTTAAGCCAAATAATGAGCAGCTCAATTATTTCTTCATCTCTTGCCCAGGAAGTAATGGGAATGTCAGGAGCCCTTTGCTATATTGCTGATAGTTAGAAGTATCTGAGGTTACGGAAAGGACAGTTTTGTTTATCTGCGTTTGCATGTGTTTGGAAACTGCTTAATCCGTACGAACTTCTCCATCCCCTTTCTACCATGCAGGAGTTATATGGTGAAATAGCACCATTCAACACTCACAGAGTGATAGAGGGCAAAGGGGGCACTCAAGCCAACATTCAGTCTCTGAAGTGCTCCTAAAATCTGCACATGGGATAAAGTTCTCACTTCATGGACTTACCTTTTAAAAATAAAGGTGAAGATTTTAGCACTTCTCAGACCAAACTGCTCTTTTTTGCCCAACCAGCTCTCCAGCACCCTTACGTCTAAAATGATTTCTCAATGCCCACCATGAGTTCCTTTTATTGTGTTTTAAACCCGTTCCTCATGCTCTGTCTACCACAGACATCATACCTTTATCAACCAAATACATAGAATCGTAGAACCGCAGACTGGTCTTGGTTGGAAGGGATCTTTTAAAGAAGATCTAGTTCCAACCCCTCTGCTGTGGGCAGGGACATCTTTCATAGACCAGGTTATTCAAAGCCCCATTCAACCTGACTTTGAACACTTCCAGTGATGGGACACCCACAACTTCTCTGGGCAACCTGTTCCAGTGTCTTGCCAATCTCACCACAAGGAATTTCTTCCTTATACCCAAATTAAATCTACCTCCTTTCCGTTTAAAACTGTCACTAGTAATCTCACCATAAAAAGATGAGTTTGGCAGTGTCTATTTTCATAAACCAGTGTTGATAAGCATTAATATGTTACCTTTTCTTTAACTCTCCATTAACAGAGTATATAGTCCTTTTCACAGTTTTGCCAAAAATCAATGTTTGTCTGACAGGCCAGTCATTATCTGGTTGTCCTGTTTACTCTTTAAATACTGACACAACATTAGATTTCTTCAAGGCCCCTGGAATGGAATGTTTCTCATGCTCCAGAACTGATTAAATAGCAACACTGATGGCCCAAACTGCTTCTCAAGCAGCTTTATAAGAACCACTGGAAGTAAGTTACTTAGATGTGTAGATTCAAAAATATCTGTCTGTAGCAACTGCTATTCAACATTATCCTTATGGAAAGTGTTGCCACGTTATCCAACATATTTCCAAGCATAAAGCAGAAATTAGGACTGAACATCTTTGCCATTTATGCATTATCCTTGACAGTCCTACTTCTTCTATAAAGTTAACAGATCAATATAAATGATCACTTTGAGTTTTGTTTTTTAGTTCTTAATCGACGTCTATTGAGTTTTTGATCCTTAATTTTTCTGACCAAAGCTTTGGCCTCCACCCTCCTGCTTTGCTTATTCATTTTTTATAATTTCTTGTTTTTAATGTTTACTCATCCAGGATTCTTAATTTTTCCTATATAACACATGCAGTTATACAATTTCATCTACCCACTTAAGCTTTTTCCCAGCAATCACACCTTTTTTTCTTGTTTGGAGGACACAGGATTTTTCACAGTTATAACAGGTTTCATTTGGTGACCCAGTAGTTGTTCACTTACCTTTTCCCCAGTTAAATTATATTTCTGAGGTGATTTGACTTGCACAAAGCTTTTAGCTTTGTCATACCTATTATTTCAAAGTAGCGAGAGCACACACAAATTCTCTGCACGCTATTTGATTTATGTGTGACAAATGCAGTCAATCCAAATTTTAACTTGTAACTTGAACCTAAGTTACTGCTAATTTTTAGTTCTGTTGCTCATTTCCCTTTATCAGCCAGGATGAGGTCAAACACAGAATTTTCTGTGTTATGTCTGAATTGGGAATTTGCCATCTGCACTTCATACATGAGGGACTTTTTACTTTCATTTATGTCTCAGGTTGATGTTTCCCATAATAACGCATTTTTATTTTTCCCCATACAATTTATAAACAGATTTTTTTATACAGAAACATGTGCTGCTCTTTCATGAGATTCATTTTTCTGTGAGGAACACTGACTGGCAGCCCAGCTTGTGTTTTATGCCGCTGGAAATGCACTGGTATTTCTAATGGGCATACTGTGGCATTGCAGGTCTAATTCTCCCTGTCACCTAATGATGAAGCAATATTATCATTGCCATTAAATAGTCCCAGGCATGTCACAGTTAATAATTTGCTCTGTGTTGAACTTTGATTGTTAGAGAGGGATATATGCAAAGAAGTACAACAATGACTACAGCATTGAGGCCAGTGCAGAAAATGCCTCATCCAAAAATCATCACTACAGTGCCTGGTAGACAACAC
Source organism: Platysteira castanea (assembly GCA_013397175.1). Lineage (NCBI taxonomy): Eukaryota > Metazoa > Chordata > Aves > Passeriformes > Platysteira > Platysteira castanea. Next base: position 432,184 of record VYXC01012581.1, on the reverse strand, counting down.
CAAATGACAGAGTGGTATGTATATTTTAATGTAGCAGACTTCATATGCAGTAAGCATTCGGGGTCAATTTTCAGCTCAGTCAGCAACAGTATATTACAGCTGGGGGAAACTGGATTAGTTTTGGTGCACTGAAATTACAGCCAGGGCATTTATAGCCTGTGATATCAAAATACAGAATGCTAAGAAGCACTTCCCTTCTGGCAACTATTTTCACATTTTTTGAGACCCTGTGGAAGATGGATGTGGATGACAGTTTGTACTGGATGAATATTAGCCTATAAACAGTTGATAAACGATTAATAAATATTTTCATAAATGGCTGCTCTGTCACTACAGAGCCCAACAGGTTGCTCATAACCATCTGTAATTCCTATTCGCTGTACATTTAGTATGCTTAGAGCTCCTGTTAACCCTTTGATTAATTCCATTTGGTTAGTCACAGCTGGGTGACAAATACTTCTTTCCTTATTTGTAAAAGGTATTGCTGTATTGGCCTCATCTGTAGGGTAAGAGAGAGGTCACGTATGTCATTAGCATTGTCACCCAGGCATAAACTATTAAGAATGCACACCAAATAATGAATGAATTGCAGTGAACACAGCCTTTTGGAGACACACTGTACCTGAACTCTGGCTTCTGGGAGGTTTATCTTTGCTGCCAGTTGATTGCGAATATGGACATCCGGGTAGTGAGTCACTCGGAAAATTTTCTCCAGTTCCTGGAGCTGCTCAGCTGTGAACGTTGTCCGGATTCTTCGTTTCCCTTTCCTCTCAGCTGTGAAAAACAAGAATAAATGTATTATTTTTTACAAGAAAAGGATACAGGACCACAAGAAGATTCAGAGATGCAGCGATTTCTGTAAATTGCTCTGCAGTTGGGATGGCATCTACAACACCTTCTAGACATATACTTATCATAGGTGACTGGCTCCTAACCCAGCAGAGAATGTGAATGAACTCCTTTATCATTACATGAATGAGTCAAAAGTGTCCATTTGCACTGCTAATTCCATGGATCCACTGCACGTCAACCCCCTATGTATTTTAACCACACTAGCCCTGCAATGAGTTTGTCACCAAAGTCCTTCAGTGTTGGACCAGACATTGACCCCTGATTGACTGCTCTTCTCTTCCCATACCATTCCTACAGCAGCAGGGATAGCCAGCAGTTTAACTTTGCAGTTGTAAAGAAAAGGTATTTTTCTGACAGTAAGATTGTGGTGTGGGGACTTTCTAAACAAGCTTAACCTAAAGAACTTAAATGTAACCATAAGAACAAGGCCTTGAAGCCCATGGGGAAGTTTCAGGTGCTGTGAATTCCTAAGGAGACTCCTAGACTGCTCCATTGCTTCACCTGTTGTGGTGTGAGCACAAAGAGTACTTCCCTCAACACTCCTACAGTGTTTTGAAAATGCCTTCCTACACCATAGAATTTTATTTAGATCATGAACTGTGTATAGCACTTGGTCTAAGTTAGAATGAGGTCTTGGTTGCTCTGAAATTATGCTGAAGGTCTTGCAAGGAGGAGGAAAAAGCAGCTGCAGAATGTGGAGTTCAGCCTCGTCCCAAGGCTGGAGTCTTCCCTGATGCACAAATGGAGTATCTTCCAGCTGACATTGAATGGCCAGCACAAAAAGCCATGCCCAAGCATTGTGAGTCACAGGGATTTTCTACTGAGCTCGGAAAACTGCATCTGATAGGTGCATAAAAATTCTAATACTATTTTAGTGATTGTGATGAGCTTGCTACTCAGTGACCTGAAGTAATCGTCAATGAAACCATGTTGTTAGAGAAAATTGCTATTCTGAATGGCTGCTTTTGGTCTTCCATGGTCTGATGACAACTAACAATTCATACTATGTAACTAGAGGCATACTCTTTCTGATGGGAACAATTAACCAGACAAGGTTAGCCTGGCCCCTCAAGGAGACTTGGTACCTTTCCCCCCTTTTTGTTCAGCCATTAGCATCCTTTGGAGGGCTAAAACAGCAAAAAGGTAACAAAACACCTAGGCCAATATAAACTGGCTCTGTGCCAACCAGAAAATGACATTTTTCATCCTGTAATCGAAACCTCATTGTGACTCTGTTGACACAGAAAATAAGGATTAAAATATTCTGTTCATCAGCTTGGTAGGAAGGAGCCTGAGACACAATATTGCGAATATTTAATCTTTTCTAAATCTTTTGGGGACTTTGAAAGGAAACCAGTCATGCAAGAATAACTGAGGAGTGCCATTTATCATAAACACTGTCAATACTATCATGTCTCAGAAACAGCCTAATAAAGCTGATGTCCAACAGTTAAATCCGTATCATTAGACTTTCTACCAGCCTATCAAGGTACTACTCATTAAACTGCAGCACTAGCTTCAGACTCAAGAGAAAAATGTTATTTCCACTGAATCTTGCTGGCATGACTGGGGCAGAGATTTGAAATGAGAAATACTTGTGTGTGTTTATGCTGAACGTAGGAATGGGCACCTTCTCCTAAGAAGCCCTGATTACGTCTACTTGAACCTTCTCAAAAAGATGACTGTAAGAGGGGTTTATTGCTATATGCAAGAAAAGGGAAATATCAATGCTGGCAGTAGGAATCTCAGGACACTACATCCCCTGTAGATAAGATAGGGTTCCCAGTTCATAATGCTGTTTCTTGTTTGGGGGATTTTCACCTCACACTTACTATGGCTTTCTGTCCTGCTGGCACCTGAGAAATGTCCAGGACTGGAGAGCATGGCTTCAGAGAGAACAGGCACGTGAGTTTCTGGTGTCTCATACCAGGTTCTTAGATATGAAAATGACCCAGATAACTTCGTGATGAGCAAGAGAAACTCCCTATCAGTTCACTCTTAGTTGTTCACATCTTTCCTTCCAGAAAGGTGAACTGTTTTATCGACAAGACTCTTATGCAAGGGGACGGTCTGCACTGTGCTCAGAAGTGTCAGTCCTACTGAAACCAGACTTTTCAAAGCTGAAACTAATCAGACTGAACAAAATACAGTAACGTGAGGTCAGTTATGGGCCAGTAGAGACTGAAGGACAACCTTTGATTTCTACTAGATATGAATTTAAATTGCTAACAAAATAGACTCCTACGAACCAATCAAGGCTTTTGCCAGCAGGAAATCTAAAAAAGTGCATTTTTTTCTATAAGTAATCACTCATTCTATTTTAATTTTTTACACAAGTATCAAGAAATCCAAAAAATCTGTGACTCTGTGCTAACATTTTCTCTTGCAAGATGAAACTTTTTCTGACTGTAGCTTTGATAGTTCCCTTTGCCTTGGGACCTCAGCTTAGAGATCTCATAGCAAACAACAGCATTCAGAATTACAGTCTAATAAAGAATGTGGGTGGAAGATATAAGACTAAGAAGTGTTGAAAGTGTAACTTTGGCTTTTCAAACGTGGCTCCAGAGTCTCGGGGGAAATAAGACTGTGTCTGAGTTTCCTGAGCCATTTTTAATGTAAAAGCTGGGGATATTCAAGTGTGCTTTTATGCTCTGTGAAAGTCATTTGCAGGTTAGCTGACTGCTGAAACCAAGCCTGAAAATACGAGGCAGCCAAATATGTCGGCATTTTCAGATGCTTAGAGATACAGCTGTCTATACATTGCCTTACTGTTGACATTGGAAGGGCCAGATTCTCCATGCTGATAAAGCAATATAGCGCCTTTAAATTCAGTATCAGCCTGATTTGTCCTCTGAAGATCTGCTTTATTACTAGGTCAAACTTGGAGCAAGCTGGAACATATGAACTTTGTAGAAATAGAGATTCTTCTTGAAGGTGCACAGTGGAAGGATGAGATCAATGAGTACAAGTTGCAGCAAGGAAAATTCTGATTACACAATAGGTAAAAAATGTTTTCATCATGAGGGTAGTCTGATGTGGGCCAGGAGAGGCTGTGAAGGCTACTCCTTGCAGATACTCTGAATGTGACTGGACAAAAGCCTAAGCCACCTGATTTAAGCTTGCCCTGCTTAGCTTTGGGGTTGGACAAGATAAGTCTCCAGAGGCCTCTCACAACTTATTTTAGTATGTAATCTCTGCTCTCTAAATAACCACATGAAGTAAAGCCCCCCCATCATTCCTTCCTTAAAAAGTAAGGGAGCTTAAGGCATTAAGGCCTTAAACTAAGCACAGCTCAAAGCATCTGATTTGCAATTGCTTATATCCACAGTTTTACCTTAGCATATTGCAGCTTATTTCCACTGCCCAGTATAACACAGTTGTTAGAGGTATGACCAAATCAGTACTGACGACTACTGTTTGTAAAGGTTTGTTAACGTTTGCAGTTCGTTAAGTAAAACTGTACAGCTGCAGTAATGCCACACTCGGGGCAAATTTCTTCCTGACTACATTTTGTAGTAGGCAAACAGCCTATGGTACACCTTGCACTGCTGTTTCTCAGCTGCATATCTGAGCCAGCTAGAATAATGCCGCCTCAGGGAGATCTCTGCATCTGCATCCCCCATTTGCACTTACCCCTAGGTAAGTAGCAGCTAGGACTGTGTGAAGCCTAGCTGGGCCATACACTGGAGGGACAAGGAATGAAAAACACAGAAGAAGGGCTGGAAATCAGAACTAGCACATTATTTGCCTTGAAGTAGACAATCTAGGTAGATTCAAATTGGTGGGATCAGTTTATCTTGCTGCAATCTTCTTTGTCATTTCTGGACAGACACCCTGTCACAGTATGAGGCAGCCAGATCCAAAGATCCTGCTGCTTCTTGACAAGGAGAAAGCAGTTATATAAGCAGGCAAGTGGCTTTAGCTATATATCTTCAGAAATACATTTTTCTCTGTGTAACAAAGTTGACTATCATTTGTTTCTCAGAAAGAAACTCAGGTGTGTTGAAATAGAGCCTCATTATATCTGGTTAAGTTCTTTTTTCTCCTTTTTTGCCTTTTTCAGAGAAGTTCCTCTCTCTCTCTTCTTTGTAATTCAGATATGTGGGTGTCCCAGCCAGTTCCTTCTCGTGGCTTTTCTGAATGTTGTGTTCTTGTGGTGACATTCTGCTCCTAGCAGACAGCCCCATAGCAAAAACCTCCAGTTATTACAGAGTGCACATGGCATCACAACAAAACGTGCTTGTCTGTATACAAAGATGTGCCCATGGCTATCCCTCTCCTTGTTGAAGAGGTGGCTCATGGCTTTCAAAAGAGCTTGTGCTGCAATATTTAGGCATGAGTATTGCACTGTGGCTAATCTTTATTAAAGTGGTTTTTCAGCCTTTGTTAAGAAGGACTGGTATAGCCAGCGAGACTGATCCTAATTGGATAGGTAAAATGTGCTCCAGATAGAGCCTTCTGCTAGTGAAATGCAGCATTCAGCATCCAGCTGCTGCCTGTTCAGGCTTTGCCAAAGTTAATTCAGAGAAGCACAACTTGAACTTTTGAAGTCTCGACCTACTCCCTTCAGTCCAAAACTCCTTGATGTAGAGTTGCTTCCACCCTGGCGCTGAGTGCGGTGCCTAAGCACCTGACAGCAAAACTGAAATGCTTAGAGGTACAGACTTCAGGGGGTGTGAGCAGGAATGCTAAAAATAGAAGGCTAGAAACTTGTTTAAGCAGGCTGTACAGTGGTGGTCAGGGGAGTTTCTCAGTCTGCTTGTCAGAGGAGTTGGCAAGGAGTAGACGGTATGTGCGAAACCATTCATGCGGACAGTTTGTTGTGGAGGATCGTGCTCACCATCCACCTGAGCCCCTGGTGAATTTAACCTTTCCTGTCTGCCAGCAAAGTGATGACAGTGTTTACAAATGCTGCTGCCTGAAATGCTGGTGTGCATAATTCTGGCACAGCCAGTGGTCAGCAGAATATCTGAAGAAGGAAGCAAACCATCGGGTCTGTACCTAGGACAAAGAGCCTGCACCTTCATGAACTCCTTCAAGCCGTCGTGGATTTGGGGTAGATGCATGTCTAGGTTCCTCAGGCAGCTAAATCTCAATCTTGACACTTGATACATTCACTCCAGTGAACGTTTAGTCATAGTCAAACCTCACCTTAAAAGCAGTGCCCAAAAGCCTAAACCAATAATGGTTCTCACCAAAGAAAACAGGCTCCCCACAGTCTCTGGTCCAACACCCTTGTGAGAAACCAGCCATTTGCAACAGGGAGAAAGCTGAGCTTACTGCAGGTTGCACAGACAGCCTGCTTTCTTCTTCATTCCTGCTCTTTGTGGTTATTTGTACCTGCAAACATCTAGACACCAATCAGGAATGTTTATTTACATCCCTGCCTCTGCTGTTTCCTCTTCAAGTGTAAAGGGCTTGCTAATACAGTAGGTTAAAGACCTGCCCTCAATTTCAAAGAACAGTAATTAACAGTACTATATCCTGGGGATGTAATGAAAAGTTCTAGGACAATTGAGGAGAAGCCAATAAATACTCATTAAGACCTCTGAAATAAACTTACCATGATGTGCCATCAGCTTTACAAGTGGTCACATTACACAGATTTGACTAGCATGAACAAATTAACCTCTGGGTCCTGTGTAATGTACCCTTTGGAGCCAAAATTCCCAAGAAAGAAGGGGCTGCTTAAGGAAAGCATTGACTGTTAACATTTGCTTAAAATAAATAAAGCTCCAAACCCAAAACCCATGAAGAAACAATACAAAATGAATTTATGATAGTCCCCAGCTGCTGACAGCTTTGCATTACTCAGTGCTTACTTGTACCAGTGAGACTTCTATGTGAACAGAGTTTGAAGGGTGAGAGTAAAAGGATTCAGGTTTCGTGCCTTTCATTTAATATCCAGGGTGTCATGATAAACAGTCAGTCTTCAAAGAGGGAGAAGAAAAAAGAATCAGCCTTCAACAATACCTCAAGTAAACCCACCAAAACAAGGTCAGTGATCTGGGGCATTTCCAAGTATATGTAGATGAACACTACACTTTAGAGACACAGAGCTGCAGGGACCATTCACACAAATAAACAAAAGGCTGGTAAAACAGCTAATGGCAACCAAATTATATATATAGGCATTTATTTTTTCCCTTGCTTTTTCTTTTCATTTAAAATTGTTTCCTTTTGTTCTGCAGGACAATGGGATGCTTGTGCCCTTTCTCACAGTTCCATTGGCATATTCTGGGCAGCCGATATTTATCTGGGATTGTGATTACACAGTGCTTCATTGTCTCTTGGGCGTTTCAAAAATGAATTAAGATAAATCAGCATACTGGGGAAAAGACTGTTCTGTGAGAGATAAACCATGCTGTTTCACAGGGGTATATGGATTTGACCATACTGTCCACAAATGAACAGTGAATTTATGACTTCAGAGAAAATATAAACACTGAACTAAAGATGTCTCAACTGGCATTAGTACAGAGGGGACATGACTTATACTGGAATTCCTCCAGAACTGAGATTATCTCTATACTTTCTGTTGTCTTTATGATAATTACCACCGGAATTCATCAATATGCTTTGGGATCACAGATAGTATCATAACAATAAAACAATTAGATTAATAAAAAGATCCCTAAGCTCCCAGTCAGCAATGTGCAGAGGATTTCTGCTGTGGAAATATTTGGGTGATGTTGACTCATTAGGGCAGCTTCCTCTACAGTGAATAATGAAGACATGAGCTGCAGGAAACAACATGAACCCCTGAACCACCTGTGGATCACAGCCCAAACCCCTCAGGTTCTGGTGGAATTAGGAGCCAGCTCTGTTTATTGAAGCATGATCTATGCTGTCCTTGAATTATTGCCCAGAGAAGAAATCCGACAAGACTGGAAATCCACCAGTGTCTGAAGGTGATCCTTTCCAAGAATCCATGTTTTCTGAAAAGGTTCTGCTGATCTTTTCATGCAGAAGGCCACAGGTGAAAGCCCACAACATTCAGAATGAAGGCACCCAAATTCAAATATGGGCTTAGCAAAACTAAATGCCAGTGTCAGCATGTCTCTAGCATATGAAGGCTCTTCTTTTTTTTGCTTACAATGCAGCCTCTAAGTTCAAAGTGCAAGAGGCATTGCTTCCTGCAAGTGGTTTGTGATAAGGGCATAAATCTATTTAGCTTAAATGACACTGCATTTCTAAACCGCTTAGTGGCAGAAGCCATTTTGTGGGAGAAGAAAAATTTTAGGGAATTGTTACAGGGTTTCCTGGACATATGCTCCAAATTCATACTCAGAGTCACAGTCAGGGTGCTCTTGCTATCTCAGACCATCTGCCCATGAAAGTGGCTGCTGTCATAGCCTCCTCCTCACCTTTCTCCTCCTACACACAAAGCCCAGACCTCCTGCCTCCAAGCTGATTGTACAGCACGCCTGATTTCTTCTGTTCTGTGCTGTGACAACTAAACAGATGTGTGTGTCTAGACACAGCCCAGGGCCCTTCCTCACAAATTATGAAGGTGTTTTACATTGATAGAGGTGTGCTGAGAGAGAGAGGTGAAGGAATGCCCCACCAAGGGCTTCTGATGTCTTTCACATCAGAAGGGTCTCCTGCTGCTGAGGCTGGTGCTGCTCCTCTGAGTGCCTGTAGGCACTGTTGGTGTGGGTGTGAGGGAGGTCCTGGGGACACCTCCATGGGTACACCATGGGCATTTGGCACTGCCCAGCTGCCTTCCCAGAGGACCCATAACTGACCTGTAGCAGCCACGCCAAAAGCATGTCTGGAGCACCCCGGAGTCAACAGGTGGGTAAACACAAGTTAATTTGCTATCAGCTTGAGCTGTAAGGACCACAGACTGCTTCCAGGGATGCTGCAGTCTACCGTCCCCACAGGCGCTGCTGCTGACTTTGTCTGGGAAAGGTGATACCAGCCACAGCCAGAGGCAGGAGAAAAAGAGCCGCCAGCTCTTCTCCCATAATGTAAAGTGGAAGAAGGAGGCTGAAACAAGATACAGGGAAGTATTTTAAACCCAGGCCTCCAGCTCTCTGCTAGGAATGACACAGTGCATGAATGGGATCCGAAGCATCATTGTTTCCACACCACGGGGAAAATGTCAATCCAGTGCTTTAGGATCCTCCCTCCTTCTTCAGCCAGTTTCTATCAAAGGCTCGGCAACTGCAGGAACCAGTAGCCTAGAAAATGGCAGATCATTAAACCTCTGCTTGGCTTCAAAACCTCACTGCCACCAGGGAACAGAGGGATTTTGTTTAACACGCCTTTAAAATACACGTTGCCATTGAACGGGGCTGCTCATCTTGGCTCAGTTTTGTGCAGATAATTACATGCTTCCTCCCTTTACCGATGAGGCTGGTACCCACCACAGAGCTGGTCAATGAGGCTAAGTGCCAAGTCAGGACAGCCACCTCCCAGCTAGGGTGTGATCCTCCTGGCTGGGGACTCCCTCACATGTGAATATTCTACTTTTATACTCAGAGGCAACTCCTCAGAGTGCCAGATACGTACAGCCCTGGCTCTTCTGTGAGGAGGCAACATGATTTAGCCCTGCTGTCATGAGCTGTGTGCAGCTTACAGGGCAGAGGAAAGCTAAAATTTCCAGTTCTCTTATAAGGCTTCTCCCTCCATCAAGACTGATGGCTGTCTTGTGCAGGAGGAGGAGGTGACAGCAGCTTGCCACAAGACTCATGTATACCATAGCAGCGGTGGCCGAAACAAGGCTCCTCTTTCAAATGTATTTCACAGAAAGAGTTGTTTCTTCCGCCAGCTTGCAGAGCATGGAGCACGGATGATGTGTGGGTCTCAGGAAAGCCAGCTGAGTAACCCTGCATCTGCCATCTTCAGTGGACTTAAATGAAACATCTTATTTTCCTAGAGTAAATAATAACAAACTATGCAAAAAACACCTTCCTGCTGCTGTTGAAAACCTGTTTTCTGGAGGTTAGTATGAATGTCTGCATTTGCTTTTCCTCAAACTCAAAGAACTTAGAGGAATTTTTGTCACATGCTGCTAATTACTTGCCATTTGCTTGTTAGGAACTTGTCTTGTTCAGGTACCATGTATCCTGCTTAGCCTAAAGTCTCTGTACAACATATTGGAAAAGGATATTTGTACTGTCCTGTGCTTTGGCTAAGAGACAGACCGCTGTTTACCAGTGCTCATAGCTAATTAAATTAGCAAATCCACCAGCATGGTCAGGCTTGAAATGTGCCTGACACATCCCAGCGGATCTGCTGCATGTTGATGGTTTGCCTGTGAGCGTGCTGATGACCTCTTCATCACCTGTACAGTGGGTCCAAGGTGTACAGAACGCGTTGAGCTGACTCGGCTTATTCACCAGCCTCTCTCCCCACGTTGTGCAATGCACATTTTCCAGGAAACGGGCGTTGCACAACCCTAGCAGTGAGGCTCAGAACGTGGTCACTCCTCACACCCCAAGCAGGAGGGCAATAAACACCCAAAGCAGTCCCTGCCACTCACACTGGCAGAGTTGGTAGGATTAAGCCGTAACTTTAGCTCAAACAGTGGCTCTTCAGTCTTTTGATGGCAAGAATGAAGAACCATCTCTGTGACTCATCCAGGAGCTATGACCATCTACTGTGACTCAGCCTATGGAAACAGCCGTGATGTCTGCTGCCCGGTCTTGCCATGTACACAACTGTAAGATAACAGCTGTGTTCTGGGGCACTGAAGGGGAAAGTCTGGGTATAGAGGCACTCACCATGAAGTGGATGGTCCAGTGGTAAACCACATAGCTGATCTTCCTCTTCCTTATGTTTTCTTTTGCCTTCCAGATGTTCACGTGCCATGTCCTCACCCAGGAGGGACACTGGGCTGGCAGTAGGTCTTCTGCAGTGAGTTGCCTGCACCCTCCTTGCTCTGACCATGGGTGTAGCACACGTGGTGGGAAGAAGCATTTTGGCTGAAGGTAAGTCACAGTCGGACTGACTCCTGTTGCTGGAATCTGTGAAGGACACAGTACAAAAGACAGCTTTGAATAAAGCAACGACTTTTCAGTGCACCTTCCAGCTGGTGTGAAAGAAGTGGTCTGGATACTGTACATTCAAACTTGATCATATTTTAAATGGCCCTAATCCTTCTGTGCTGTACTTCAATGCCAAGATTACCCCATGCTGCAGACACAGGATCTCGATGAATTTGACCCCCAAATCTTGCCTGTTCTCTGCTTCCTTCCACCTTAAAACTTTCAATGGTCCTTATGAGAGATTTTTTTAAAAGGGCTGTAGAAATAAGGAGACATAACCAAAAGATCGAGAAATCTCAGCTTCCCCATCAGTATCCAAATTAGTGGCTGCCTTTTTTGAAGAACTTGGAAGCAGAGTAGATATCGAGCTGCTCTGAAAATCTGTCAGCAAGATTGCCATGGAATCTTCTGGATGCCAAATGCTTTTAAAATCTGGTCCTTTCTTAAGTGTCCCTGTAGGTACATCTAGCCTATAGGAAAATGGGCCAATGAATAGGCTAAAGGTCAGTGTCTTCCCCAATTCAAGTCCATCTGTCCTTTCTTCTCCATCTGGGCTGCCTGCTGCTCTGATTTAGGCACTGGACAATTCTAAAGGCAGGCTTTGCCCAGGCTGTCAACATTTCCCATCTGCCTTTGTGACAGGTGATGCTGGTGATATTTAGGAAGGTACTGACAGCCAACTCATCTTGGTGAAATCACCTGCACGCTCTTGTTGACAGGACAAACAGGAGAAGCATGTGTTGGCCTCTTTTCATGAAGTGCAGCTTAGATTTGAGCATGGACATTATAAGCAATCTCTAAGGTAACCTCAGCAGCAAGCAGTGATGACACGTGCTAGGACACCCGACCCCAAGTGCTGAGGAAACTGGCCCCAGAAGCCACAATCTTTCTTCAGCCATGGTGTTGCCTTATTACTAACACCATTACCTCAGTGTGCAGCAGGGGAACTGCAAAGATCTTCCAGATGAGTTCTCTTCCCTCGTGAATGCAGTATGAGTTCTTACTCCTGCTTATAAATGTAAGCAGACCTTGCAAAACCATACACGGAAATACAGCATGCTGGGAAGCCTTGAGGTTTAAGGCAGCGGGCTGTCTTTGGCTGTTAGCATCGCAGGAGAGTTACACTGAATACCCTGCTCTCCACCTCCCTTCTCCACATTAAAGCCTTGCCATAAACCCTGATGCTGAATGTTTGATGTGCTGCCTTTGGTAGCTGCAATCAAGGCTCAGTTGACTCTTCAGAGACAGACATCTGTGTCTGTGCGGCTTTAATGGCAAACCTAGAATTTGCTCTACTTCTCCTCCCTGCCTGGATTTCTCTGCTTGGAAAGCCAGAGTAAGAGGCAACACATGAACATAATGCACCCATTGGGGAATTTAGGTTTTGTGGTTTGCATGACACGGGAGCAAATATGGCAGTACAGGTTTGTCTGCTCTTACTGCCAAAGAACATTGTGATCCTAAAGTAACAATGGACTGCACTCCTGAGCAGTCTCTCACATCTAGGCTCTGGGGTCTGCTGCAACTGTGGCTGGTCCCCTTTCCCCTCTCATATCGAAATGGCAGCAGGTGTGAACCACTAGGCTGTACTGGAAGAAACTCCATTTTTTAATATACATTTTACCTATATATATATATGTGTGTGTTGTCACATCCGGCATTGGCAACACATCTAACTTTTAGACTTGTTAGAGATTTATTTTCTCCAACAAACAAGTTCTATTTGAAAGCAGCTTTGGAGCAATGATAATTGTAACACCTGGAGACAAAATACCCAATTCTGATTCTGCCCGAAGAGCCCACACAATAGGGATTTTATAGAGGGTTGACACTTACATCAAGAAAAAAAAAATATAAGAGCTCCAAAAATTAGCCAAAGCCTCATTTCAATAACGGACAATTGTTTAAATGTTACCTATTTAAATTATCACCATTCTTTGAGTAACCTTCTAAACAGAATTACATGTGTCCAGTCATGTGGGCCTTAAAAACCTGGCCCACCTCTGCATTTGAGGCACGTTGTGCAAAATGGGACCAATTTAATTCTTTTAGTATCAACTAACTTTGAGTTTTCTGGTGAGAAAACAGGTGAGGTTTTGAACAATATTTGTGGGATAAAGGAGAAAGATAGACTTGGGAATTGTCACTATCATGAAGCAGGGATAATATAATAGACGATCAGAGGACATCAGTACTGGCATAGGTTCTTAGCCCAGGATTTCTATCTCGGCTCCCATCCCTAAATTAAGGACTAGTTGCACTCTTTTGCTAGATGTGATGCTGTGAAAATTAGTATGTTACAGAAGTGATGATGCTTATATCCTATAGTAATGAAAAATGTAAGGGTACCTGAGCGAAGTGCTCTTATGGGGAGTGATTAAAGCTTTCTAAGAATGACATTAGTATTTTCTAAATTATAGAAGACTTTTCACATCTTCATCCTTTATATACAACTTTCATCCCCAAAATTTTTCGCTGAGATGTTCACATACCCCAGTGATGAGCACAATTTATGTATGAGCACAGATAGAGTAATCACAGACTGAAGTAGAAAGAACAGGGAGGAAATGGAAGACAGTCCCAGGCAGATGGGAAAATGCCAAAGTCTCAGTGAACTGGGGAAAAGGAGTGGGAGGATCTGTTGTTTGAGATCAAAGAAGTATAAACCTTAAAGAGAGGCTGAATTAATCAAGGAATTTTTCTGGAGGATAAGATTGAAGGTAGATGATATTGAGTTTACAGCACATAGCTCAGAGTTAGGAGCCCTCATCCTGTTTGCATTGCAACCTTCTCTGGTGTTTGTTGCTCTGATCAAGTAAAGAGACTGTCTGAAGTGGCTGCTCTTTAGGCCAGCTCGATTTTTTTTGGTACACATTCATGTGACTCCAGCAGGGAGCTCTGAAAAATACCTCTGAACTGGTATGGGGCAAAGCTTCCTCCAGGGAATGTAGTTTTCTTTTTCTTCCCCCCCCCTCCCCCCCCCGAAGGCAATGACATTTCAGCCTAGCAGAACATGAGATATGTGTTACTGTTATGCACAGAAATTACTTTGACTTGTGGCTCAAAATGGTCTTTATGTCTTGACTTTCAGTTGCATAGGAAAGGATGGACAATTTCAGACAAGATAGCAGGGTTTCACTTTGAAAGCAGAAGATTATTTCAGATGACCTAAGTTCCATTTAAGCCTTGTTGTGTAATCACTGGAGAGAGGCAGACCTTGTGGAGGCACAAGGTTTATGATTTTAGGGTCTTACTAAGGCTGTGAACAGGGAAGAGTCTATCACTGACAAATGAAAGCATCTTTGTACTGTGCTGTTTTTCTCTTTCTTCTACATGGTTTTCGTTCTTTCCTTTTTTTGTTTTGCTTTCCAGGTGTATTGTTTTTCCTTGTACTAGGTGGAGTGAATTGGTCTTATTGGCCAGATGGTATCTGTTCAGTTAGATTCCTTCAGTTTGCTTCCTCTTTAGTGATAAAGCTGGGTGGAGTGTTGCTAAAGGTGAACAATCACCATATTGACATTTGTGTGTGAAGTGGTGGTTGTATTCCTATTAATTTGCATATCCTTAACATGATGAACACAACACAGGCAGAATGACGAAGTTACCGTATCTGTTACTGCTTTCACTATAAATTTCCCAGATGTAACACTCTCATCCCAAGCTCTCCCTGACTTGATAAAGCATCTGCTGTTGGTGAAACCTCACTGGCAGAAACCAAGGGAGTCATGAACAATTGCTTCAGATGTAATTTCAAGTACACTGAAATCAGGTTCCTGGGAATTTCAGAATATTTCTTTTTCTGAAATAGGCCTGATATGCTTCTGTGTTTTAAATGAAAGAGCTGGCGCAAGGGAGGAGATCAGCACTCATTGGGTGTTTAATTGTGTCCCTTGCAAAGGCCATGGTTACCCTTTCTAGGCATTGTGACAAAAGGATGAGAGGAAAAGCACAGACTGAATAATAAAATGTCTCCTTGTTCATTGTTTGTTTTTTAATTTGGTAAGAGTCTTTCAAAGATTTCAGCAGGCTTCAACAACTGCAACTCCAGGTCCTCTAGCAGTTGTGTTTGTGCAGTGAACTCCCCCACAACTAACACTGCAACTGGGAAGCCAAATGCTTCAGAGAAGACTGCACACTCCTTATTCCAAGTGCCACTGGAATTACACTCACAAAAACATGTGAACTTAGGAGCCAGGCCCAGAGATCTTCCCATACATGATCAAGTCCCGCCCCAGGTTTCTGTGAGAGTCTTGCACTGTACATCGCAACATCCTTTTTGTCAGAGACTCAGAATAATTTGTTAGAAGCGACTTCTAGAAGTCATCTGGTCCAGCACTCGTGGGTTTTCTTGGGAATCTTGGTTTGTGCCCCTCATTTAGAATCACAGGTTGGAAAAGACCTTTAAAATCAATGAGTCAAAACTTTAGACGACCAAGTCCAACCATTTCTGACATTCTGCACCTTCTGCTCCCCTGGTCCTACCCATCTCCTCAGCTCATAATGGCTGGATTTAGACTCCAGGGCAAGTGTGCTCTTGGTACTGAGACTGTCTACATCAGATGATAATTTTTGGCCTCCGTATTTAACTTATGGTAGCCATGAGTAGGTATGCGGTCATACAGATCTTCCTGTCTCTCATATGAATCATGGCTTTGCTCGGATACATATCCTATGGGATTGTGGGGAATGTCCTTAAAATCCATAGTAAGATATAACTAAGCCCTGAGCTGTAGTACTTCCTCCTTTGCTGCTGCTGAACTGTTACGAGAAAGCAACTGGATTTGCATCCCATTCTGGAATTTCCAGTAAGTTCCCTAGCTCATTTCAGGTCCCTGACCTTGGCCAGCACTGAGCCATACTAGATGTGGCTGGCTATTTGCACAACTTTTTAATGCCAGTGTTACATGGCATGAAGCCGAACCACTTAGATGAAATACAGCAATTATCCCAAGATGTACAGCACAGGGTACTGCACTTCTGAAATAAATAGAACTTATCAAAAAACCCCACAGTTCTGCTCAAAAAGCAAAGGGTAATAAACTCAGGTATCACATTCTTAGGTAAGAAACAAGTAGTGAAAAAGTTTTGTTTTCATTCTTTTTTTTTAAGCATCCTTGATCAGTTGCAAAAACGAAGTACAACATTCTGGAAGATTTCTACAGCTTTCCTGTTTTCCCACTTCCAGTAACACTTAAGTGGATCTTCGAGTATATATACTCTTTTCATTAGGTAATATTTTACATTGCCTTAAGTTTATTAATCCAGCCTTGCTTTCTGGCAGGGGGGGAGAAGAGTCACTATATTCTCTTGCTACAGCTGCAGTCTCTCTCTGTCTAGGTGGTGAAGCAAAGCCAAAGGCAAGGCCTGGTGGTCCTGCCTGCATTGCTTTCAAGATGAAAAACTGACGGTATGCTCAGATGGAGCAACTTGGGGTGAGGCTGCACTGGCAGTGCAGTCCCAGGAACCCACCATGCCCTGCCTGCAGATTTGTCAGACTCTTGTGCTTGCCGTGGCCAAGACACACTTAGCCAAGACACACAGTGAAACTGGCTGATTGTGAAAAAGACTTAATATAAAAAGGCCCTGTCTCTGTTCCCAGAGAAGAGTCTCAGGTTGTTAAAATGCCCATGTTATGAACAAGCACTGAATGCATTTTCAGTGGTGTTATTTGTCTCACTTTGGATCCAGTGGAACAAAGTGACTGCCATGGGCCTTCAGGAAAGGACTTTCAGCTCACAAAACAACACTGCCAGAGCTCACAGAAGCATTTCTCCCCCTTCACAACCTGGCACCTTTGCTCCTTCAGCACATGGGCCCCACTGCACTTGCACCAGCATCAGCCATGTCCTTGTCCACCCCTGCAAACTACCCAGCTCTTGCTTCTTTCAGGACTGGTTGTCCAGTTCCAGTTTGCAAAAGCAGCTTAAGGAAACCTTCAAATGCTGCAGTCCTCCAACAGTACCAGTGGTGAAACAGGCAAGCAATACTTGCCAAAGCCTTCAGCAACCTTGTTCTATCTTCAAAACAGCTTCTTCTTTGAGCAGGAAGCTGTACCTCCAGATGAGCTTGAGAGGTCCCCCCAAACCTCAGTTATCTTATGGTTCTGGGAAAAATCAGCAGAATGCTCTCTCCCTCATACACAGATTTCCACGGAAAGCTGCAGTTGCTGGCAGAAAGGCAGCAGTGGTATATTCAGCCCCAGTGCTGTGAGATGAGTGGTGGGCTGACTGTCACATGGTCAAGTGACTGAGACAAATTATCCTGTATCAGAGATGAATAAAAAACAGTCCAAATCTTGTGGAAAGCATGATTAAGAGGCAATGTTAGGGGGCTGGAGTCCAACCCCAGTAACTAATGTTACACTAATGAGTAGTTTCCCCCACCATTTAGGTCTTGTTTGCTTTCCAGTCCAGGCTGGTATCCAGTTTGGACATAAAAAGAGATGAAACTATACAAATAGGCAGTGGTTTCTTGGACTGCCAGGTTTTTGGAAAAAGACTCTCTCCCTTACTGATGGGTGGTTCATCCAGTGTCCTGGGAAACGGGGTCCTGACCCCTGAAAGGATCTTTCTATATTACAAAAAATAAAGTGTGGCATTAAGCTTTGTTGAAAGCAGATGAGTGAGAGGTGAGTGAAAATCTTCTGTCAAAATTACAGGTCATTTTTTGTTTAAGTGGATCAGCTTATATACATAAAACCTCTCTTTTTCATGGAAGATGCAGATTGAAAAAGAAAAAGAAATACTAAATCCAGAAAAAGCTGGACATTGTTCTTTGTTTAATGGAAGAAGGAGACAATTTCTGTGAGGGTAAAGGTTCACTCAAGGCCAGAGTAACTAAACTGTGAAAACTGAAGTCAAAAAGTCTAATGCACTGGCTGGTTTGCTAAGATCAAAGTCATGCAAGTTTTCTATTAGATGTTTTTATTTAGTTCATGAAGGAACCTAGTGCCCATTATGATAAGAAGAAATGATTAAACATATGTGCTTTCTATTTTCTTATTCCAGCGATTGAGTTCTAACACTCCTGTAGCTACCATTACCCTGACAGAACATTTCTCCTGCTTGAGGGTGAGCGGTCAAATTTATCAGAAAGGGGTGATGATATGAGATTTGGCTGTAATTCCAGACAACAGTCAACCCTCGATATAAGTGAAACTCCAAAGATTTCGTTAGAGTTGCAGTAGTCTTAGGCTCGCTTCCTGCGTCTCAATACCTGTCCTTCTTATGACAGGCATTTATTTCTCTTTTTCCCCCCAACCAGATAACAAGAGTATTGTTTTTTAAAGGGAAAGATGCTGTATTTTTTTACAATAAGCACTCCTCACTGAAGACAGCTACCTGAAATAACTTTTCACGTTGCATACTCATCTCTCCAAGGAAATTGGGGCTTTACAATGTACAAAACCCCAGAGTCCAGTCTACTGCAAAGTTGAAAGCAAATTATTTTTAAAATATTATTTCTGTATATATAATGAATAACTTGTACCTGATAAGGGAAATCCCAGATTCCTACAGAAGTTAAAGAATAAAAATTCTACATAATTAAACCTGACAGCTTTAGGGATCAAAAAGAAAGGAGCATTTTCATTAAGTGTTATAACTGGTACTTACCAAAGGCCACTGGTGACCCTGCTTTTAGGGACGGAGGTCTCTCAGCGCAGCTACTTCTGTTCCTGGCTTCACTGTTCAGGGCAGTGCTGGCAGAAGGTTTCTTTAAGATTTCCTCAATGGAAAAGGACAGGCTGGGCTTCCTCTGTCCAGCACACTCCCGGGGGTCCATTGTATTCCTGCCGAGGTGGCCGTGGGTCACAGCGTGGCGTGGTGCTGCCCCGGGTCTCGGTGCACCCCGAGGCACATGCGGCTGGGATGGTGCGTGCCTCTCCCCACCCATGCCCGGGTGACCCGCGGCAGCGCTGGGAGGAGAAACAAAGGCGACCCGCAACTCCGCACACGCCTGCTCCTGGCCGCTGCTCACCTCGGGACCAAGACCTGCACTCCCTGGGTCTGGGGAGAACAGTGCTGGAAGTGGGGTTTGGAAGCCTTACCAACCCCACCCACTGCCGATCATTCCCCCTGCCTTTTGGATTGACAGAGCTCTGAACAGTTGTACGGCCATTTCACGAGAAGGTGTGCTCCTTGCAGACCCAAGAGAAAAATGCCCTGGGAAGGGTTGCCTCTTGTTGGTAAATCCTGTTTGTGGGGCAGTTATCTTCCTCTTCTGCTTTCAGGCTGAAGCTGGCAAAAAGCCCACTGGATTTGTACCATTATGGGGTTAAGAAAATAATTGGCAGGACAAATACCTGTCCCTCGGGCCACTTACTAGCAAGAGAGACAACCTGTAAACTCTTGCATACAGGGAGGTGTCACATATGAAAAGCCTCCTCACCAGCAGTTCCCAGTATCTAGGGTCCTTCAGCCATCCCTCTCAGCCATCAGCTTTGGTTCAGATTCTCTTTTCATCTATTGTGAAAAGCCTTTGAACTTTCCAAGCAGGTGCTTTGCAACATCATCCCATCTTATCAGTCACAAGAGAAAAAGAGATGGCCCTTGCAACACATGTAGGAATAGGAATTAGTGCCATCTACCCCCTCACCTATACTTCTAAAGAGAAAACATTATTTTCTTTCCATCCTGAGCTATGAGGCAAGCTAGCTTGATAATCATTCCACCAGTTGCTTACGCCTCCCAATTAGGCATCCAGCACAGCAGGAGATTTTCTGGTTAATAAGGGTGAATACCTGTGATTGCTCTCCTGAGCCACTTCTATCTTCCTGTTAATTTTTATTTTGGGAAGAATGTGGTTAGATACACTCCTGTTCC
Organism: Platysteira castanea; assembly: GCA_013397175.1. NCBI lineage: Eukaryota > Metazoa > Chordata > Aves > Passeriformes > Platysteira > Platysteira castanea. Next base: position 412,515 of record VYXC01012581.1, on the reverse strand, counting down.
TTCCCTCTCCCTCCCCCCAGGGGCGTTTCTTGCCTTCTTCTGGGATTGCCCCTCACCTTTTAAATTGCTATGGTTTTTTCTCCCTCTCCTGTTGGTTCTTCTCTGTGCCTTCCTTATCAGGCTCTTATAATTGTATTGGCAGTCCCTGCCTTATTTGTCCAGTGAACTGACAATTCTTGAGCTGATATCCCATCATATGACCTTTTCATGGAGTGGAAACCAAAATTACTGTGTAACCAGGGGGCAATAAACCACACCTGATAAGATGAAAGGCTTTCGGCTTTTTCCAGATTCTAGATACTGGAAAAACAGTGGGGGAGATGGGGAAAAGAACAATGGAAGAGGTTCAAAATGGTGCAGCCAGTCGTGATGAAGAATATTTAATTATCTGATTTTATTAATCAAACTTCTCCCCAGGTGACAGGATAGACCAGTGAGCGTCTTTCACTCTGAGGACACAGGTGGGGTAGAGTGGGAAGAGTTTTCCTTTGTTCCCCTTGCATCCCTCTGCCGTTTCTATAAAGGAGGATCTTGTGCCTTCCTGGTTGTGTGATGGGGTGGCAGCTGTTGTGCAGAAGGTCTTGTGGCCCTCTCCACTGAGCAGGGAACATCTTTCCTGTTCCAGTCCCTGTGCTGGGGGAATGCTGCTCTAGCCAAGCTTTGTCTCTCCAGCTTTGCTGCCAGAGTCTGTAATCCCATCTGGGCACACAAATAGGGACGTGTCCCCTTCTTTGCTTAGGCAGAGTGAGAGAGTGGGTAATTTATGGGCTGAGAACAGGTGAGCACACTGTCTGTATGCAGAGAGAAGGGAAAGAAAGGTGCTCTGAATCTATACCCTGGATTAAAACTGCCTGTTTAGTAACAGGGTTTCCCTTTTTTCCTTGTGATTCCTGATTCAAAACCCATGAAAAAGCACAAGGAGAAACCTAGTACATTCTTTTACAGGCACTCTACTTTCCCTACTCCGTTTGCCCCAGGCACTAAAAAGGGAGCCACTCTTCTTGCTTTCTGGCTTCCTATGGAGCAATGGCTTCAAATCTTACTCACTTCCCAGATGTCTCAAGTTGAGAGTCCTTGACCCAGCCGTCACTGTATTAATTTAATATATATTCCAGTGTCTGAACTCTCTGATGTTTACTGTGCTACCTTCTACCTGAAAGTTTCAGGCACAGGAAAAACAGATCTAGGGACATCTGTTTCTAAGCCTCCCCTGCTGTCCATTTTTCCAAAGGATCTATATAGGCAGGAGTGAAGCCTATGGATTTGTCTCCTTCAATTATTAAATGGAGCAAGGCCACATTTTCCTTTGCAATGGAAAACTTTAGCTTTGGTTTTTTATTAAAACCTAGGTGTTCAAGGGGCTAATTCTTGCTGCAGGGGAAGGAGGAAGAGGAAGAGGAGGATTTCACAGGAAAGTCTGATAGGTCCCAGTACTCCTCATGAGAGGACCCATATATTTGGGTAAAACAGCTGAGTAAATTAGCCTAGAGACTCTCAGGGCAAAAAATACTCCTCCTATCCCTCTTCCTTGCCCCAGCTCCATTTTTGCTGAGTTAAACACACACTGTTTCTAAAGGAAGAAATGTAGCCTTCTGGCAGAAATACATGCGCATTCATGTTAAAAAAAATTTGAAGTAAAGAGAGTTGAGACAGGCAGACTCCAAGTTTCCATCTCAATGAAATACTTTTATTCTGTGGTTATGAGTGAATTCAGCATTACCCCATACTCAGAGTGTCAGCCTGTCTCCACTGCCACCAGCTCTCTCTGGGCAGGCACCCGCTGAGACGATTCTGTAGTCCCATGTCACAAAATCAAACTGTGCATGTTTGTATAACTAGTCTGTCTCAGTCTGCAACTTTAAACCTCCCTGCTGCTTGCAGTGACAAGTTGATTTTCTGTGTGTGCTTAAATTAGATGCTCACATGCAAATTTACAACTTGAAAGTGTCCTTGTGAAGGCTTTATTTTTGTTCCGTCTTATTGTATTGTGCTTTTTTATTAAAACAGAAGGCAATGCCAATGGAGAAATATATTTTTGTTCTTCTATATAGGAAAACAAAAAAGCAATAAAGTAGGAAATAGGATAAATAAGTGACAACTCTTGAAAGGGGATTAGAAAGTAGCAGTGTAATGATGCATAAATCCCGTGTTTTGTGTACAAAAGTTTCTTCAGAAAAAAATGTAGGTTTGATATCAAAATGTTTAAGTAGTACTAAAAGACTTGAATGTTTTACTATTTTTAATACAGAAATAGAAAAATAATGATAAATACAATTTCATTAACTAAAAAAAAGGATTAAATACTGTCTTTGGAATGGCTGCTGGTTCAGAATTTCTTTGCTTTGTATTATATTAAAATAAAGATGAGTGGCAAAAAATAGACCCTTGAAATGCAAATGATCATTTTGCAAATTAAAATAGTTCAGTTGACCCCCTTTCTCAAATGATTGAGTTGCTGAAATGTAACAAATTATTTATGTTCAAAACAAGAAATTACTTACTTATAAATTACCGGAGAATGAAGAAGTTATTTTTCTGCCAAGTTCTAATATACTGGCTTTTGCAGGGTAATTTGGGGATATTTTTATATTTCTGTTTGACCTGGAAATGCAGATGACTCTGATTTGTTACAATTATTGTGCTACCCATCTAATTTAGTCTATAAATTCCTTGAGGCAGGAAACACATTTTCCTCTGGGATTGCTGTGCTCTGAAGGCAACCCTTTACAGCAGAAGGCAGCTGTCTAGAACAAAATCATGCTGTGTTGATTTTTCTCAACTCATCCTCTCTGTGCCAGGCAAATCTAGAGGTCCACACAACCTCTGAGGTTTCTAAAATAAAAAAAAATTCACAAAGTGAAAAATTCTGGATGCATAGACTTAAAATCAACTTGGTATCAACACTTTGGGATTTTTTTGTCCTATATTGGCTATCTCAAGAAGGAAGAATTGTGTTTATGCTGTCAGTCACGAAACAGGACCCTCCCAGTCCCACTGGTCTCTTCCACTGGATAAAGGCAGTAACGGGATGATATCCCACCCAAAGCCTCTGAAGCACCCCCTTTAAACTCCCTTTGTGAATGTGACTCAGAGCCAGAGCTGTCCAGTGTTTTTGCACAGCGTGGATGCTGCAGCTCACAGCAGCTCATCTCCGAGGGCTTGTGCTCAGTCCGCTGTTCCGAGCAAGTCCGCAAGCTCAGGCAGCCAGAGACACACCGGTGCACCCACAGCTGCAAAGTGCCCACATCACCCCTGGGGCCTCATGTCCTTGCAGGTTGTCTTCCATCCTTTATGCCTTACTGGGCTCTACCAATCTCCCCAGTGACATCTGAGCAGCTCTGATCTCCTCAAAGTTCAACAGCTGGCAGTGATCTAGGATAAAGCTCATGCAGCCTGCTTCTGGAGTCCCTTTCACTTCAGATTTATTAGACCCATTGTCCCTGTAGATCTCTCAAAATGCTCATAAATTAGAAATATTAATAAAAGGGACACTATAGGTTTAAACAGATAACATTTATTATGGTTTTTTTATGGCACAGTTATTATCAATTGACATTTAAAATGGCATCATAATCCATCAAGGTGAAATGGACTCAGAAAAATATTTCTCCCAAGCCAAAACCCATAACAGCAGCAGCAGGATTGCAGGAGAGGAAGAACACAAACAGTTTGAGCCCAGGTCACTGATTACATAATTTAGAGGTGTTTTTTAACAACTTCACCCTCTGTTTAATCCATTCTGGTATTTCATAATGCTTCTTTGCCACTGCCAAGCCCCCTGAGCCCTTTGTAGAGGTTTTTCTATCAAAAACCTTTAGTTAATCCATGATAGGGAGCATTTTGCTTCGAATGGAGCAGGAGCTGCTATATGTGAGAAGGCATGGAGAGATCAAAGGTTGTCCTTTTCATAACAATTCAGCCCATGGAGCAGCAATTGCCATGGAGAAATGTCCAGCATGGCCATAAACTAGCTTTGATTCTTTTGCTGTTTGGCTGATGGAAAGCTAAAAATAAAGAAGGAATATGCTTAATGAGGTCTGTCCTCACAAACATGGGGGAGAGCAACAATTCTCTCCCAACCTACTGAAGAAGGCTACAGAATCCATATGTACAGAAATTAAACCAATTCTCCAGGGAAAAAAAAGCAGGTGGGGGGAAAGCCCCAGAAATCAATAACAGAGTAAAACAGAAAGTCCATGACCTGTAGCTCATTATTTCAAATTGGTTGTAGCTTGGTAGTGAATATATGTCTGTAGTGATGCATGGAAACGAACTTCCTGTGACCTGGAAGGGTTCTTCATCATCCAGGTGTGGAGAAGGCACTGAATGCTCCTCGGAATCACTGGTGCTGTGCTGAGCTGCTGTTGTCCTGCAGTGGTACCTGCAATTAAAAGATTAGGCTTTCACTGCATAATCCATTAAGGAGATGCCCAGCAGAAGGTACTCTTTGAAACAGAGCCATGGCAAACTGTCTCATTTGCCAGTGAGGGGGGGACTGGTGCTACCAAACAGGCAATTAAAGGTATCCTTAGGCAAATGCCTGGGAGAAATGTACCTAACATCCCTCAGGATGCACTTCTCTCCCTATATTTTCAAGAGAAAAAGCCCCAAGAAGTATTTTAGATTCATTATCTAACAGTTGGATGCCTGGAGTGCAGTACATACATCCCCCACTCCCAAACTGACCGTGCAATGCACAGATTGGGAGTGTGAGACTGACTGATTTCTTGTTCTGTGTTCTTAACCACATGTGCTTTTTTCCAGAGCATTTGTATGAAAAAAAAAAAGGTACAGACAGACCAAGTAAGCACTTAGGCAGCAGTCAGTGAGGTTTAGCTGACCATCCGTGTGTTGGCTGTGAGGGAAATGTTCATGTTACAGTAATGGGGTGGAGTTGGCATCTGTTGTCTCCTACCTGAGATGCCTGGTGTAGAAGTAATTCACAGCCTGGGTACAGTTTCATGGGAAGCAGCCTTCTCCTGCTGGGAATATTTTGAGATTTTAAGGAATGCTCCTGCACCAAACCAGAACAAAAAGTCAAACTCTGATAGACTGAAAAAAAAAGGTGATTTTTTGTTTGCTTTGTTGTTCTGGTGTTTTTTTCAGTTCATTAGCCTCAGCTCAATAAAAACATTTCATTTTGATCATACTAAAATGTTTTGTCTTGCTGTTGAACTTTCAATTACCTTTCCACCATAATCAATTCATTTTTAAATAAAGCAGTAATCTTGAACGTGGCAAAATGACCTTTTAAAGACTATTGGAACAACATGTTTCAAGAACATGAAGAATTTTTTAAATTTATGTTGTTTTAATGAACAGTGAATCCAAACAATCCCAGCCTGATAGTGTAGAGCTCTGTGTGTGCAGAGCAAATGCACATTTTTGCAGCTGACCCAGTTTCCTGGTCCCATAGATGCAAAAAAAAAAACGTTTAGGGAAAGTTATAGTGTGTATGTTTTTCCTAAGGCTGCTGTCTGTCCTGATTAACAAGATGTACAGTTAACTATCACAGTATGTTGTTAAACCCGTTTTTTTCTGTAGATAATTTTTCTCAAATTCATCAGTCCGGTCTGTGAGGTATCCTGGAAAACAGTTACTGCATAGATAATTTATGTGGGAATAGAGAAATCCTATGCTGCATGTGTAAGAGGGTTTTTATCCATCTGGGGTGGTCACTGATTTCAGTGTGTATGGGTTTGCCAACCTTACCTTTCTCTAAAATTGCTGTGATTTCCACAAGGAAAAAGCATTACCATGTCATAAAGTTCCCAACTGGCTCTGACACCCTGCATGGATTTTAAGCACCTTTCACATGATAGGCTTTGCAAACAGCATTGTGAAACAGCGCTTCAGTTACCACTTATTAATTCAGTGTTCAGGCTGACAGAGCCAGCATTAGGGGATCGCTGCTTGAACTATTTCTGCCTCTCAGAGCCAAACAGGAGAGGGCAGCATGTCCTGTGGGATAGGCACACCAGGGCTGCGACAGCCCAGGTGGGGAAGCAAAAGTTGTCTTACATCCTCATCTTCCACTCTAGGTCGAGTCATCCCCACGATGAAAAGATGTCACAGAATGAGAAGTGGTAGTCTTACACATCTGATTTGCATGCAAGGATTCTCCTTGCAGTTGCTTCATACAGTAAAGCCCGTGATTCACAAGCCAAGAACAACCATGGCTTTTTGCATATAAGGGTTTCTGCAGCTTTTCAGGGTGGGAAAGAATTACAGGAATAGAACAGAATAGACTGTTTTGGTTGGAATGGACCTACAGCAATCATCCAGACCAGCTGCCTGACCAACGCAGGGCTGACCAACTTAAAACATCTTATTTAGAGTATTATCCAAATGCCCCTTAAACACTGGAGCATCAACCATTTCTCAAGGAAGACTGTTCCAGTGTTTGACCACCCTCTCAGTGAATAAATTCTTCCTAATGTCTGAACCTTCCCTGGCTCAGCTTTGAATTCCCACACAGGATACCAGGGCACCAGGGTGAAGAAATCAGCACCTTCCTCTCCACTTCCCCTCCTCAGGAAACTGTAGAGAGCATCCAATACCTATAAGGAAAGCCAGTAAATTAAAATCAGTTAAAGGCTCGTCACTAAAACCTGTTTTTCAGGTAACTTATTCTAGAAAGCACAAGAGAAGCTGAGAGTCTTCCCATCTTCTTTAAACTCCTGCAGCACCCATACATGGAATTTTTAAGATTATAATGGGGAAAGCTAAAATAATTTATGATTTTGCCTGTCAAATACCACAAATGGTACTTATCCCACAAAGTGTAGGGAGTGAACTGATCCTGCATCCTCTTGCCTGACCAGACTTTAAGTATTTCAGGATGAGCTGGGATGGTTTGTATTAATTTCTCCATAGGTCCTCAATAGGAACGGCAGGAGGGTATGAAGATAAGTCCTCAGAGCCATACAAAGGTAGTCCCAAGAGGAGAATAAACTCTTTGCTGACAGAGGAATGAGAGCAATAGACAAAAAGGTCTTGATAGCAGGAGAAGATTCTGGGCAGGAACATGACCCATCTGCAGAGCAGACTGGCGATATTATCCTTGCAACCTATCCTGTCAACACATCATCTTCGTCAGTGCTAAAATTCAGGTCAAACTCCATCAAGAGAAAGTAAAAGATATTCCACTGTAGCAATTCATTAGTTCTAATTACAAAACCTGAGGAAAATGTCACTTCCAAATTTAGACGAAACATCAAAATTTCAGCCTCTGCCAGGGACAGTTGTGTGAGGCTGGCCAGATGGCAAAATGGCAAAACAAGCAAACAGTCCCCTGAGGCCCTGCAAAATCTTGGGAGAGCACAAGATATCCATGTACAGACTAGAGAAGGAAAAATATCACCTGCAGGCACACAGAGGAGACATTCTTCCACTTGCTGAGGAGGTACAAGTCCCTCTTGCCCTCACACCTCCCAGGCTCCTTCCCTCCACTTAGAGAGCATTGCAACTTTCCCTGTCCTATCCCTGAGGATCCTGAGAGAATGATGAAGTGCACAATATTCCTAGGTTCTCAGCATTTTGTTTTGTTTAATGGGCTCCACTGAGAACTCCTGTTAATCTGCTCTGGAGGGAAGAGCTTTTTTGTTGTTGTTGCTGCTGTTGTTGTTGTTTACTCCCTTTGGCCTGAGGCAGGTCATGAATTATGTGCCTGGTGTTCTTCCTCACTCCTGGACTTCCCTGTGATGTCCCACGGGAACCCATTAAGAGCTTCCCTGCTGCATCCGTCCAGAGAAAGGTCAAGTGCTGAAGTGGCAGAAGCAGGGGTAGAAAGAAGCTCATGCGACTCAAGGATCCTCAAAGGGGAGCAGCAAGTCACTGTTAGGGTTTGGATGGGCCCATGGGGGTCTGCTGGGAAACTGAGTTGCATACCAAAGTAAATTGTCCAATTACAGGGCAAATGCATGGTTTGGGTGGATTTTTTCCTGAAGTTGCTCTTTGAATCATGGTATTTCCACTCATGTAGTGGCACCAGAACTCAGACTTCAGAGAAATGGGCACTTCTAACCTGCAGCTGACTGTGGATCCTCCTTTGGTCCAGCCCACCAACTGCAGTCTTGAGCCAAAGTTTAGATCCAGCTGCTAAAGCTGTCTATGCCTTCGAGGCAGAAAAGCCCTAGTTTGGCTCCTCTGGGTGACATCTAACATGGCCACTTTCATGCACTTCAAATAAATAAATAAAAAAGAAGCCATCTCATGTTTTTATAACCACAGACATTTCAAACATGTTTCTGTATTTTCTGATGTGCCACTGGCAGAGGCTATGAAAATTGTTTGGGCTATATATAGTTGGACTTTTTTCTTTTTCCCTTTGCAGTTTGTCATAGGAAAGCAACATTTCTGTAGCTTTGTGCCAACCTGGCCTCTCTTCAAGTGCACCGTCTGCTTTTTATCCATAAAATCACATACCGGAAAGTCCGTCTAAAGAACATTATTAGCTGAGGCTGCAGAGTCAAGTACTGGAAAGCTAAGGCGATGCCAGCCTGGAGATTGCTTCTGCTCATACATTAAGAGGCAGGTGCATTAGGACATACTAAAAGGCTTTATAGATGGCCAGACTCCTGCAGAAGGTGGGATGATCTGTCTCACAGGCAGGGCTGATCAATCACCTGAAAAGTGACTCATTTGCATGAACTCCTTCTTCCTCAGCGGTGGCCCCCAACCCCCTTCCCTGTGCTTGTTTTGATCCCTTGTCTGTGTCCTCTGCAAGTCCCAGCAGGCACTAAACCCACTGTGGCTGTGACACACGCTATGGCACTTCTCCACAGATGGAGAAAAGGGAGGAAGAGGAGGGAGCAGGTGAGGATTGTCTGGTTCAGACAGCTTCTGAGGGGGATGAAAGGGCATTTTTTCAGCCCGGAAAGCAAGAGACAAGAGCTGCTTGATAGATCACGCCTCCCTGTGGTTTGTTCCTGACTTTGGTGATGAGGTGTTAGCCACTGGTGAGACACTGAAAAGGACCACAAGAGTAGTGTTATTTTATGATCCAGTAAGCATTTCCACGGCCTGTTCTGAGGAAAAAGTGACCATTTACCCCCACCACACATCAACATAGCACAGAGGAGCTGAGCTCTGCATGGCCAGAACAAGGCACTGAGGAGCCCCCTGCACAGCAAGAGAAGTCTGGTCACTGACTGGTGAGGGTTGTTTGGGGCAGCTGGTGCAGGGTCTGCCTCTCCCCCTGCCCCTGCCTACAATATTGGTAATGTAACAGGACAGTTCATTTCCTTTCGGGCTGAACACTGGAGCTTATTTGCAGTTTAGGTTGCCAAAAATAAAACCAATTGTCTGAAATATTCCATTTAGTTGCCTTATTATGGGAGTAAGATTTGAAAAATGAAGACATTTTCAGATTATCAGTGTTCTTTTTATAGAATCCATGAAAATGGAATTTTTAAGAATGAAAAATCTTCTCTGTCTTCTTTATTTATTCGGGGCGGGGGGAGGGAGGGGGGAGTCCCTGTGTTTTCCTTTTAGCTTTAGGTACAGCCCTTCTCTCTGCTGGACACTAACAGCACATTCAAGCAGATGTTGCTCTATCCATGACACACAGGTTGTCATTTCCAGCTTTCTTTCATGGCCAGGAGGGCTAAAAGCATTTCCTAATAAGGAAAACACAAATGTTGTTGACATCAAAGCAGAGCTGGAGCCCCGGGCACGTGCCTGTGCATTAATCTGTCTGGGCCATCGTGTAGATTTGTTCCTCTGGATCTGCAAAGGCAGGGACAGCCTTGTGCTCTGCCCACTGGATCTTCCCTGCAGACTGCCTGCTAGCTGCCATCCCTGTGCTGGAGACATGCCTAGGTGAGTACTCAAGGCAGCCACTGCCAGCTTTGGTAGGATGTTTTTTGGTAAATACTTTCTAAATTTTTTTACATGATAGTACACTGGTGGTAGGGGTGAGGTGAGGTTAAGAATCAGCTTATTATTACCTATCACCTTCTATTTTAAAGAATAAGTTTTTACTACTCCTTTGATGAACTATGAAGAAAATGGAGTTCTCATTACACAAAGTCACATTATTTTTACACCTCCAAATCTGTTACATTTAGTTCAGTGCTCAGGTAACAACACATGCAATGCCACTTGAATAACAGTGACATGGGAAGGATTTCTAGATCCCACTTCATGTTCTGGCAATGGCTGTTTAGAAATTGTGCTACATAAACCAAAGTCTAGTGCCAAGTAATTTGAATGCTGCATTCAAGCATCCTCCTGCTTATACCTCCAGTTTCACTTAAACATTTTTAAAAAGTTATGCGCCCACCTAGACTGCCATAACAGTCAAATAAAAAGTTCCTTTGATTGAAATGCTGGTTGGATCAAGCTTGCAGCATGTCTGTCTTTTTTCATTATTACAGAAGTGTTACAACTACCAAATGCATCTGAAATATTAATTTTCTGAGAGTATTCTGAGAAGAGTTCTGAAGATGCACATTTTGGACTTGGGGCTTATAGCTCATAATAGAAATATCACATTTCAATAAAAATCCACCTCAGGCATAACAAGCTAAATCACTAAATATTCAGTTGCACCACCTTAATACATCACAGCTACACAGCAGTAAAATAATTACACACACACACACACATAAACAGAGTCATACATAGCCAAGGACTTTTTTCTCTTGGTAATGCAAGGTAGTAGCAATACAGATGGCATAACACAATTCACAAAAAGGAGTAAGACGCTGGCACTGAGTGCATTTGAAATAGTGTGGACAGCATGCAGGGAGGATACAGTGGAAAAAAGGATGCGGTGAGGGACCTTGTCAGTGCAGACATGTTGAAGCTAATGTCCAGCAGAACCAAAGTCCCACTTGGGACCCTGCAGCACCATGCTGATGTTCTTTTTCGATGTGGAAATAGTGCAGTGGTTCGTGTGGAGCATCCACAGGTGGCTGCACAGTTAATATCCAGCCTATGGGTAATGGACATGCAGAACGTCAAGAAGAGCTGCAGCATAATCTTTTTATCACCTACTTCATCCTCCAAAAGGACAGTCTCTGCCTTCCACAAAAATATTTTTACTGAGAACTTTTCACCATCTGTAACTGAGCTAATCAAATCCAGAAAACTTCAGTCCAAGGATAGCGCAGGGATCCTTAGAGTGTGTCCTTTTTTTTTTTATAACAAAGATTAATCCAACTTGCACATCTCTTCTATTTGCAGCTGCAGGAGGGAGAAAGATGGGGAAACAACATCTTAAAGCTCGAGTTCAAGCTGGTTGCTTAACCTGGCTTGTGCGTGCCCAATTTGCAGTTGTTTTTTAGTGCTAATGGTCAGCTTCTCCTCCCCCTCCTGTCTCCACAGTAAATTGTTGATAAGTCTTCCTGGTGACATTTTAGAAGACCAAATACAGCAAGAGCGTTTTAAAGACATGGAGAAAAAGAGAGAATTTGCACATGCTTGAGTCTGTCTTGAGGAAGCTGTGATAAATGCAGTTTGAGAGTATTTTTATTTGCTTTATGATTGATGAAGAGAATGATAACAAATAATTATTTTTAACAAGCCAGGGTGGATGGGGATTTGAGCAACCGGGTCTAGTAGGTGTCCTTGCCCATGACAGGGGGACTGGAATTAGATGATCTTTAAGGTCCCTTTGATCCTTAAAGTCACTTTCAACCCAAACAATTTTATGATTCCGTGACGTGTTTAGCCACCTGCTTCATGACCAAACACAACTAACAAATGATCTGTGTACTTTTTATGATCCATACAGTCAAGTTTCCTGCCTGGGGTGGTGGCTGAGTATCTGTGGACCACACACAGCTCAAGTATTGGATTTCAAGGACACTAAAGACCTTTACACATGGAGGAAATAAGATTAATGCCCTTCTGTATTCCTCAAATAAACTTAGTTCACAGCTGAGAAAAGCACTAGGTTTTGGATCACACTACTGAAGTGCAATGGGAGCATTTGGAAGAACTGAGACAAAAGGAGTTTACATTTAGAAATTGTGCAATGTACACGATTCAGGTGTTGGGTGGCCTGGAATATTGATCAGGTGAGGGTTTTGCTTTTTGGCTTAGAATTGCAACTGTTACAAAGCTTTCCGATTGAGGCTGATTTAATGCCTCGTTTGGCACCTGAAGTTTCCCCCAGGCCGAACAGTACACGTGCTAGGTCAGAGGAAAGGGGAATGGCTCCGTGTCTTCCCAGACCCTCCTGCACATCATGGCTGCGTTCAACCTTGCCGTGGGTCCTTTTCCATGCAGCCCAGGCGTGTGTCTTTCAGACCATGCAAATGTGAGTAAAAGTGGAAGCTGCTTGCTTGGAAACATGCTTCAATCTGATGGAATTTTCTACTATTGTGGATACTGTAGTCATATTATTCATTGACTTTTTGTTCTGTGCTTGTTCGATGCTCCAAAATGTAGCTTCCAGCTGGGCTTCTCAAGGCCCTAGACTGAGTTTGCAGCTCATTCTCTTTAACCACCAAAGAACCTCCTTGTGCAAGGTGCTGGAGAAGCATAGAACGAGGAAACACTTCTCTGTGTTGATGACAAGTGTCCAATTAATGCAGTGATCTTATGGGGGAAAAAAAGTTACAAAAATCATGTTATATCTTCACACTGCCCTTTGTGGAATTGGGCTGTGGAATTGAGATGAGCTAAACCATGGCTGTACTTTAAATATTTGTATCTGAACTTTTTTCTATGTGCATAGGGCATGTTAGCACCATGCAGTTCAGAGATATACAGAGAAGTTTCAAACATGCTGGTTTCTCCAGGCAGAATTGTGCTGAACTGTGCTGTACCACGATGCTGCTTCTACTGTGGAATTCTTTTTTAACACAGACTCCCAAACAAGTGACTTAGTCCTGTGGTGTGAGCCTGAGAAAGTAGTTATTGTCTACAGCACTGGCTTTTATTTCAACACACAGTGCTGCCCAGAGTGAGGGAGATGAACCCCCTGTTCTCAGTGCCCTCTCTCTGAGCAAGTGAAGAATTAACTAGAAAGCCACTTCTTTCTCTGTGTTTCTGATTCTGCACTGTACAGACATAGCTAGTCTGCCATCAGTTAGCAGCATGCTAACAAAAGCACTGAGCTCTGAGTTACTGTAGGTAAGTTCCCAGCTGAAATGTGATACCCTGGCAGAGTCCTGAGCTCCGTGTTCATCAGCTGTATCTTTTCAAGGCCTTCAGTTAATTTTTCTTCTTTCACCTCCCCTTGAAAAAGATGTAAACAGAAGAGTAAACAGGATTCTTAGGGCTTTTTCCCCCGTAAAAGCATTCATCTCCCACTCTTGCTGGGGCTGACATAATTTCTGGAGGGCTGTGACAGTGCCACGGCTTGGGAAGGACGATGGCAGTGAGTGCGGCAGGGAATGACTGATGGTCTCAGCAGGGATCTGGGACCGTGCCGGCCGGCCGCCGCCAGATGGAGCCCTGGGCACGGCCGGCCCGGAGGCTCCCCAGGGGCTGGGCCGCGCCGGCTGCGCCGGACGAGGGCTCCGGGGAGGCGGCGGGCGCCAAGGGCTGCGCCCGCGGGAGGGCGGGACGAGCTTCTCTGTTGAGACAGAGTGGGGAGAAAACCAACTATGGGCGTCGCCTCCCCGCGATGGGATGGGACTAGGAGGCCTGGCTTTGGGACGGTGAGTTTTAGTATAAAAAGAAGTTATGGGTGGGCATGAATCTCTATAAAGGAGCAGGGGAAAGTCACATGGCCTAGGTACCCCTGAGATATTGGGCAGTTTGGAGACTCAGTTGGTAGACATTAGAAGGTAGGGGCAGCTTCACAGAAGAGGAATATTGTTGGTGTCGTCCGACAGGCACAGCATGCCTCTAAATACTCTCCTTGAAAGAGAGGTGAATAGTGAATTGGCATATCCAGCTGCTGACATTGCATTATTTACAACAGTCAAAACTGTTTGTGAAGGCTTAAAGAAGTAGCTCAAGAAACTGAGTGATTAGGTAATAAAATGGCAGATGAAATTCAGTGTCAATAAATGCAAAGTAATGCACATGGAGGAAAACAACCTTAACTATACATTCACAGTGATGGACTCTAAATGAGCTATTACTACTCAGAAAACAGATTTGGGAATCATTACACATAATTCTTCAGAAACGATCAGCTCAAAGCTAGCAGTGGTCAACAAGACAAATGAGGCATTACAAATTATTAGGAAAGAAATAGATAATATGATAAAAACATGCTTTTTTGTTACCATGCAAACCAACACAGTGCTCACGTCTTAAATGCCAGGAGGGAGGGAACAATTTATTAGTCACTTGGTTTACAAGAAGCACCATATGTTTTCAAGAGATGACACTGTGGAGCTCACTGTCACTCGAAATCTCGAAAGCCCAAATGAAATTAAATTAAAACAACAATTAAATAAATGTGGTGGCATTAGGTCACAAAAAGTTTGCACTGAGTGATGTAGACAGACCTATAAGCTCAGGTAATAACATACTTTCGAGCTGCTGGAAAGGATAGGGGATAATCACTCTATCCCAGCCTTGCTTCTGCTTTTTCCTTTTTTTTTTTTATCTGTTGGGCTGCTCAGACCTTTGCTTTTAACCATCAAGGCCATGCTTATATCATTATCCTGAAGATAAAGAAATATTTTGGTCCTAAGGAAAATCAATGGCAGAATTCATTGATTTCGAGAACAGGAAAATCAGTTCTCCCTCTAGCTGGGTCATGTCTCACTGTGCGAGGTGCTGCATTGATTGAAGCAAGACTGCTGGCACAGCATGAGCAGCTTATAACAGGTATCTTTGAGCTACCTGTCTTTGAGTGGGCATCATTTCAACTAACTTGAGCTGGTGTTGAGAACTACGTGCTGGTTCTTTAGGCAGCTGAGGTACTTCTTCCTAACACAGTGTGTCTACTGTATGAGTTTGACAGAGGAAACAATGACAAAAAACAGACCGTGTTCCAGAAAAAAACAGCTAAGGCATCAGGAGCACAAGTCACCTTGCTTGCTCTTTAACATCTGAAATAGGAAATTAAGATGGTGTTTGGACACCTTGGGCTAAAGACATGAGATGAGAACTTAATTTCCCTGAGGAAAATAAATGTGATACTGTTTGCTTTTGGTACATAACAGAGCACCCATCCTTTTCAGGTGTCTCAGTGACAGAATGAATAAGAAAACCCCATTATTTGCGTTAGAAACAGAAATATTTCTGTTTGGTGCATGATTATGGAGTAGGGATCCCACTTTAGGTCATTAGTGAACTGCTGCAGAGCTGTAACTGCTTCCTTCCAGCAGGGTTTCATCCCTGTCTGTTGGAGAAAGACCTTCAGCCAGGGAGGAAGCATCACTTCTCAGAACTGAGTCTTCACTACTGGGGTAAGCATGTTTTAAATTAGTAGCAGGCAAACCCAAAGCAGAATATTGCAAAAGGCAATACCAATGAAAGACTCCTTTAAGCTGTGTGTTTTAGGAAGGCAGGAAGAAGAGGACTGGGTTTGGTGGAATCTTTTGCAGGGATATAGATTATCTCTCCCTTTTTCTTTTTTAAATTTGCTTATGTAGCAGATGATCTCCAGTTCTTCCCTTTCACTGAGTTTTTTTTGCTTTCAATAGAAAAGCTTAATGAATCAAAGACTTGTGCAGTAATGAAAGCCTAGTATGTTCCAGAAATGATTTTAAAAATGGAAGATACCATTTCAAAATCCTGAAAATTTCATGGCTTAGGAACATCCTTCTCATTCTTTCCAGATCTCAAGCCTTATATACCTTACTTTTAAAATGGTCAAACACCAAAATTTTTCCATAGAGAAGAAATATGTATATACACTTATACATGTATTTAAAAGCAGAGACAACAATAAAGAGCTAATCATCTTTCCAGAAGTGGGTATGTAGGACCGGCCAGTTTCCTGATTTCTTTGGTATATGCAATTAATTCATATTAATTATTGTGTGTTGCAGTGGTGCTTAGCAGCTGCCACTGAAAGTGAAGATGCCCTGTGCTGTATCTGTACGAACACAGGAAGAATCCCTGCCTTGAAGACATCAGTGCTTAACTGAATGAGAGAGGCTGTGGAAAGAAAGAGGAGATGTCTCTCTGTTTAATTTCACTTAACAATCCTCATAGTTTCTAAAGGAACATTTGCTCAAAGCAGTGCTTGCTCAGAGATCTCTGACCGGGTTAGTGCCTCACAACACCCCCAGGGCACTGCCGTGCAGAGGCCCTGGAACAAGGCCTGGATCCAAAAAAGCCTCACTGGTGGGGTGCTCGGCCACCAGACTGGTGTGGGAGAGCTGACAGGCTGATGTGATTTCCACCTCTGCATCTACAGCAAGTCTGGAGCACTGGCAGAAGAGCCATCACTCATTTTGCCTTCAGTGACAAATACACCTCAAGTGGCATAGCTGAGGCATACAGATGGGCAGCACTAGAATAAATGGCAGACCTGCCTAAATCTTCTAAATGAAGAGCTCGCAGTCCAGCAAACTTTATTCACAGGTGTGGTCACATCTAATTTCATGCCATTTACTGTGAATGGCACGTTGTCTCTGGGAAGAAATCATAGGTTTTTGCAGTGTATGTTGGTTTTGACTACACCTACTGTTTCAGTACAGTTTCTGGATACTGCCTTGTATTTGTGTTAAAAAAGAAAAAGACTTGCCATTAGTGCTTAGTGTTATTTCAATGTGATGGTAAAGTTTGCATTAAAAATGCATAGCTAGGTTAGATATTTAACATTCAGTTGGCGTTCTGGCACAGTCTGAGGGCATGAACTGTAGCCAAGAATATATGGATTCTTAAAACTGTTTCCTGTGCTAAATCTCAGCATCAGCCTGTCCATAAGTAATGAGGAGAAGGATGATGTAAAATAATGGTATTGTTAAAATACTGTAACCTCTCCCTCCCCCACATATTTTAAAGAAATATATTGCAAAAAATTCATAATGCACCTGGCCATCTTTCTCATGTCTTTCTTTCTTCCTCATCCTGATAGAATCAGTGCTCTATATTACTCCTTAGATTCAAGAGATTATGGCAATCTCTGTTTTTTCATTAGCTGAGCTGATTTCGTGCAAAAGCTGTTTAAGATTCATGAGTGATTTTGTCTCTGCAAAGAATAGGAATGCAGCTGAAGAAAAAAAAAACCCAAAAAAGTTTCCAATAGACTACTGGATGGGATACTGATGACAAATATGCACACAATTAACTTGAGATAAAATGCAACAATTTCTTCTTTAAGACTGTCCCCACGAATGAGGTGTGCCTAGCTTACTGCACCCAAACCCTTGCATCATCCCTTTTGTACAGACTGATGTTGCACAGGCACACTCCTGCTTTACTGGGTCCCTGCACAGCCATAAGGTCTTGACAATTATCACAGAATTTTCTCTATCTGGGAACCTTGAAGTCTGTGGTTTCTCTGGCCAGGACCCATTCCTTTAGGCCAAAGTTCCTTATTTTCTCACCCCAGAGGACTTGCAGACAGAGCAAATCAGATTCTGCTGGCCTGAGAAACTGGAGGGCGATGAATCCTCGCTGTGTTCACAGATGTCGTCATGCCTGGGGTTGCTGCATGGGTGCCTGAACAGCCTGCCAGACTCTGGCAAAGGGTGAACTTGGGCTTAGAAAACTCCCGTGCTCCGCATCTGTCTGTAGTTCCCACTTCCCACCTCTCAGTGGATGCAGGGATTGTTTTAACTGTGTAATTTTAGACTGATGGTCACAGATCTCACAGGAAGAAAAGCAGAACTAGTAACAGGATCCCTGCTTCAATGGGCTTATCGTGCTCAGAGGTGCCAGGTACAGCAGTCCAATGCAGTGCAGTTCAGCACAATGGCTTTGTGCCTCCTGATCCTCCAGACAGTTAAGGAGACTGATGTAAATGGTTTGCATCCCCTGGAATTGCTCAGGAGACCACCACTGCAGGTGCTGTGTAGTGTCAGCTGTTCCACACTGGGAATTGTTTGTCAAAACTGTTTGCAAATTACACCCATCTCCCTTCCCTTCTGGTTTTCCCATACTGTTTCTGCAAGGTACTTGGAGCAGGATTATGGCATTGAACACAAGACAGTCTGAAAATGCACCTTCAGGCTTATGTTTAGGCCCACGTGCCTCATTGCTTTCTTGGATCAGGGCCTCAGCATCCTGCAGTCACCAAGTGAACAACCCTAAAGTGAAGCCAGTGCCAACTTTGAGTGCCTAAGCAACAGAACTGGCACGTTGTACTGATCTCCTTCATTAAGGAAGATGATTCAAATATTATTTCTTGAAAAGCATCCAGTCTGTGAAAAGATTCAGATGCTGTTACTCAAGTTACCATGGATTTCTTTTGAGACATTCAAGCTATTAAGAGCAGGAATGTTTTGTCTGAAATTCTATACAGAAACCTAGTGATAGAAATAATCACTTGCTAGCTGTTACCTTTCATCTTTTGTACATGAGTAGAAGTTTACCATGTTCCTAATTACAGTGAATTAGATGAATTTGTCCTAACAAATCAAGCCATTCAGACTGTGAATATTTTCTGGGAAGGGAAGAGCAAAAAAGACTCCAGACAGTGAGTCCAGAATAAAAGGCTGTGAAGATGGGCGGACATGAGTCATAAAGGAGGGATACTGTAGGTGTCCTTCATACCACTGCTTGATGTTTTTTCTTCTTGTACAAAGGAAATTAGTAACATTGTACACAGACAGCAGAACATCTTTATTTGAGGACATAATTTATTGGAGCTTCTTAAAGAACTACTTACTATTTTATATAATGAGGACAAAAGCCTTTGAGGCACCCTGGAATGTGCAGGTTCTATTGACCCCAAGAAGATCATTTCTGCTTTCTAATCCCTCTCTGGAAAGTTTCCAAAATGAACTCTGGAACTCAACTGGAACCATAGAAATAATTTTTTTCACTGCCAGTTGCAAAACAAAACAAACGAGTCTAAGAAAATGTATATGGCTTTTTATTCTCATTTGCAGAAAGGTCTTCAAACAAATTTCAGTAGTGTAGAGTTGAGTGGAATGTGACGACAAGAAAGTGGGGAAAAAGGAGCAGCCACTCCCAAAACTGTGGCTAAGAGACTATGAGGCAGCCAGTTTATGCTGTAATCAGACCTATAGCCTCATCAACCCTTCTCCCTGTAAGTCTGTCCCTGTCATAACAGCAAGAAAAAGTTGTGCAAAAATAGTATTTGCTTTCACGTTAATGTCCCGTGCCATTGTAAAGGTAGGGGAAATTAGAACCAGCATATCTATACATAAAAGGGCTGCTTGTTATTATAAGCCTTTGCACTGTCTTCTTCAGGGTTATGAGGCATAACTGCAGAATTTGTCTCTGAAGTTGTCTGAGGTTCCAGCTTTTTAAAATCCTTCCTCAGGTTATGAGGTAAGTTAACACAAATATTGCCTCTTTAATTTAATCTAGAGGATGCTAAAACTGAGAGAAACCCAGATTTCACTCACCTCTCTGAATGGAGCACGCTCTGGGGCAGAACACTGTCACTTTCTAACAGCCTCTATGACCACTGCATAACTGATTGGGGCAGCACAGGAGGGGGCTGAAAATATAAGAACAGCTCCTTGGTGGATGCTCCCTGCTCCTCTGTGCACTGGAGGAGAATCTGAAAGTTCACTGCTATTCCTTGGGAATCAGTCAGCTGCAGAGGATGAGCTGAGGAGAGATAGAGGTGTCACATTACTGTGCCTCACAAAGGAGACCTCGAGATTCCTTATTTAAGCTCTCATGTTCCCAGATGGACTCGGGGAGGATTATGACCTGTCCTCACTGAGAGCAAGGTGACTTGAGTTAATACTTTCTTGATTTGATTTCTCAGAGAGTGCACTTCCTCACACACCCCAGCTCTACAGCTGGGTCCTCTGATTTGGATGGGGATTCCCAACTTCTCTGAAGCTGAGTTTCACTTTATGAGAAAGTTGCCTGGGGTGCCTCATGCATCACTGGACACAGCTCCCCAAAGGCAGGGATGTGGAGGCTGGGCTGTCTCTTGTGTGGGTGCTACTTTTTTGTCTTGCCACCATTTTGACACATTAATATTATTAGCAAACACTACATGACAGCATCTTCAAACAGCTGGAGTTGGGCAATGGGGAGAGATGATAAAGTCATCCTGAAGCACCTCCTGTATGAGAAAGGCTGCAAGATTTGCTCTTTAGAGCCACTGACCAAGAGAGAACATATGTTGGAGGTGCAAATACTGCTTCTACAAATACAGTACAACCAGGTTTTTGGGACCAGTCAAGCTTTTTGAGTTATGTGTTTCATCCAGGTATTCCTGTCACAGTTTGGACTGGGATTCCCTGGATGGGAACACACCAGATATGGGGAGCTAGACACTCTCTGGTTGTATCACAGCTGCTAAGGGTGTGTCTTGGAGGCAGAAAATTCATGTTTTTCTGGATCGATTATGCTAAGCAGTGATACTTGACAAGCAATATTTGTCTGAATCCCTAAAAAATACCAAACCCCAAGGATTTTGAAGGTCACTGGTACTTCAGCATGTACAGGCAGAGCAAGGAATGTGACCCAAGTACTCTGGATGGATGGCAGCCATACTTGAACAGTGTACTTCCATTCATTGCAGATGAGACATCCCAGAAGAGTGGAGAAGCTGGAAAATCAGATACACAGGATGGCACAAGATTTACTGATCCAGTATATGTCCAGCCTGTGGGAGTGACCCAGTGCAGATAATTCCATGGGAGTTTTTCTTACCCATTTTACCGTTTTCTTACACCAAAAATGATTTATTAGATCTGAACTGCTACTTGACCTTTGTTCTGCACCTGAGCTTCTTAGCTCTCTTTATCAGCTTCCAGGTGGCTGCTGCATGACCATTTATCCTTGCCTTGCTGCCCAAAGTTTGTGCCTCAGGGCTACAATCGCTACTGCCACCTCCTATTTAAACCACTTAAACTGAGCCGAATGAATTTGCTTGGCACAAGCTAAGGAATGCTGACGCAAACTGCTGTGTGGGTTGGTTCAAATGGGTGCTTAACACTAGAGGAGGGGAGGGGTGGGAAGAGGACGGAGAACACCACAGATGAGCAGCTGCAGTGGTAACACCCAGCAGCACAGCTGGATCTGAAGGAGGATGTTTGTCCACAGCCTCTGATAGCAATTAGGCTGGAGCCTTGGTGGGTCTGGCACATCTGAGAACAAGTGCTACTTATTTTGTTAACTAAATAGAGATTTGGGTATCTGTCCCTATTTCCAGATTGCAACATTCATGAGCTTCTGTGTGCTGTGTAAGCATTGAAGATCTGGATGCTTTAATTACTGGTAGCAGCTCCTTCATTAAATGCTGTATCTCACTTGAGAAGACAATGGTGCTGATTTCTAAGGTGAATTAGGGGGAAGGATAGTTCTGCTGCTGTTTCTTTTCTTCAAAATCAGACTGTCTAAACTCAAAATGACACAAAAATGCTGAAGAATTCAGCTTTGGAACCAGGTTTTCTCCTGATTTCTGTATTATCCTTGCTTCCTGCTGTATTTAAGAAACCTGTCCTCCCATCACCTCCAGTACCTGTGACCATTTCTGTCTTACCCCCGGCAAAAGGTCAAATGGACAGTGCTATACATCCTTGGGCAATGTTACTGACATTTATAACATTCTAGGCCATCTTCACTGTTTCTAATGCAGCTGTAGTAAATTATTTAATTGTGTGGCACCTCTTTGCTCCTCACAGCAAGCACAAAACACTTACTAGCTTCAGTCGGGCTTATGTGCGCATAACTATGCAAGAAATTAATATAACCCTTTGATTACAATAAGGTTATAAGCAGCAGGACTCCATTATGATTAGCACTAAAATGAAGAATTTTTCATAAATCATAAATCTTACTTTATAATTTCCATTCCTCCTTATCCTTTTTCTTTGTGTACACCTACAAAATTTTATTTTGTCCTAATTCAGGCACCTTTTGTGCAATTGTCCTAAAAGCTGTTACTAATTATTACCCAAAAGACTAAGAACAACAAATGTGTTAAAATCACTCGATAATATTTGCTTAAATTGACTTTCTGCTTCCTTGCCGTAGGGTGAGATCTGCTTTGAATGTCACTTCTCATCCTTGCAAAGTCTGCCACATCCTGAAGTACTTGTATGCCCAAAATGGCAACAGAGGCATGGTTAGTATCAACTTAGCCACTCCAGAGCAGTACAAGGAGAAGCAGGAAGGAAGGAAAAGCTACTGGATTAGCACCTGCTACTGCTGCTACCACGGCGTCTGCCTGAGGTGGAACAGTGTGACATCTTTTCGTTTGGTTGTGAACTTCTGCTCTTGAAAGGCATTTCCCCTGCCATTCTGTCACCTAGCGGTGATTCTGGGGGACCAAGGTTTTGGTAATAAAAACAAGGGGTGCAGTGCTTGTACAGATAGGGTCTGGGGTCCCCGGTGGCTGTGGAAGCTTTGGGGCAGCGTTGGAAGAAAGGCGCGATGGTTCTGCGGTGAGGGTGGAGCTGGGACTGTCTCTTTGGCTGTAACTGTGCATCCACGGCTGCCAGAGGCAGGACAGAGGACTAGGCAGAGCTGCAGCTCTAGTGCATCAGCTCCTGCATTTCACTCGTATCTGCATGAAATTGAAATTCAGGACAGTGCATGTACTGTACAAATGGCCAAGAGTTACATCCTTTTTGATATTAAGGAACACATTTATTCAGAGAGATCAGGGAATCAAAAAACAAAAGAGAAAATCTTTGGCAGTTCAGGTGGAGTTATATATCTCAACAAAGAAGGCAGCATTTCTCTCCTGACATACAAACCGAAAGGCAAGCTGTGTTTCTTGGGAGCAGATTTAGAATTGCATCCTCTGGTACTGTGTGCTGACTGGTTATCAGAAAGGTCTGTCAAGCTTGTTGACATTTCTGTTGGTTTTCCGTTGCTGCTTTGTTCCTGGTTAAAAAATAATATCTGGCAGAAGCCAGAGTTTGTGTGCGGTTTTTTAAAGTGCCCATCCCGTGTTTCAAGGACCAACCCTTCCTATGGAGCAGATCTGCTGCCACAAGGAATCATACCATATCTTCCATTAAAAATGAAAAAAAAAAAATCCTACCAAATGCTCTGTGGGTCTCTTGTTTAGTGTAGGAAAAGCCCTGAGAAAAATCCTTTACAATGATCACATTAAAATCCTTACAAGATTAGAGCAGAATGATCTCACTGTAAAACCAGTTAAGTCAATGCCTTATTGCAACACCTGCAAACACTGGTACTTTTATGCTTCTTGTGCTTCAAAACTGAATAGAAAAAAAAAAAAACCAAACTGATTTTTTTTCCAAGTTTCTTCATATCTTGTCACTTTTATTTGGCTGCTTTTTCATCCTAGAAGTCTTAAAAGCCTAGATTCAAGGTACTAGGTGCAAAATGATGTGTTATTTCTATATTTAGAAAGACATAGTACCAGGTATTTATTTCTATATTTAGAAAAACATAGTACCAGGTATTAAAGCAAGGGACAACTATTTCTATATTTAAGAGCGAAAACTGTTATTTATTAAAAAAAAAGTGTTTTTCAACAGTTGTAGCTTGTGAAGTATCCACCTTCTAGACTAAAATTTGCCATACTTGGTGAATAGTTTTGAAAAGTTTATATATAAAGTATTCAGACCATTTTTAAGCGAGAATGAAAAACGGAATGCATTTCTCTCATTGTATCTTGTGACCCTTTTCAACAACTCTTATGAGCAAAATGGCTGAAAGTTGTAAACTCTGATTTGCCATGCAAACAGCTGTGCTTTTGCACAGTGCCCAACCTTATCCTGAAGGAAATTGATTTTTCTTTAGCAGATATATAAAGGTTTGAAAGTCATATACAACCATGCACTGTGTAGGCTTTTTCTTTTTTTCCTGCTAATATTGCATTACAACCCCAACCTCGGGAAGACCTACAGAAATACTTAACTTTACATTCCTTGAGCAGTTTCAGCTGAGTGTGTGTACAGCCTGTGTGGGGAGCAGATCTTTATAAAATAGGTTTATATGTGTCTACTTTTTATTACTGAGATACCCTGTAACTAATCTCAATGCATAATGACCTGGCTACATTTCAAATGCTTGAACGACTTACAACATGTTGGAAGGACGCAGACTCCCAGCAAAAGAAGGACTCTTCTCAGGGTGTATGCATTTCCCTCTGGCTGCTATACTGATCTATAGGGAGCATGCACAGGACAGGGAAGAAAAATACTCCAGAATTTTATTCTGATCTTTCTTCTGTGATTGGACTTCATAGCTTACTGTAATTTATGGCCTCTTTGCTGTACTCTAAACAGAGTGCAATCTAAAATGTGGGAGCTGGAAATCTCTAGTTCAGGATGCAGGCTGGTGTCAATAAGCAGCCATCCCTCTACTTCTTCCTGAAGAAGTATTTGGCAGTTAATCAAGAGATGAACATTTGCAGTTCCTACACTGAAACTGACAGTGAGCCTTTGGCAAACAAAAAGGAGTCTGGTCCCACAGGGATAAAAGGTGATAGGGAAGCTGCCCACTGCAGGAAGATGTTGGGGACACTCTTTCTACTGGGCATTTCTTTCCAGTCTCTGAGTAACTCTTGCAGGCATCTGCCAAAGGTTGTGAAGACGAGACAATATGTTAGCNCACCAGCCTACATTTCTACACAACAGACATTGAAAAGTAGGTGGTAAACAAGGCTTTGTTAGCAGAGCACAGCTGAAGAGCTTATGAGTAACATCCGTGCTTATTTTTTGTAGGAGCTCCAGAAGGACGTATGGGATGGTCTATCAGAGCACTGCCACTCACTGGGGATTTCCATACATGCTCTGTTCTCTGCTCTTTTGTGGTATTCCCCATAATGGGCTTGCCTAGAGGGATCAGAGCCAGCCATTTGCCATCTGGGTATCTCCTCAATGCAGCAACACATTGCGAGGTGAGTTCCAGTTTGAAAGCATTCGAATCGTATTAATGTGACCAAGCTAATAAGCTCAGCCTTGGGAAATTGCTACTTTATGTTTCAAGAATTGTTTAGGGTAAAATACTAAACCCAGACATTCTTCCTGCCCAGGCAAATGCTCCAGTCAATGGAGTGAAGAACAACAGAGTAAAAGTACTTCCTTACTCTCTGACCCTTGGATAAGGGTTGGGGAAGCTTTAAAGATGGGCAGGTTGTTGAACAACTCAGATGAATGTTGGAAAAGATTCATATGAGTCCGCCTTTACTAGGCAAAGAAGCAAACTAGGAGGAGAATGCCCCAAACCCATCACTGGAGAGGGGCAAACCTTCTTCTCTCCATCCTTGGAAAGTGGGAATGGGAACACTTCCTTTAATGCTGGGGGGAGCCCTCTTACTCTCCCAAAAGACAGGACACCCCAAGTGCTGAACCTGGCACATCCACATGCTCACTAAATTGCTCAGTGTCATATTCAGGCTGCTCTGACACACCAGCCCCCTCTTTCCATGCACCACAGTGTTCGTGGGCCCTAAGCACAGATTTTGGATGCCAGTCTGAGTATACAAGCCCAAAAGTTCTGTGCTGCAGCTGCTATGATCTCTCTGGGTTCTGGCCTGTAGAGCCATGTGGCAGAGCTGGGAATGGAGAGCCATGTGTGAGCTGTCACATTCCTGACTCACATAGCATCTTCTAGGGACGGAGGGAGGGAGGGAGACGGGTGGGGGGTCTGTGGAGATGCAGTAAATGCATGATAGGACTGTGCTGGGCACAAATAAGTCTCATTTTTCATGATTTGCAAAGGGCTATTTGTGATCGATCTCTCAGTGCGTAAGTGGAAGGAAAAGAGTGGGTGCATTACAGCCCATTGGCTCTCATCCGGCAGTGGGGGCAGGTATCAAACTGATTTTGCCTTATTACAGGCAGTCACAGGGCTCACTGTTAACAACACCTGCTTATCTGAACAAACAGGCAATTGTGCACTGCACACACACTATTTTATCCAGGGGCTATGATAACTCAGGCTTCCTTTCTTGCAGCTGATGGCATCATTAGAAGGTTTCTGCTCTGGATTAGAACAGAAAGCCTCATGATTCATAGCCTCCGGTTATTTATTTACAGTACAAAACATTCAGTCTCACTGTAGAGAGACCAGGTAGACTGGCAGGGGCTGAGGCATAGCCACATGAAGGACAGCCTCTTTGGGGCAAACTTTGAGCAGTGGCAGCTTTCTTTAGTGCTGGAGAACTTACTACCCTCACCTCTTACTGGTGCACATTTTCCACCAGCTTTGAAGAATGGAGAGATGAGGTGGCCTCGCTCCAGTTGAATTTAATCACTCACAGCTCCTCCAATATTTCCTAGGCTCAGCAAGTTGTAGAAAACTGTCATTAAACATGCAAAAGCAACACTGAGGTTTACTCTGCAAGGAGGGAGAGAACATATGGAGTGAGCCCACGCTTCGTGCACTGCTGCACTTCAGAAACTGGATTAGCGTCTCTTTTTTCAGTTGTAGTTTGGCCTGGAAGGTTTGTTGACTAGTGTTAGCATGGCAAACACATCACTGTGTTATCCTGAATGCATCTGCAAGCATGATCCTCATGTAATTTTACAGCTTCTGATACTTGATTTCTAGTAACTTCCAGTAGATTATCACCGATATTTGGCTGCTGATATCACCAGTGATGTTACACCTGCTACTAAGATGGTTCTTTTTTGGTATCTCTCAGTGTTTCATCACCACAGCCTCCCCTTGCTGTGCATCGATGTGCAGTGAT